>JAVYIG010001635.1:0-314352 GCA_035222895.1 Strongylocentrotus droebachiensis
GGCTAGACTTAGGGGTGCTAGTCTGATCCCGGTGTTCTTAAAGTAGATATTCATTGATTTTAAAAACTAACTTTATTTGCATTATTGCAAAGTTGAAACTTTGATTCGACAAGGTTATCAAAATTCAATGCTTGGAAACATTCGAAGTAATGATTATTATAAATTACAAAAAGCTTAAATGCAGCCCCGGCATAGGACCTGAAGAGCTCTCCGCGAACGCTGCTGAGATGTGTGAGATTACAGTATGGACATGATTTGCACAAGCAGACGATGTCCCATGACATCTCACACATTTTCAGTGCCTGTGTTTTCATCTTCTCTTGAGTTCTTTCTCTTACTTCACTACCGTCAGGCTAAATGTATAATCTATTGCCTCACTCTTAACCCCGCGCATGGTTTTATTTTGAGGACAAATGCAGCGATACAAAAATAAAGGAATCTGTCGCTTGTAAACAAAATAAGACGCCATTGTATATTAAGCTGCACACACCGGGGTATGTTCGGCGTTTCAAGAGGGAACAAATGCCGTCCCTAAAATCATTCCGGGGGCAGTTTCATTTTGAAAGTCTGGTTTCTTTGATCGTTAATTAACCCCTATCCTGTGTATTTACAAGCAAAAGATTTTAGTTATCAGCATCGGTTCATACCCCCTTTTGAATGGTTTGACATGCCATTACATATATATACACTAAACTCATTATAATTTGAGAAATAATAGCTTTGCAATTATGTTCATTCTCTATGAGATGTCGTCTGCTTGGGCAGTGTTGGTCCATATAGTGACGTCACTAAAACATCGTTATTTTTCCGGCGAATCTCTCGTATATCCCAGCTGCTATGGAGGTGGTTGTATTTGTATTTTTTATAAATCACCCGATATGTAGTTGAACTAAAACTTGTCCGATGGCCATCTGTTAGCTTACTAGTTTCTAGTGATGCATAAGTTGACATATTTGTGCTTTTCTTTGGATTTCACCTTTAACAGAGAAGAGGAGCTAATAGGTGACGCTGTTAGCTCTTGAAAAACTCTCATAACCCTATGACGAGAACATGACAAGGCGGGTTGGGTCGCCTTCAAATAAACCCCGTCCTGCACCGGGCAGCAGCGATGCAGTACCTGTAGTTGGCGGAGGATCCAAACCTTCGACAACGGTGGCTACGGGGGAGCAGAGGGAAGGTCGGCATTAAGGCTTCTGGCTTCTGTACTGCGATGGAAGGATCTGGCCGCCCACCATTATTAATTGGTCGCGTTTGTCATCATGAGAGTACAAAATCAACAAAGCAAGTCGGTATCGGAAGGTGAAACCCGCAGGCCGGAAGATACGTCAAGAGCTACTGCGGAAGAGAGAGGTACTGCTCGTAGTACGCTTGCGGGTGATGACGGATCAGGATCAAAGCCTCTTGTAGGAAGTTCTGTTCATATAGGTCCCATGATGGAAAGGAACAGCACCCCTCTAAGGAAACCAATCAATGTAGCCACGTGGAACGTGCGTGGTATGTCTTATGGGAAGGTCGAAATGGTGGAGAAGGAGATGGCTTTAAATGATATTAAAGTTTTGGGAATATCTGAATCATGGCGGCTTGGACAAGGCAGATTTACATCAGACGAAGGAAATACAATCATCTTTTCGGGGAAAGAAAGAGGAAGGAAGCGAGGGGGTGTGGGATTCATCAAAGAGAAGGCTATAGCTAAATGTGTCTTGGGATATAACCCGATCAACGAGAGAATTATGACTGTGAGATTACAAGGGCATCCTATGAATATCTCCATAATTCAGGTATATGCACCAACAGCAGATGCACCGGAGGAAGAAATCACTGATTTCTACGAGACGGTACAAGATGCTGTCGTAGACAGCATTCCTAGGAAAGATTTTCTCATAATATAGGGTGACTGGAATGCCAAGATTGGTCAGACGAGGGAAAAATCTTAACACATTAGCAATTATGGTCTTGGCATCAGAAATGAAAAAGGTGATCGACTGGAAGAATTTTGTGTAGCGAACGGCTTCATCATTGGTAACACATGGTTTGAGCATCATCCCAGAATACCGTGGACGTGCATGAGTCCGGGAGACAGAGCCAGAAACCAGATAGACTACATCATGGTCAAGAAGAGGTGGCGGACTTCACTACAGAACGTCAAGACAAGACCAGGTGCTGACTGTGGCAGCGATCATCAGCTGCTTGTGGCTAAACTGAGACTAAGACTGAAGGCTAAGAAAGATTCAGCTCCCACAAGGTATGATGTTGAAAATATCCCTTCTCAAGTCTCAGTGGAAGTGCAGAACAAGTTTGAGCTGCTGTTGAGAAACGATGAAGCAGAGCAAACACCAAATGACCTGTGGGAAGACATGAAAGAAACAGTTGAAAATGCAGCGAAGAACCACATCCCCAAGAAAAGGAAGCGGAAACAACCATGGATCTCTAATCAGACTTTCGACGTTGCTGATGACAGGAAGAGGGCAAAAACAAAACACAATTGAGAAGAATGGTCGAGACTCAATAAGGCGGTTACAAGTAGTGTGAAGGAGGACAAAAGGAACTACATCGAGGGGAAGTGTGAAGACCTAGAGCGTCACAAAAACAACTCCAAGGCAGCATTTGCAATTGTGAAAGAAATCACAAAGAAAAGAATCCCAAGACTGGATGTAATTAATGATGGCAATGGTAAAATACTGACGGAGAATGAAGACATCAAGGAAAGATGGGTGCAGTATAGTACCAAGCTGTTTGCTGCAAAGGAACAAGTTGACACTCAGTGGGAGGAAAGTGATGAAATGGAGCCCCCTCCATTAAGATCAGAAGTGGAGTTTGCAATGAAACAACTGAAGGATGGCAAATCCCCTGGCATTGACAACTTGCAACTTGACTTCCGAGATGTGGAAGGCTACAGGTGAAGAAGGTACTGACCTGATGTGGCGTCTCTGTTGCAATATCTGTAATAGTAGGGAGTGGCCTAAGGACTGGTGAAGAGCTGTTTTTATACCATTGCCAAAGAAGGGAGATCTGAAAGAATGTGCAAACCACCAAATGATCAGCTTGATTTGTCATGCAAGCAAAATCATTCTGAAGGTGATTAGTAGAAGAAAGAAAATCAAACTGCAAGCCGAGATCTCAGATGAGCAAGCAGGGTTCCGTGAAGGTAGAGGGACAAGAGAACAGATCGTCGACATTCGACACATAACTTAGAGAAATGCCGAGAACACAGACATCCCCTCTATTTGGGCTTTATAGATTATAGCAAAGTATTTGACTGTGTGAGCCACTCTCAATTGTGGAATACAATGGCAAAGATGGGGTTCCCAAGTCACATCATCGAACTGATTAAAAACCGCTATCATGACCAAAAAGCAACAGTGAGAACCAGTAACGGCAATACTGAGTGGTTTGGAATTGGTAGGGGAGTACGTCAAGACTGCATACTGTCTCCTAACCTTTTTAATATTTATTCTGAGGACATTATGAGAAATGCTCTGGAGGGATTCAATGGGGGGAGTTAAGTTTGGAGGTAAAAAGATCACAAACTTAAGGTATGCTGACGACGCTACTCTCGTTTGCAGCAGTAGAGAAGAGCTGATTGATTTGTTGAATCGCACCAAACAGGCAAGTGAAGAGAATGACCTTCTTCTAAACACCAACAAGACAAAAATAATGTTTGTCGATAGAGGTGATAATAACACTGACTTCACCGTAGCTGGAAATAAGATTGAAGTAGTAAATCGGTTTGAGTACTTGGCTTCAATCATCACTAACAAAGGAGAGAGCACCACAGAGATAAGGAGAAGGGTGGCAATGGCAAGATCAACATTACAGAATATGTCTCACATCTGGAAGAGCCGAGGCCTATCTCTCAGTCCGAAGGTTCGTCTGCTTCAAGCAACTTCTTTCTCTATTGCGACTTACGGAAGTGAGTCGTGGGCCATGACAAAGAATGACAGAAAGAGAGTTGATGCCTTTGAAATGTGGTGCTACAGGAGGCTGTTGCAGGTGTCATCGAAAGATAAAAATACAAATGTGTGGGTCTTGGAAAAGATTGGAACAGACTTGACCATCAGAAGTGGAATCATGGAAAGAAAACTAAACTATTGTGGGCTCATTGTTAGGAGATCTGAAGGTGTTGAGAAGCAAATACTGCTAGGAGCAGTCGAAGGAAAACGGGGTAGAGGTCGTCCACCAATATCTTGGACTGATGATATAAAGAAAGTGTCTGGACAATGAATGAAAGGTGCAACACAAATGGCAGGTGAAAGAGTTGCATGGCGTGCTCTCATGAAGACCACAGCAGTGCTTTACAGCGCCACCTTAAGTTGATGATGATGATGAGGTTTTTTTTTAAAACTATGGCTGTTACTATGGCGTGATTCCCTATCTCCTGTAAGAGTCGCATTCTCTTCCCTGACCTTTTCTAAGGCGATTTGTTTCTCTAGAATGTCTAATTGTCTTTGTTTATCCCTCCTTATTCTAACCCTTTCTTCTCTGACTAGTTTTTCCTTACTGTCAACAAAATCTAGCAATCCCTGACCTGAGAGACCTAATTCCTTATCCACATCTAACAATTGTTTAGTGAGATCCATGAATAATAAAGGCATAAGACCAGAGTGCTATAAACACTTACTACAAACGCGCCGCAATCAAGCAATACCGCAATTGCGGAGTCAATGCCTTCTCCCTAACGATGAGAAGAGCCGTTTAACTTGGCTGACTGTCTGTACTGTCATGGAACTGTTCCACGATTTCCTGTAAAATAACATATTCTGTTATGCGAGAGGTCCCGGGTTTGACTCCCGGACAAGCCCCAAAATGTCACAACCAAGGGGAGGGTGTGATGGCGTGTTGGTCCAGTGACAACTGCTTAAATGCAGAACTCAGACAAAGTAACAAGTGACACAATATGTTAAGGGAATTAAGTTTAATTCCAGTCTCCAAACAATATTTACATGTTCAAAGTACAGAGATATAAATGTTAGCGTTCACTACAGAACATAACATTCAATAACGTATCAAGCATTCAAACTTCAGGATACAGCTTTCAGCATCGTTGTGAAACCCGGCCTTCTATCTGCGAATCTCACCATGTCGAATTGTGAATTGTATTTACCAACTTCAAGGATGCTTCAGACATGTCAGCGATTTGATTATAATATTTTGTTTGCCTTCAAGTTCGAATTTGCGGGGATTCAACTTTTACACCGGCAAACAGATGAGCCGGGCTTTATTTCGTTAAAATAGTTTTATCGGTTTGGATGGGGTTGGTATTGGGTTTCAGATGAGGTTTAGGGTAAGGGTGAAAGTGAATTTGTATAGTTTGGGCTCCAGGGCTGAGGTGTAGAATCCATTTAGGGCAGAATATTAACACTGATCATATCTCATGAGCAATTGCCGTTTCATTTTGTTTTGTCGTGCTTTCTGCATTTCCTATGTTGAAGGACAATCTAGAATGGCTGTTTGTTCATGTTTTAAGTAACTAAAACAATAGAAGTAAACATGTAATTTATAATTTTGTCAACTTTACATTAAGGTTTTAAGTTTACCGTTATATTTTAGGCCTTTGGGGAGCATTTACTATGTATCCAGTCATAATGCCACAGTTTGAATAATGCACTTTGTAACGTGTGCATGTTCACACCCCCTCTCCCTTTCTATCTCCCCTCTTTTCTTTTCTATACTTTCATTCTCTCTATTTCTCTTTTCTACATGTTCCCCCTCCCTCTAACTAAAAGGTTCTCTCTTCAATACACACAGAAAAAACTCTTTCGCAAATGCTCCTTTTCTCTTACATTTATTATCATTTGTGTGTGAAGCCCCACCCCGCCCCATCCCCTCTCCCTTTAAACCTGCATGATATGCCACTCACTAATGTTCTAGTTAAGTCAAGGGTGAAATCTATGCCCCGTCTTTCTGGGCCCCGTCTTACAAAGACTTACGATTGATCCAAATCAATCGCAAGTCCTCCAATCAATCAAGTTTGCAGTCTCCTATCTGTTATGTATATAGTTGCGATTGATATCAATCGCAAATAAGTTACGATTGATATCAACTCTTTGTAAGACGGGGCCCTGGTGTCCCATATGCCTGTCCCCATTGATGACAATGGTTTAAATTGTACTAATAATATATTACAAATATATATTAATGAGTATACCCTCCCTGCATCTTGATTTACTTTCGATAACACTTCACACATGAAAGAAATTTCACTGCCAAACGAATATTCAAATGATTTATTAAGCGCTTTTTGTAATCTCTATGATTCTCTTGCGAGTCAAATTATATTAAGCTGATCAGTGATCTGGTAGAGAAATATGTATTAATGATAATATCGAGGAAGACAAAGAAATGGTATTAGTAGCTTACATATTTGAAATGTAATCAAAAGTTATGTCACTTTATTTCTTACATAATGTTCTGGAGACTATCTACAGAAATTTTCCCCAAAATTGTAATACATATATACATGATGACACTTTTATATGACTTAAAATATGAACTATAATTTCCAGGATCAACTAGATATCCCAAGTGATATACAGCAAAACAAAAATATATTTACACATATACATGCAAGTATTGTTTATTAACCTTTAATGTCGAATATTGTCGAAAAAAAATAATCATGTAAACCAATCAAATAAATTAAAATATAATTGTGTAACAATACAAACAATCCGCCTAAAAATGTATGCATTGAACGTTGAAATTCCAAGTAATCTTCAGGTACCTATGCCCTTCCTGTTCTAGCTCATACATATTCATCTTGGGAGTGTTTCACAAAGACTAAGATCGACTTTAAGTTGGAACTAACTATGGCAGGCTTTTCATGCCACTGTTTGCTTTCACCATTTTTTATCTTTAGATAATATTTTTTCCTTTAAAATAATGAATTATCAAAAAATGTAAATTTTGTAGATTTGTGACCATGATTTGTACGTCACTTGAGAGACTAATGCCAGTCGAGAGCAAAAATGGCATGAGCAGCTTGCCATAGTTAAGTCCAACTTAAAGTCGATCTTAGTCTTTGCGAAACACCCTCTGGTTATTAAGTTAATTCAAACTTTAGCCATTATGATACCAGGTTCAAGTGAACTATATACAATATATAATTCATTAATCTCCTTTTTTTTAAATCTACTACGCACCTATCCGGCATAATTGTGCATGTACTTTCAAAAACTATAAGTATATTATTTTCTTGCTATGGCGTAATAAATTTACATTCGTGTTCATAATATAACAAATCAGTGTATTTTATATATTTAGCGCAGTACCCGGATGACAGATCAATAATGTTTTCGTATTGCAATTGTCATCCGGGAACCCCAACTGTCGATACAATATTGCTTGATTATCGAAAATCAAATTATGTTATTTCACTAGTCAGCCTGATATGAATAATAATAATTATACTGTATGGCTTTGTTTTCGTGTGATACAAGAATATATTACTCAAGCTATGACAATATATTCCTGTATCACACTCAAAGCCATCCAATATTATATAATATTTTAGTGCAATAATACTCAGCAACATTTAAATTCAAAGGGCTACAAGAAGTGCCATTACATTCGATTTTGAACAATATCCACGAAAATTGAAATAATACAGTATTCCTAACAATAACATAGGACAATAAAAAATGAAATCTAAATCTTTAACAACAACATGTCACATACATGTGTATTAAGAAAAATATCATTTCAAGTAGCATTAGACATAAAAGCCTTCAATATACAAACATTGGCCGCATACTGTAGCTAATAAACAATGACAGGTATATGTATACAATCTGCGTTTAACTTAACTGGTGCCCATGAACACCGAGTTAAACACAGAACACTAAAGACGATATACATTTTTTATTTTCTTATTGTTCCACATTTTACCAAAAATATAGACATACATATAAAATAAAAAAATATATACAAATCATGTAGTCTAAAAACGCACGTCTCAATTATTCTCAATTCTCGTTTAATGTCAATTATTGTTGAAAAAATAATCATGTAAACCAATCAAATAAAGTAAAATATAATTGTGTAACAATACATACAATCCGCCTAAAAATGTATGCATTGAACGTTGAAATTCCAAGTATTTTCAGGTACCTATGCCCTTCCTGTTCTAGCTCACACTTATTCATCTTGGGAGTGGTTCACAAAGACTAAGATCGACTTTAAATGGGACCTAACTATGGCAGGCTGTTCATGCCAGAATCAAACGAAACTTACACTGAATGTTCAAGATTAAAAAATAAATGTCATTTGCCAAACAATTTTGGTATAAAATGTATAGTGGCTTAGTAATGAGCATAAAAAGATTAGGAAATCAAGGTTAGTAGCCCCGACACCATTTGTGTAGTCCCATATACATCTTTCTGTGTACAGTGCTTGTTATTTTACCAAGACTGTGCCTAATTTATTATGATTTTGATGACTCCAGAACTTTGCAGTACACACCAATACTTACATGCTACATGATCAACGTTTTCTGATCCATTCCACACCTTTTCTTTCACAATGAAATCTGATGACCAGAACTCACCTTTATCTTTAAGCCTTAATTACAGGCGGGTTAATTTACAAAATTTGGCGATTTCTGAAGAAGCAAAACCAGGAACAGCAGGGCTTCTCAATGGCAGGTTTTTCTGTATCCACCAAAGCAGCTGATGTGGTACTGTCATGGTCTTCTCTGCAGAGGCGCTGTGATGCTTGATCATCTCCTTCCATTTCACCATCAAGAGCCTCCAATATTTCATCATTTCCGTCATTGGTATGGATCGAATCGTATTCCTGTAAATCTGGCTGAACTTTCGGTTCTGTAATGTCTTCTGCCATCGTTTCATCATCATCATGTTCTCGGTCGTCTAGTTCTTTCCGTTCTTGATTTAAAGGTTCAGATGCCCCAACAGCCTCATCTGGAGAGAAAAAAGTTTATACAAAGCATCAATATAAATGTAGAATTTGATATGTCCATATTTCACAAACAATGCAGTCTTGGGGGATTTAGGTGCTTTAAACTGAAATATAATACAGTTACGTACTAATACTCAGCTTTGTTGTTGCTGTTGTATGCCACTGTAAGTGGCACTTATACGCTAAATCAAACATGAATTTGTTAAATATTAGATTAATGCCTGTGTTTTGCTGTTGCAAATAATAATATGGAAGCTTTTTTCACACTTGCAAAAATCCCCTTTTCTGTGAAATATATTACTTTATTTCTTTGGTTAAACTTTCATAATTATTGAAGACGGATAATCTACAAAAGATAACAGATGTGAAATGCTATTGAATTATAAAGGCATAAATTCGTCATACCTTGCGGAAAATAAACTTCAGCAAGGTTCAGCAACTTCGCTGCCACGAGCGCATTCCTGAGCTCCATCCGTTCATCTTCCCTGGACACACCTCTTCTCCATTGTTTCAGCATATGACGAGTTCCATCACTGGTAACACGGTTAAACTTCACATTGGTCATGAGCGCTCTCTCTACCGTGTGTCTCAAAAAAAACGTAACACTTTTGAAATGGTTGCCAAATTGAGCATATATAATTTTATGAAAAAATGTCTATATGTATGGAAAGCTAAAGGACCAACCTTTCATATGATATGAAAAAATTTAAAAAAAAATCATGCTTCGATGGACAGTGTTCACTTAAGTTAGAGGTATGAAAATGGGCCTGCGCAGGATTTTTCCTTCCAATTTTGGACAGGTAAATTACTTGTAACTTACAAAATAAGGTCGATATGAGATATTCATGATCGATGGATCAAAAGGATATTTTGAATCAAAAGGATATTTTGAATACCTCGAATACCATTCCTTTTTCAGTGTTATTTATCAATCCCGAAACACCACCGCCCACCCCCCCCCCCCACACACACACACACACACATACACACACGTGCACACACACACACACACACATTAGGGCAGACATGACAAAAAACAAGTTAAATCTTTTTTTAAAAGATTTTCATGTTTCTTTTATTTCTTTCTTATTTAAAACTGCTTTGTTCATCTTAAAATGAAAGATCTGACAAAAGTAATCAGTTCAGTAGTCCACATGGCTATCTTTTCTTCTTGATTGAATATCAAGGCTTTCAAAGTACCGACTGAGTAAGGGTACCGGTAAAGATAAAAGTCTTTCACATTAATGATCGACGTGTCCACCTTCTCTCTCGATACACGATCTTGCCCGTTTCAGCATGTCCAGAACAGCTCTCCTGACTGTGGCTCTGTCTTGACGAAGGACATCAATCTCATGGGTGATTCTCTCCTTGATATCATCCAGCGTGTCGGGAGGTGTGGTGTAGACCTTGGCCTTGAGCCATCCCCACAAGAAGAAGTCGAGAGGCGTCATGTCAGGTGAACGTGGAGGCCATTCAACTTCGCGGTAAGTTACAAGTAATTTACCTGTCCAAAATTGGAAGGAAAAATCCTGCGCAGGCCCATTTTCATACCTCTAACTTAAGTGAACACTGTCCATCGAAGCATGATTTTTTTTTTAATTTTTTCATATCATATGAAAGGTTGGTCCTTTAGCTTTCCATACATATAGACATTTTTTCATAAAATTATATATGCTCAATTTGGCAACCATTTCAAAAGTGTTACGTTTTTTTTGAGACACACGGTATATCACCCTGTAGGATTCCCAGTTGACCACCAAGGCTGTCAATCTTGGCTTCATCACAAAGATCGTCAGCTATCTGCTTTAAGATGTCTGCAAACTCATCATCTGGAGGCTCCTCCCTAGGATAGTACACGGTAATAAAGAATATAAATAAAAACATTGGGGATCAGAGGACGTAGGTATGATGTATCACGTTGAATATTAATCAACATCTTTACTTATGTGAATTTAAAAAAAAATGATAAGACCATACACGCTCATATTAGTAATGGAAATGTATTAAAGGAATTCACGTTTAACCTAAATCACCACAGACTGGAATACAGCTAAGATTTTCTTTTCTTCCGTCTTCTCATTTGGTTATTATTACAATCTCCATTCCTTGGGGAGCATTCCATCCAGGCTTTACTTGACGCTCAAAAACTGTTTGACCAACAATGACGGATGCATCCTACCGGGTACCCATTTAACACCTAGGTGGAGAGTAGCAAGTGTACACAGGATATTAGTGCTGTGTCGGGATTCGAACCTTCGACCTTCGCATCTCAAGTCAAGTGACTTAAACCAATCGGCCACGACGCATAAGTGCCGCCATATATTTAGAACCGTTATTGACAGTCTAGCACCACTCATTTTACACCCCTAAAAATGGTGAATGAGGCAGTATATTTCGTAGTAATTGTTGTCACTACAAGATAAAATAATGCATTCATTGTCATGTTAGGAGTAAAGTTATTTCATCTCACCCTGCTTGTGATGTATCACTGTTTCCCATTCCTCCGATTGAATTATCCTGAGATGATGATGTGCCTGTCATGAAGGAATGAAGTAAGTTTGAATGAGAAACACATATTGAAGAGAAAACATGTGTAATGATCTCTGGCATTCACTGTATCTCTATTAATAAAAAAAGTTCCTAAATGCAATTACATTGCTCGACTTTCCCTGAATAATGTCATCGAATTGCGTTATTTTTGGTTTAAACAACAATATATGTAAATATCAATTTAGTTAAAAGAACATTTTTGGCAGTGATAACCGTACTTTTAAAAACTATTTCCAAAGTAGCAAAAATGGGGTGATAAGCTTCACATTATAAGTATTTCAAAAAGTAGCCAAAAAATAGGAAAGGAGCTATATTGTATAATGTTAAAACGAAATGGGGTTGAAAAGGAAAATGATATTGGAAAATAAAGTCTTACCACCCTGAGCCTGTTTTCCAGAATTCATCCAGGTAAATATAGTCTGCATCCACTGACGTGTCTCTGCTTTCTTCTTGATCTGCTCTGCTGATCGTATCTCACTTTCTAGTTGAATTTTGGTTCTCAGCTTCCAGGTCTCTCGCTCAAGTTGTTCAAATCGCTCTATGTCTTCCTTTCTTTCGTTCTTTAATTCCTCCACTTGCTGCCTTAGAGTCGTATCATTTCGTTTTTTCTCTGCTAGCATTTCCGGCAAAGTATCTACACGCTGTTGCTTAGACTCGATTTCTCTCGTCATTTGTGCTGCCCTTGAGCAACTCTCCTTGTCACTTCTTGTTGTTCTATCTTCTTCTCCTTCTTTCTTGAATTCTTCAACTTGCTGTTTTAGAGACGTCTCGTTTCGC
The DNA here is from genome assembly GCA_035222895.1 of Strongylocentrotus droebachiensis. Lineage (NCBI taxonomy): Eukaryota > Metazoa > Echinodermata > Echinoidea > Camarodonta > Strongylocentrotidae > Strongylocentrotus > Strongylocentrotus droebachiensis. The sequence continues at coordinate 12,241 of JAVYIG010001635.1, forward strand.
TCTTTCTCCTCTAGCAATTCTGTTAAAGTGTCTACACGCTGTTGCTTAGACTCGATTTCTTTCGTCATTGCTACCGCCAGTGAGTGCTTTTCCTGTTCACCTCTTGCTCTGTCTTCCTCTCCTTCCTTCTTTAACTCTTCCAATTGCTGTATTAGCGTCGTCTCATTTCGCTCTTTCTCCTCTAGCAATTCTGTCAAACTTTCTACTTGATGTTGTTTAGACTCGAGTTTCTTCGTCATTTCAGCTGATAGTGAGCGCTTCTCTTTTGCACTCTTTGCTCTTTCGTCCTTCATTTCGGTCTGTAGTCGCTCAACCTCACGTCTTGCCAGCTTTATTTCCTTCAGTTCATTTATTGCTAACACTCTGTCACCTTCTTGAAGGCATCCGTGTATGAGGTCAAGCCAATGCAACCGATCTCTATCTGGGATAATGAGACCAGGCGGAGCAAGTTCGTAGATATCAGTGATCCCTAGATTTAAATCATTTTTCGCTTTTTCGATGGCTTTACGTCTCTCGATAGAAAGTATGGCACAGAGAGGGACGCGACCTATCCATTTGAAACATATTCAATGAGTTTATTAGAAATTACATCTAAAGTCATGATAATGTTATGACTTTTATTTACCACATACATCGCCTTATCTCTCTTTTTTTTCTTTTTTTTTTTCCTTGGGGGGGGGGGGGGTCTTCTTTGACACAAATGAATGGATAGAATTTGCAATAATTCCTCATTCATCTCTGTTTGTGATTAAAAAAATTCCCATTAACTTCGTTAAGTGGCATTGTGATGAATATACCGCCATATTTAAATTGTGAATAGAATGGGGAAAATGAAATGAGAGAGGTAGGGTGGGAGAGACAGAGAGAGAGAGAGGGGATAATAAAGATTCAGGATATATACATTTACAACTGTAAGAATGGACATTACATTTAGCATTCATGGTAGGGAAACAAGTTGGGGCAATCAGGATCAAACGGCCTAGTGACATTGTTTATGATATCTTTTGATTACAACAACTGCGACCGACAACAATAAACTGGAACATGATGGGAAATCTTAAGATCGGTCTTCAGTGTAAAGACCAGTCATAATGTGTAAAAAGATCATTATGAAATAAATAAATGAAGTAAAGATCACGTTGTGTTCGATTTATGCAATACGACTATTTGGTGTGAGCATTGTATTTATTATGTTTAACTGTAATGACCCCATACCTCATATTTAAAGAAAAAAAGTTGTTATTTTTGATCACTAAATGATATATTTAAGGATAGACAAACAGATTGGTGGAAAAATATGTCATGTTTTATCTAAATATAACGTCCTATTTATTGTTTCATCGTGCTTCTGTTTAAATCGTTGGCTTGGGTTGTCCTTAAGTTTCATACATAGGTCAATGGTTAGAGTCATAGGCGCCGGAAGTGGAGGGGGGGGGGGGGCAAAACGCATTTTGCCCCCCCCCCCAAAAAAAAAAAAAAAAAACGCCCCCCCCCCCTCCAATAAAAAAAAAGCAGTAAAGGAGTAAAGATGGTTTGTATTTTTAACCCAAAAGAACATAACAATAATAAAAACCTGAATTAAATCATATATAACACTCCATTCAAAGTAATGTAAGATTAACAGGAATTGAAAATCCTAAACATTCCGCATGCCACCTATATTTATCACTGTTTTTTTTTTTATTATATCGATACGCGCATATTGTGGAAATATTGTGAGAGGATGGGATAGCGTGTGTGTGTTTTTTGTTTTGCTATAGGGGTTAAAAGACATGAGCCCCTGAACGCTGGCGTACTGGTTGGGGGTATTTCTTCTTATTTACAAATTTTGCTGAAATTACATGTTTTTCCGGTATTTGTTTTCAATACTTTTGTAAGTCATACCTTTTTACGCGTTTGTTGGAAATTTCGAAATTCTCAAATTTTAAGTCGGGCGAAAAATATGTTTATTTAGAAGCCTTCATGTCAGGGCCTGCAGAACAGCTGCGCTCGGAAGGCTCTAGCCCCCCTCAATTTTTGAAAAAATATGTTACAGAAAAAAAGAAAGAAAGAAAAAAGTAACCTGCCAATGTCACAAAAATGAGGTATCAAAATATGCTCATCTGACCGTAATTAAATGTTTAAAACCCCAGAGCTTACGGGGGCTCCGCCCGGACCCAACCAAGGGCCCTAAGGCGGGCCCCGGGATGCTCATCTGACCGTAATTAAATGTCTAAAACCCCAGAGCTTACGGGGCCTCCGCCCCGGACCCCGCCAAGGGCCCTAAGGTGGGCCCCGGGATGCTCATCTGACTGTATTTAAATACCTAAAAACTCATGAGCTTCCAGGACCTCTGCCTCCTGGACTCCCCGCCAATTAGTGACATGCCAGTGTCACAAATAATCTAAATACGCTTATCTGACCTTAATTTAATGCCTATAAACCCTGAGCTTCCGGGGGCTCCGGCCCTGAACCCCACGCCAATTTCCGCGGGGCCTGCATTTAACGTGTTAGAGTGGTGGTCATTCAGATTTTTCTTCTGCCCCCCTTCCAAACGCTTTTGCTCATTACGCCACTGCCCCTGAAAGGTAAGCCCCCTGGAATGTTTCCCCCACCCCCCCAATCCCAAACTGGTTCCGGCGCGCCTGGTTAGAGTGACAAAGTCGACCATGTGAACACGGGGGCGGGGTAAATGTTTTGTGGGAATGTTTGATGTTACACACCATACAGAAAAATATAGAAAAATGAAACTTTTCCAAACGTTTCAATGAATTTGATGATTATGAATTTAACATAAATGAGGAAATAGTGTATTCCTACAGGTCTATAGGCCTACACACAACAAGTGGTATAATTATCAACATGCACTTCATGAAGGAAAGAAAAGGCGGATTTAATGATGTGTATTATTAAGTGCTTGATAATCTTGAATTATGGATAATATAGAAAACTAAGATAAGTACTGATTATCGATGTCATATTGCTTTTAGAAAATGTGCGTATAATATGAAATGAATAATGGTTGTCCTCGATTATTTCATGTTCTAGTGATAACTGATGACAAATTATTATGTATCAGGTGTCATTATCGTTAGATACATGTAACTACACACATTTAATCATATATGCAAATATAATTTACCCACCTGTATATACAAAAGTATCATGCGTGAAATTTACCCCGACTCGTAAATTTCAATTCATCATTTATCCATTCTGTAATCAATACGGATTATACGGTAGTGTATATCACTGTATTGTAGTGTATATGGTTTGCATCAAAAGTGCAATTGTTTATTAATTCACAATTGTTTGAAGATACACCTTCATATGTCTTCAGTATATTGTCCTACCTACCAGGATTAGGGGCAAACTCACCTGTTACCGCCTTTATCATACGGATCCACAGTGGGGTATGTGCAAATTCATTCAGGCTGAAGATAGAAATTAGAAAATGTACCGATTTAGAATCATCATTAATCCCATGATGATGATTATAGGGTTAATGATAACAAGGTGCTTACAATTTGATTCTGCATCCCCAGCTCTACAAAAAGGCCGACCCCACCCCCTCACAAGAAAATAACTTGTATGTATTTGTTATACGCTACAACGATTATATTAAGCATCATAGTACTACGACATGTACATTTTCTGCAAAGCTAATTAAAATTGTCTCTCCCAGTCGCTCCTCTCGTTCAAAATATGTTAGAAGATGCAATGTTTCTTAGCGCTTTCACATTTTTGTCTATAATGGGCAGCGGAAGTAAAAGGACAGATGCTTCTATTTATCAATGGATGGGGAAATACATTTTCCACCTAAAAGACAATAAATGATTTTCAGTAAAGCTTTCCAATTGTAAATGCTCTAAAATGCAGTTCAACGTTCTAAAACCCAGATTTTGGGAACACGCATGCGGTCCATCCATTCCCGGAGTGTTTTGTTTTGTTTTGTTTTGTTTTGTTTTGTTTGTTTTTTTTTTTTTGGGGGGGGGGGGGGTATAATACAAAATGATTATTATACTCGTTCTTAATGTTCTAACATGCAAGCCTTCTGCATATCAACATGAACATTTTCTCGCTTAGTCGCTACCCTTCATCTAATGTTCGAAACTGAAGTGTTTGTTAGCGCTGTATATATATATGTGTCTAGACAGGGGCGGATCAAGCCAGCGGCAGGGGAGAGGACCCAATTCGTGAAAAAAAATATTTAGCGGCGAAATAGCCGGCCAATAATTCGCTCAGTGGGGGGGGGGGGGAGGGGGGAGGGGGGGGGGTAGTGATTACTAATTTATTTATTTTTGCTCCCGAAAATTAGAAAGCAAAACCACAATTTTTTTTAAAATAAAAATTGTGTTTTAAAGCTAGAAAATGTCTATTTTTAATGGACGTTACGCTTCGTGTTTAAGTGCATACTTTTCTAACGGATGATGTCTTTTCTGCCTTTCATTTTTTTTTATTGTGTTTCTTAGCGGGTTTTTAAACGCTCCTTCAAGTGCAGCCCGGGAAAAGTGCCAGCTCTGCCTCCCCCGTATACCGTGTGAGTAACAAAAAGTTTACACATAGAACATTGCTAATTATTTTTAAAATCGTCTATGAATAGTAAATTGTTATACATCTTATGAAAGAGGGTGTTATCCCACATCATTTGGTTTCACTTTTGTGTGGTATCTGTTCACGCTTGGATGAACAGGAGGCGTTGTTTGAGAGAGTACAAAAATCGACTTGTGTCAAAGTGGTACCTACAGTATGTATTATGTTGGGATTAGCGGAGTGAGAGAATGAATTGAATGTATCAAATGAAATGAATTGCATATGCTTTTTGCACAAGCAAAGTCACACACACACGCGCGCACAAAATATTCGTTGATTTTTTTTATATTCGGTATTTGATATGTGTGACATAAATTAATACCCAAATCCCAATTGTTTTATTCAAACATCATGCAAGCAACTTTGGCGCAAGACGAATTTTGCACTCATGCGAACAATGCCTCATGTTCATCCAGGCGTGAACACATACCCCACAAACATGATACCAAATGATTCGGGATAAAACACTCTTTCATAAGATGTATAATGATTTACTGTTCATAGATGATTAAAATAATTAGCAATTTTCTAGGTGTTATCTTTTTTTGACTCACAGTGTATACGCCAGTAGGGATAAACAAAACAAAATTGAGTTAATTCCTTCCGTTAATTTTTTTTCTATTAATATGTACTCGTGTGTGCGTGCATGTATGTGTGTGTGTGCGTGTGCGTGCGTGTGTGTGTGTGTGTGCTTGTGTGTGCGTGCGTGTGCGTGTGTGTGGGTGTTAGACCAAGAATTACTATACTCATTAGAAAACAACGAGAATTTCAATTCAGATTATTGCATGGAGCCATAATTTATGTTCGTTTTGTAAACAGGAAACAGAAACTATAAACATTATTTTGTTTATTCCGCGGGAGCGTCGTAGGATATAGCTTTAGTACGACTTTTTGAGTTAAATGAAATTTAAGATTTAGAATGGCGAGATATATTTGTTGGGTTGGCAGGCAGTTCATATAGAATTAAAACCTGTAATTTTATACTATAATGTCCATGGTAAAGTATGTTATATTTATGTCAAGATCGGGGGGAGGGGGGGGGGGGGGGGGGGTGGCAAGTACCAACTTTAGAAAAAAATGAAGAAAAGCATTTTTGGTTATAGGGATGAGTAAAAGAAAATAGCAATTTGAATGGGAAAGCTAGAATTACATTTTCTAAAGTGGGAGCAGCTTAGGGTTAATTATAAGATCTGTTTTTTCTTTCCACCGTGAGTTTGTTAAAGTGTATCTCTTTTTTTGCGGCCTGGTTAACTTAATTATTTAGTATATCTTTCTTCAGTTGAGAATGTTAGCAGACATCCACTGAGTAAGTAGTGTGTGTGTGTGTGTGTGTGTGTGTGTGTTTGTTTGTTTCTGGGAGGGAGGGTGTGGCAGACATTGCATCAGTGAAATAACCTCCAGATTTGTTTAGTTTTTTTTTAAATAAGTGAATAACGTGCAATTGACTTATACATTACGTTTATGTACTTTAAGTTTACTTTGTAACCAAGTTATATACTGCAAATGATTTTATGTATAATTATGTTTATGTATAACCTTTTTATATCAATATGGACAAAGTTTGTTTTTGTTATATTCAATTGTATGTTTTTGCTTGTATTACGCATTTGGAGAAACGTGTATCAGATAAGATTATTTACGTCTGGGACCGACTATTAACGTCTCCATCCGAAAGACGAGACTCAGTTTCGAACCTGGGTCCGTACCTGGGTAGGCGAAGACAGAGAGCTCACAGTGGACCGTATCCCTACACCGACACATGCATAGCACGTGTTATGAGTATCTAAATAACTTCATTTTACAAGACTCCCATAATCAAGATGCCATGAATAAATGTGAAAGGGAAACGCGGACATTATTAGCAAGGTGCTATGAAAAAGGGAAAGTTCAGGGAAGCACATTGGTGAAGATTTGAGCAATTTGGGGCAACGACCCGATAATTCCCATCCGATAAAGATAATTAGCAATAAACCTGTACTTGAAGTAAATGTTTCAATATGCGCGTTTATGGCATTTTGATCAGAGTGCTAAAACCAGGTTTTTATTTGATTTGAGTCAAATTATATATGGCCCATAAGAATATGGAGAGCGAAAAAAAAATGATACTCACTCAACTAACAGCACCATACATCCAACTTTCTCAGCAAGGTCTTTTACATCTATGACTTTTGCTGAACCTGGTAAGATGATAAGAGAGAACGTTTTTGATACATTGTGCATGATCACCTTTTGGATACTATGAACATGATATTTCAGACTATATTGCAGACATAGAGAGAACAAAATATATAAGCTTGTGTAGTTTTATAATTTAATGCAATATTCCAGAATAGCACAAATTAATTAATTGTTTGTGCAATAATATTTAAGGTAACCACACAATATATTATTTTGTGATAATAGAAACAGTGAACAAAATGCCTTTCATGGAGAGAATCTTACATGGGTTCGAAAGTCGTGGAATTATACTAATGAGGAAGCCGAAATGTTGATGAATCAATATATCTATGTTGGCCTATAAATATAATGGCATGTGTTTAATTGTGTAAGAATTGCAGTTGGCAGTATTGGGGGAAACTCAGGTTAGTTGAGCCGGTTGGTTGGTTGAGCCACCCCTCTAAAATAGACCATGACCATTCAAAAAATTAAATGCTGTTATCTGGTGTTACCTTATGGTACAGGGAACCAGGCGCGTACGAGTACGTGTACGTGTGTACGTTGTGGATGACCCCCCCCCCCTTTTTTTAAATAATAAAAGAAGAAAACAAAAATTGTGGTATTTGGTGTCCAACAAGATCAGACCTTACCCCCCCCCCCCCTCCCACCCCAATATTGATCGGACAATTGTTCAAATTTTGGGACACACACAAACAAAATATGTCCTCTTACCCCCCCCCCCCCGCTTTAATATTCAGCGGCTGGCTGAGTAGTTGCGAACATTTCGGCCCGATTTAAACATGTTAACCTCCCCCCCCCCCCCCCCACCCCCCTTGAAAAAAATCCTGCGTACGCTACTGCATGGAACACATGTGCTAAATTTGACACAGTGATGCAGACTACAAGCTTGTGTAAAACAACAAAATAAGATTTTTGCTGTTTAAATTGGACATGTCCTCATATTTTCTACACCTTATAGAATTAACTGACTATCATGGTATAGTTGAAAGGAGTTGCATTGTATATCATTTTAACCTTATTATTTGATTTGTGTCTAGTAAGACTTTCACTTTTCACCACGATGAAATGGTGGGTGTAGTGTTAGTTCAGCCGATACGTGTGGTTTAATAGTTGACCCATTATTTACAAATGTGTTTGTGTATGTGTTTGCGTGAAATTGCGTGCGTGTGTGTGTGTGTGTATGTGAGCAAGTGTGTGTATTTTTTATTCAATTGTATGTTTTTGTTTGTATTACACTTTTGGAAGAATAAAACAAAATTACCAAAAAAAAATTTAAAAAGTGTTTCATTTGTATTTATGCCACTGATGTTATATGGTTCAACTATCCTGACACCCTGGCTCAACTAACCTGCGTGTTGGTGTTAATTGAGCCACTTGACCACTTTTTAAAATCTCCCCTGGCTCTAAAACCAAATTTTTTTTCTTCATAATATACAGATATAATATGTCTAACATACTGCTCTTTCAATCACACCCCAAACAGCCTTACAAAACATTACCCAAGGGCACCAGGTGACCTTGGGAAAACGTGGCTCAACTAACCTGAGTCTCCCTACAGTTCCAAAACCAGAAATAAAAACACCATAACAACAACAACAAAATAATGATGTTTGAAAAAGCACAAGACATCACTCCCTGTAATGAAATCGTGCATTTATATACCAACACTGTTTGAGCTTCAAGATACTGAATTTTTGTTTATAAGTACTTGTTAGGGCCCATTATTTTGTATGCCAATATGCTCTTGAGGTCGAAATTGTTAGTTATATGATTATTCCTTTTTAATAATTCCCAAAGTGGTGATCTGACGATTGAGCATGTTCGAAAACCAAGTTTCTACATTATAAATAGACACGTGAGTGTCCATGCAAAATACCCTGCTGATATCTCCAAACTAATTACATCAGGCAGGTCAGGTATATATGGTCACAGTGAAACATACACACGATCTAATCAATGAGTTAAACTTATTCGTTTGTTTTTATTTTATTCCATTCTTTGAAATATAAATATGATATATTACGCTCTATGTTTTGATGTGCCATGTATTGTTTATTGTTAAAACAATGACTTTATACAAAAACACAAGTGTTTTCATATCCCCCCCCCCTTTCAGACGATAGAGGTAAAATGATGTAAATAGTTAATGGGTTACTTAGGCGTATGTCATGGCTCATAATCTCAATATACCGACAACTAAAGTGTTAAGGACGAATGATATCTAGTAAATATAATTATACAGTTCGAGCGACTGAGTGTAGCTATGGCATTGTTCAATAACGTATGGTGGCAATGTAACGTAGTATTCTACCAACGTAAAAGTAAAGCAAGCCCAAATAGGATCATAGCACGGTTTAGTGAAAACCGCCATAATTATTTACTACACAAATACGCAGCTGGTATAAATTCTCTCATTTTGGGCACGTAGTGCCTAGTATAAAGACAATTAAGAACAAAATAGGAAATAGGAATACATTATTTGTTTTACCAAACATATTAAGAGTGTATATACATTCTACAAAATGCTAGTTTATTTAGGGCAAAAGAGCATTCCGTTGGTTTAGTAATACTAAGCACATAATTTGACCATTCATTATTTTACCAGAAACATACCTTAGGGTTAGGAAATAGATTTCATCCCATAGACACATCCCACAGACACCTATAGTAGAGGCGTAGTTTCATTTGAATAACAACAAACACAAACAAAAAAACAATGCATTTTTTTTTCAATATACAAACCAGTGCTAGGGCGACGTGTTATGATGAGAGATATAGAATCGGTGAGGTATTCCTCCTGATTCTCAGTAGATGGTTGACGTTTATCAGCAAGCTTGCTCGCCTTTACGTCTCCATGAAGAGCGCGTCTCAGGGCAGGGACTATGTTGGACACACCATCGTACGGACATATCATACCGATGACAAGCTTACCAGGGAACACCACTCGTTCATCACCACAAGGTACAGCCTTGCCTGGTTTGTACGACAATATTTCATGTCGTAGTGTAGAAATCCTCGTCTTCAAATTTGCTTTTGAAGAAGCCATTTTCAGTGACTACCTGCCTGTATACGCGTGGAGAGGAACGGCCAAATGCAATTGATTTAATCAGTATTTTCATGCAATGCAAATGTTTATACTGTTTTATTTGTCTTTTACAGCATTTAGTGGTTCCAAAAGTCATCAACTAGTAATTCATCTATGAAATTCGACTAGGCAAACATTGCAAATAATAATGCATGTGAATTTGTATTAAGAGCGAGGCTTGTTTTTATAGTAAGGATAGGGTCAATAGGCCATGGACTTGATATTTTCAGTGTTGTAAAAATTATTGCTACATGTGCATTAAAACCCCTATAAATCCTAATTCGACATTTATATAATATTGACTGGCCTTTAGGGGTATACTTAGATTCCGATGGGTCTGGTGAGGACAATATATGTCGTATCTCTCGAAAGTAGGAGCCAGTCTATATTATTATTTTATCCACATCAGACATCTAGAGCAAAACCAAATGATATATTACCCTCATACGCCTGCTTTGCTTGCAGCTCTCCCGATGAGCTCTGTCGACCCCACGCGGCCCCACGCAGGCCTGAGGCCGCGTAATGTGCGCCGGCCTCATAATCCGGTCCCTGCTAGGTAAGCGCCCGGGGGGGGGGGGGGGGTGGGGGTACTCACGCATATTGGGTATACGGGGGAAGTGCCGCTTTTCAGGAAAGATCCTTAGACAGGGGTCCCTTTTTCATAAAAAAATCCTTAGACATGGGTCTCATTATTTTTAAAACCCTTAGACATGGGTTCCTTTTGTCATTTATTCCTTTCCCCTCTTTTCTCCCTCATTTTCTCCGGGGTTTTGGGATTTGCTCCTAAGTAAATGCCTATATCTCTCCCATCTCTAAATAAATCCAGGACCTTCGGTGATTGCATTTCCCGCGTACGAGGTGTACGTAGCTCGTAAACTCAACTAGACCCCGGCGTGGGGTACCATATATATCAGGACCCCATGGGCCGTATACCGGGTACTCATATGGCATAATGCGCGCTAGGTATGGTATCCGCCCGTATAGGGTTAGTACCCCCGGGAACTCGTAGCGCTTCGCGAGCTGAAAATGATATGATCTTACCCAGGCGCATACGCAGGATTTTTTCAAGGGGGGGGGGGGGGGGGGGTTAAAATTTATAAACCGGGCCGAAAAAGACTTGGCCAGCCGCTGAATAAGCGGGGGAGGGGAGTATGAGGTCACTTTTTTTTTTTTTTTTTTTGGTCCCGAAAAAATCGCAACCACTCAGCCGACCGCTGAATAAACGGGGGGGGGGGTGGGTAAGAGGACACTTTTTTTTTTTTTTTGGTCTCGAAATTTGATTTTTTTTTTTTTTTTTTTTTTTTTTTTTATAATTAAAAAAAAAAAAATTCAAAGGGGGGTTATGGAGGGGGGGGGGGGTTTACACACACAAAAATACCAAAGGGGGGGGGGGGTTAACCAGCAGAGGGGTAGCAGAGGGGCTCAAAGGCTCAATCAGGGAGCTAAATAGGCGATGATTGAGAGCGCGAGCTCGTGTACGGGTACAGGCCGGCTGAGGCGCGGCAGATCCATGTACTGCGCTGAGCTGCATGCATATATATGCATCGATATACCGTACCGGTCCGGCAGCGCCATTCACCATTTTAGTGAACATAAAAGGTAAATCATGTCATATTAAAAAGGAGTGTATAAATGTTTTTATACCAACAAAAAAATGATGGTGTACTTTGAAAAATCTTTTAATTAAAACAGGAAAAGTCCTTCAATTAAACGCTGGTCTAGATGCATTACTATCCTGGCTGTGTAGTAAAACTGTGCTTTTGATTCTCAACATTTCAAACTCCACTGTACAAAACTCAACTGATTTTACTCAAAATCGGTACTTTAGTGACAAGTGATGACACCTAAATAGCAGTAAAATACTTTTTCTTTCTTCAACTTACTGATGTTAAAAAGAATAATTTCAAATTGTAAGTCAATTTGCCGATCAGCCCAATCGGTCCTATTGTGTGCAGTCTAAGCAATATTGTGTGGTATGTATATCTGTGTGTAATACCTGCCTAATAGCAAGTACGCGGTGCTAGTGGTCAATACGCTTTAGCATTGACTCTCTATGCTTTGCTGGAGTGAATTAAAACAGATGCTAGAGGTGCTAGCACTGTTTAAATATGTTGCATGGTGTTTTCATCTTCATGTGTGTAAACTACTTGTAAACTATATGTAGTATGGTACAGTTTACTAAAAAAAGAATTTTATCGAGAAACTGCAAAATGATTGGCCATTGTATTATTACAGCTGAAAAAATGTAATATTTAAAGTTTGAAATCCTTAGACATTGGTCCATTTTCAACAAAAAATCCTTAGACATGGATCTATTTACAGCAAAAAGGACCCTTGAATGTGGGTATGGGTTCGGAGGTCTCAGCCGCACACCCCCGTCCGACTATAATTTGAGTGCACTAAAAATTGAAGAAAAAAACATCGCTAGTTCAGCGTATGCCAGTGTTTTAACCCTAAAAAGGCCGGGCTATTTAAGGTCATTATACAGCCGGGGGGGGGGGGATCATGGCCGCCCCCCCCCTAAGATCTCGGCGTAGGAAGGTCCAATTAATGTGAAAATTAGTATGGTAATAGATTGAAGTATATTGAATAAGATTGTAATGTTTATTTCCTTTTATGTTAATTTATTTATTTTTTTATTAATATTTGTATGGCAATATGCAATTTTTTTTTTTTTTTTTTTTTTTTTTTTGTGGGGGGGGGGGGGAATATACTTACACAGGCACATTTGTTAGGATAACATATTTGGATAGACATGTGATGATGCCCGAAAGATCCCCCCCCCCCCCCCCATTATAACAAATTTGGTGTCAAAATGTGTGGGAGACATTAGGGAAAAACTCATGAAATTTCTATGCCAAAGGTTCTGGAGTTTTATTGGAGCGGCAAACATTCGACAGGGCGGGGGGGGGGGGGATTATGATTACGCCCCCGGCCTTATTAGGGTTAAGAGAAATGTTGATACGTCAGCATACGCATGGCTAATTCGTCAAGGTGTGACAGCCTGTGGGGGCCATAAAAGGGCGCACAGTTCCAAAGATAAACAGGGCAATGTAATAGACGGGTTTATTTACATATTTCGATTTATGGATGTTTATTTCTTGGGGACCTCGTGATGAGTTATTGAAGTAACCCTTTATTAATGAATGAATAACAATACTCGTAATCTAGCCTGCTTACATTACTATCCTACTTGGTAACTACATGGTCCTTAGTTGTCAACTAAAACGCTTTAATCGCAAACTATATCAAAATGTTATTCATGAAACCTGACTAAGGTTATTAGGCAACTGGATTGCTCTCAAAATTTAGAATGATGAGGAATAAAGTGTGCTAATTCAAGCATGATTTAACGGATACATCTGCTTTTTAGTATTTGGTAAATCTATTCCAACCTTTGCTATTCAGAAATTATGAGGAGTTGCTCAGGAGGGAATTTACTTTTTGTGTTGTGTTTAGTTGAGTGAAGAGGCTACTCCACCCAGTTGGTACTAAATAATTTTAGTGGGCTACTATATCGGGCCTAGTAAGGTTTCATGAATGTGGGCCCAGGTCATTTATTATTATTGTATGTCCACGCAAAATGACTACTGAAATCAATTACCTTTTTTACAGGTGCGTCCAAGTCATCTATCTCTCTTGACTACACAAGCAGCATGATGTTAAGTGGTCAATTACGTACGCTAGAACATCATGAATTATTTATGTGTCATCTAGGCCTACTTCAATAATAACTACATCATTAGCAATGCATTGCAATAATATAACGGTTAGAGGAAAGCCCAATAGAATTGAGTGGTCAGTATTTACACGTGTATCGTGCAGAGCATATTTGATACCATACTGTGTTGAGTTTAGAGCAAATATAGCTCACATGAGATGCCATTTACACACGCAGTGTCTTCTCTGGCGGGTGGGGAAGGGGGGGGGGGGTTACAAGTCATACAATGATGTGACAAGCACAAAAATAATAATAACTTCTGACCTGGGAGTCCACGGTAAAGAAACAAATTGTTTTAAAGAATAGATATAATGAGAGGTTAATGAGAAGAAGAAAAAAAAACTCCCACATTCCCGATATTCTATACGTAGCGTTGCTAATTCGCATTAGCCGGTATTAGAGTAGCCTATAATCTAGGCGGAGTGCCGAGCTTTTTTCTTTGCTGCTAGACTAACCCTAAGCAGAACGTCTGATACGGCGAGAATATGCGACTCACGGTTCGTAGTCTCGCCGTATCAGACGTTCTGCTTAAGGTTAGTCTAGCAGCAAAGAAAAAAGCTCGGCACTCCGCCTAGATTATAGGCTAGTATTAGAGGGCATTCAAAAAAGAAATTTTCATTTGATTCAACTGGTTGTTCCTTCAAGACATTTCGTTATGATTAAATACCTCTTGTACTCCTTCCTCTCTCCCTCCCCTCCCCCTCTCTCTCTCTCTCTCTCTCTCCCTGTACCCTCTCTCTCTTTCTCTTTTTACTGTCTTTCTCCTATTCTAACTTTCTGTCGTATTCTCTCGCCTATATAACTACATATCTCTTTAAATAATACTTGCCATTCTCTAATCTTGTCACATAAATCACCGCCCCTCCCATCCTCTCTTCCTTTGCTCACTCTCTCTCTGTGCCCCTCCGTTTATTGTGTGATGGGCATGCGTGTAGCCAATCGATCTTCCATCTTTTTCCTCCCCATTCGTCTCATCAAACTGCTCGCCCTCAAACTCCTGCTTTACACCCCCCCCCCCTCCTTGACAAACTCCTCCACCTCATCCACTCATTCTGCTTCTCCTCTTCCTGCTCATCCAACCCTTTTAACTTTCGCCCTCCTCCTCTACGAACCCCTCCTCATCCACCTACTCCACCTCATCATGCTTCTCCTCTCCCTGCTCCTCCAACCCTTCTAACTTTCGCCCCTCCTCCTCTACGAACTCCTCCTCATCCACCTCCTCCACCTCATCCTGCTTCTCCTCTTCCTGCTCCTCCAACCCTTCTAACTTTCGCCCCTCCTCCTCTACGAACTCCTCCTTATCCACCTCCTCCACCTCATCCTGCTTCTCCTCTCCCTGATCCTCCAACCCTTTTAACTTTAGCCCCTCCTCCTGTACGAACTCCTCCTCATCCACCTCCTTCACCTCATCCTGCTTCTCCTCTCCCTGCTCCTCCAACCCTTCTAACTTTCGCCCCTCCTCCTCTACGGACTCCTCCTCATCCAACTCCTCCACCTCATCCTGCTTCTCCTCTCCCTGCTCCTCCAACCCTTTCAACTTTGGCCCCTCCTCCTCTACGGGCTCCTCCTTATCCACCTCCTCCACCTCATCCTGCTTCTCCTCTCCCTGCTCCTCCAACCCTTCTAACATTCGCCCCTCCTCCTCATTCTGCTTCTCCTCTCCATGCTGCTCCAACTGCTGATGCTACTGCTGCTGCTCCTACTGTGCGAATTTCTTATTTTCCTCAAGCTCATCCTGCTTCTCTAACTTCTTGGTATTATGTTGCTCCACCTGATCCCTCTCTATATCCCCTTTCTGCTCCTCCTCATCTTGCTGCAACTGCTCCTTCATCACCTCTTACTCCTCGAACTCATCATACTCCTTCTCCTCCTCCTCCTTCTTCTCCTCTTCCTCCTCAAGCTCATCACCCTGCTTCTTCTCCCCCTCCTTCTCAAATTGCTCCTTCACCATCTCTTCCTCCTCGAACGCATTCTGCTTCTTCTCCGCATCCTTCTTCTTCTTCCCTTCTTCCTCCTCGAGCTCATCAACCTGCTTCTCCTTCACGTCCTGCTCAAACTATGCTGCTCCACTTCTTTAAGTTCCTTTCCCTGATAGATATAAATAGTTTTATTTAAAAATTCCATTATCGCAACTGAATTGCCATTGGAATAAAATTGAAAAGTACACGTATTCACAAGTTAAAAGTACAATAGTCTTAGGGCGCGTTCATGCTTGATTTTGAAGGTAGAATGAGCGATCTGAAACGCTCATCGTAAACGCTCATCGTGATCGCAGTTCCACGGTGTAGCTGTTCATGCTTACTTCTCTGGCTCATCCAGGCAATTCTCCTTGTGTGGCATTGTGTGACCTTCACTGTGCATGCTACGTAGACCCACTAGAGGTCAGTGCGTTGACCCCATTTAAACGCGTTTACAATTGTAAACGCATCTTTTTGTGAGTTTACGATCGGCGTTCGTGATCGCCGTTTTTTGGTGATTCTACAAAAGTGAGCATGAACGCAAGCGTGTTTTAAACTAAACACGTAACAGATGCCTGATTCTGGCCGTCAAAATCAAGCATGAACGCGGCCTTAGAACTATGACAGAAAATATTGAAAAAAAAATCATCATATTGAAACTCTATATAAACATTCAATGAGTATGGGAAAGAAGAAGGGATGAGTGAGAAATAGGAGCAAGGAGGAAGAATCAACAAAAGGTGAGAATAGAATGAAAGAAAAAGAAAGGAAGGGTAAGTAAGAGGAATATATCAAGAAAGATGAGGTGGAAAACATATGTAATGAGCCTTCTATTAATTAGCTTTAAAATGTACAGATCCTCATTTTCTATAACTGTACAGCTTTTCCTTCTCCTCCACCTCTTCTTGGTCCTCCTCTTCCAACTCCTCTTCCAACTCATCCTCGTCCTTCTGCTCCTGCTCCTGCTCCCGCTCCTGCTGATTCTCCTCTATCTTCCTCCAACTCCTCCCCCAATTCCTCCTGCTCCTGTTGCTCCCTCTCCTTCTCTTCTGCTTTCGGCGAATCGAATTAGAAGTTTCACTAGATGACGTATCGCTGATGCTTGGTCTCTAAGCATTCGAACGAAGTCATCTATTTGTTCAACATTGATGTTGTTTAGATATACATACGTATCAAACTCGTTGACATTGGCCACCTATAGTTCGAAGCAGGCAATTCTCGAGTCGCCAGATGTTTAAAGAAGGAAGAGACTGGAATTGATATGGATCTTTGCATGATAATTTGGTATCTAAAAAGCTATCACGGCTCACTAACAGCCCAAACAGCTGTGGAGGACTAAATAAGTGCATCATATATATTGTATCTAGACATTACATTAGTGGCGGAGACGATTTATACAATGTGCCGCTTTGATCGAGACATAACACATGCACTGTAAAAACCAGAGTGTTAAAATTAACACCAAGGTTGTTCAATTTAACACTTTCTTGGTATCTATATCGGACAACTCCTCTTGTGTTACTTAACACCATTTTCTGGAATTAGATAATTTCAATTCCACTTTGACAACTCCTACTGGTGTAGATTAACAACAATATCTGGAATCATAACAAATTCAATTCCAACTGTCCACCAATAGGTATATTCAAATCGCCATTGCATTAACTCCATCACATAGATCATTTGAAGTAATTTCAAGATTAATATTTAAATGATACAGGCTGGTACACGTATTATAATAAATATGCATGTTGTTTATTGGTTAGTAATCTTATAATCAATATATCTATTGCTAAAACGTTAATGTAATTGTAACAAGATCGGACAAATAATCTATTGGTTAATAAATGCAAAAGGAAAATACAAATCACAAAATTGATGTGCATTGTCATAATTTGCTTAACAAAGCAGGATAAATGTATTCTTCTGTGAACACGTGTAAAGTAATCATTAAGCGCGCGTACATTTTGTGAAAACTTATTCGACCAATCAACCACCTTAAACGAAATCACGTGATGATACTTTCAACACCGAGCATAAAACAACACCATGTTACTTAACACCAAGTAATTATTAATGCATGCTTAAATCTGACCGGTGTTAAAAATAACACCAATGGTGTCAACAAAATTCAATACCATACTGGTGTTAGAAATTTAACACCCTGGTTTCTGCAGTGTGTAGAAACTCAATGGGAGATTTGATCTTTAAAAAATAATCCACCCTCCACTTATGTATCGCGTCTATGTACGAGCTCATTTAGTAATCAAGGATGTAGAAACAGTAACAATGATTGTGCCGACTATTGTTTGGTACAACCCTGTCATCATTAAATTAATGACAGGAGTAGGCGAACAAAATAACACGTCGTTCATAAATTAATTTAAGTTCTGATTATTAATTATACGAATATGTACAATATTGGAATATTTTTGTTTTACCCCAATTTATGGAATTATTTTGACAATAATTTATTCCTAATAGATCTAGATGAAAGTATACATTCTCAGATTTTATTGAATAATAATTTGCCAGTGTTTGTTTTGCGTGACTGCTAAAGCAAAAATCTTCTGTGTGCCCATGCCCTAAGCCATAATGCATGGCCGTACAGAGGATTTTTGGGGGGACCGAGGGAAAGTTCAATGAATTATTGATAATTTATTGCATTTTCTTTTCTTTTTTTAATTTGTGGGAACTGCCCTCTACCCTAGCCCCCATTGCGTACAGTCATGGTTCAGTGGCAAAGCAATGGCCTCGTAACTGTGAGGCCCCAGGATCAAAACCGTGTCGATGTGCCATATTAGTGCCCTTTTGTGGGGCATTAATCCTCATCACTGTCATTTATGACTTAAGGGCGTAGGTCCCCTAGTTGATAAGCATAGTAGCATACACATGCTTTAAAATCTTCTTTACCTTATGTTATTCAAATCTGTTTTGGACCCCCATCGTTCCTCCTTATTGGTGGTGGAAGTGGTACTGGTTAAAACATGCACAGGAAAGCAGAAATGATAGAGAAACGTCTTGATAAACACTGCAGCCTTGATTTCTTTCCTATTAATATGCTCGGATGTTTCATTTCGGGACTTGATTGATTGATTGATTGATTTTTATTCGACAAGCTTCCAACATACAACAATATACAATAATAACAGATCAAAAATAAGTCAGCTTGAACAGGATAACCCACGAAAGCTCGAGAGCTTATTTCCAGTGGGGTCCCTTACAGACATGTATACAATTAATAAATTAAAATAGTAATATTTACAGACAGATAAGAAAATTAAAAGAACTACTTATTAAAGATAATAATAACAACATTAAACTGATGATAGAAATGATATTAAGTACAAGAAGAAAAAGAAGAAGGAGAAGAAGAAAAAGAGGAGAAGGAAGAAGAGGAAAATAATGATGAATTTGTAGAATTTCTATAACGTACGAAAACATAAGTATATACAACATGAAAAAGTATGAACCGACAGAAGAATAACAATTTCAATCATATAACATGTCATTCACTTCTCTTCTCTGACTGTCAAGTATTAGGTATTCCTTTAATTTCCTCTTAAAATGATCATAGTTTCCTATTTCTTTTACACCATTGGGAAGGGAATTCCAATGTTTTATGGCATTGTAATAAAACGAATTTCCAATACTACCTACTCTTTCTGGTAAGTTAAAGTTGAATCGTCTATTTCTTGTATTATAATCATGTACGTCAGTAACAAGATCGAAGTTGGATCGAATATAATGATTCGACCTAGTATGATATATTTTATGCACGTGATGCAATGCGAGTTGTTTTGATCTTTGGTCGACTTCAAGAAAACCAGCTTTAGAAAGTTCGCTATAGCCAACATGAGTTCTTGGACCAGAACAGTTGATAAATCTCACCATTTTGTTCTGTATAATCTTCAACTTCTTTTGATCTGACTTGTTTATGTTACTGTACCATGCAGGGTTAGCATAGTCAAATAAACATTGAATAAGAGCAAAACAGAGTGTACGTCTTGCTTTTAAATCCATACAACTTTGATATCTGTACAAAAATTTCAGACGAGAATTTGCTTTTTTTACAACTGATTCTACTAAAGATGAAAATGAAATTGCGCTAGCCAACTCAATGCCTAAATACTTCACAGACTCTTTTCTCTTGATTGCTTGATTATTGTGTCTCACTTTGAATTCAAATGACTTTTTAGAACTACTTTTAGAACAAAATAAAATGCTTTCTGTTTTTCCCAAGTGTAAAGAAAGCTTATTATCAGTCATCCAATCGACACACGTAGACAGCTGTTCACTGAGCTTTTCCTCAATATATTTAGGATCAGGATTTGAATAGAGTAGTACGCTGTCATCTGCGTACAATAATAGTTTGAAGTCTTTTATACAAGTACACATATCATTTATATAACTTGAAAATAGAATTGGGCCTAAAATACTTCCCTGAGGAACACCGCATGTTATAGGCATTAGTTTGGAACGAATATCATGAATGGCCACTACTTGGTGCCGATTAGATAAGTAGGATCTGAACCAATCTAAACTTGCCTTATCAAAACCCATTAGTTGTAACTTCTTCAATAAGACGCAATGATTAACTGTATCAAAAGCTTTTTGCAGATCAAGGAGCACCATACCAACAAAGCGCCCTTGGGAAGTTTCTCTCCTCAAATAATCAGTCAAATGAATTAGACATGTTTCAGTCGAATAATCATGTCGAAAACCAGATTGAAATTCATAAATTATATCATTTTCTTTGAAGTATCTTTCAATTTGAACACAGACCGATTTTTCTAGAATCTTTGATGCTACGCTTAAAACACTAATAGGTCTATAGTTGCTAACATCAGTTTTATCTTTCTTTTTATAAAGTGGAGTCACTTTTGCTATTTTCATATCTTCTGGAAAAGTACTCGTCAAGATAGATAGGTTCATTAAGTAACTTAGAGGCTTAAATAAAACCTTCGCACCATCTTTTAGAAATTTAGCTGGAATCAAGTCTAACCCAGTACTTTTTGATACATTCAACTTACGTAACTCTTTGAAAACAAATTGTTCACTGATTGGTAATAACTCGAAGCTGTTTTCACGTACACCTTTTCTTTCGTAAAAGTCACGAATACAATCATTGTCTGCGCTGAAAAAGTCTTTGGAAGGGGGGAGTTTGTCTACTAATTTGGCAGCCACATTTGTGAAATGAGAATTGAATTCATCAGCGATGGCCATCTTATCATGACATAATTCCCCATCAATTTTAATGACAGATTCTTGTTCTTTTCGCTTCTTATTTTTCAATCCTAAGCTTTTTAGATTCTGCCAAAGTTTTTTCGAATCTTGTTTATTTTCTTCTATCTTGTTTTGTAAGTAATCGAGTTTAGCCTTTTTCACCTCTCTTTGGACCATATTTCTTAATACTCTGTATCTTTTATAGAGCTTCTCATCTTTTGCTCTTTTCCTCCATTTTTTGTATACTATATTTCTCTCTTGAATTAGGGAAAGAATATCTTTAGTCACCCAAGTTTCTGATCTTTGTTTTATTCTTATCCGTTTCAGTGGCGCTATCATATTCAAATTTGAGATAAAAACATGTTGAAATATTGACCATGCCTCATTTACATCTGTAGAGTCAGTTATTCGTGACCAATCAACAACAGATAGTTGAAGATTGAAAGACTCTTCTGTATATTTTTTCATGGATCTGATATCATTAGTCCTGTGATGACCTATAGCCAGTCTAACATTTTTCCGTGTACAGAAAGTAAAATAATGGTCGCTAATACCTAGATCAATGACACCACTTTGACTTATTTTATTTTCTTTGGTACAACCAACATGATCCAATAGAGAAGAACATGTAGGTGTAACGCGTGTTGCGTCTTTAATGAGTTGACTAAACCCATAGACTCAACAAGTCAATATATTTTTTAGCCAGTGGCGATTTGCGAAGAAGACAAATATTCATGTCTCCTAAAAGAATTATTTCGTCATCCTTCTTTAATGTATCAAGAATATTGGACAATTTCTCGATAAACAAATTGTTTTTCGGAGGTCGATACAGAACACCAACAACAATTGGTTTTGATCTTGGTATAAGCAAATTTATCCACAGGGATTCCGTATCTCCAGTACTTATAGCATCCATAATATTAAATGCAATATCATTTCTGATATAGAAACATACACCACCTCCAGAGCCAGAGGATCGATCATGGCGTATGATTTTATATCCGTCTATTTCAATTTCTTCATCATTTATGGAATTGTTTAACCATGTTTCAGTGAAAGCAATAATAGACAGCCTTTTTCTTTTAAAAAGAATTCTAAGTTCCGATATCTTGTTTAGAATAGACCTCACATTAAGGTGTAAAAAATGAAGACCTTTAACTTTAAACTTTTCTTCAAATTCTTGATAAAGAGAAGTGTTTTCATCTCTGAGGTTTGGCTGAATTACTCTTGCTATCGCTTGCTTTTCAGGTGTAACGCGCGTTATCTTAAAATAGTTTTCTTTTAGTCTATCCTCGTTTTGGCTTTCTTTCTCTAAACAATCGTCGTTAAATAATGAGTCACAAAAAGATGGCAGACAACATGTTAAACAATTCCACTTCTCATCAGGGCATTCATAATATAACCTGCGGTACTCTGAAAAACTGATAGCTTGACAATTAGTGTGAAACCATTTTTTACAATAAGAACACAGAAGGCCGTGTTGATTACATTTGACTAGCTTATCACAGTTCCCACAAGGGAACTTATATTTTCGACCGTCAACTATAATTTTCGGATCATCACTAGATTTTGTCAAACTTTCACTTAATTCAATACCCTTCTTACAAATTGAAGATATTTCGCCCAGTCTTTCATGTCCACCTTGGATGGTCTGAAGGCTGGTTTCTGTCGTGACCTCTGATCGACTGCACTGAAATCCAAAGATCTCCCAGAAACAGATTCGGCGTAGGACTTTACGGGGCTGCTTTTCTCCTCATCAGAATGAAGACTCTGGTTTTCTCGGTAGATGGCTTGATGCCGCCTTGCTCCAGGTTCACTGCCTGTAACTTGATCGGACGACCGTTGAGTCCAGCCATGGCCTCGTGTTGTCGGTTGGTCAGCACTGTTGATGAGGCGTTTCAGGTTGCCTGCCAAGATTCGTTGACCGGCTCTGTTGAGGTGAACGCCATCACGCCCGAGATGCTGCTCGCTGATATCATTGTTGATGATGAGGCCCCATCTGTTCTCGCTGGCTGCCAACTCCATCAGATAGTTGATCTCATCAACCCGCTTCTTGTCCGCTTCACTCTCCCCTCTACGATGGATGATCGTAGAGACTGAGACGTTAAACCCCTCGGCAGCAACAGACTTGCCGAGGTCTGTGATTTGGTGGCAAACTTCACCAGCACCCTCAGAGATGTTGTTGGTGCCAGCGTGGATGATCAGTTCTCCCCCTGGCTTGAGAAACTCGCAAGGTGAAGAGGTGAATATGTCTCTCACTTTTGCACCGGGAAAAGAGACGCACCTCACATTCTTGCTGCGGGAGAGATGTCTTCCGTCGATGTGTTTTATCATGGAATCACCGACCACAACTACATCTCGTTTGTTGCGGATCACACTATGTCGGTGGCGGTATCCCTCCATCTGCTCATGGTATGGTGGTGAAGTAGAAGTAATACTAGTAGGTGTTGACAAAGATCGGTCTGAGCTGTCATCAGTTGCGTCGTTGTCAACAGTTGCGTCGCTGTCATCAGTTGCGTCATCAGAGATAACTTCAGAATGGGTGAGGTTGGTTTTGGAGAACAACTTCAGGTGCTTGGCCTTGTAGTCACGAAGTTGATCTTCAATTGGCATTTTTACTAGTTTATTAATAATGTTCGGCTTGGTGTGCTTGTTACAGAAGATTTGCAAGAGTTATTTATTCATTAATTTATTCACATCTTTATTTATTAAAGAATTGTTTATACAGGATACACAAGATCAGTTTGATGCTTTTTGCCATCTTCGTCTTGAACTTCTAAAACTAGAACTTCAGGATACAGCTTTACGCATCGTTGTGAAACCCGGCCTTTTATCTGCGAATCTCACCATGTCGAATCGTGAATTGCATTTTCCAACTTTGAGGATGCTTCAAACATGTCAGCGATTTGATAAAAACATTTTGTTTGCCTTCAAGTTCGAATTTGCGGTGATTCAGCATTTACACCGGCAACAAAAATGAGCCAGGCTTTGTTAAGTTGGAATAATTATAGCGATAGGAATAGATTTAGTATTGGGTTTCAGATAAGGATTAGGGAAAGGGTAAATGTGAAGTATAGTTTGGGCTCCAGGGCTTAGGTGTAGAATTCACTTAGGGCAGGTTATTGACACAGAGCATATCTGAACAATTGCCGTTTAATTTTGTTTTGTCGTGTCTTCTGCATTTCCATATGTTGAAGGACAATCTAGAATGGCATTTTGTTCGTGTTTTAAGTAAATAAAACAATAGAAGTAAACATGTAATTTATAATTATGTCAACTTCACATTAAGGTTTTGAAGTTTACCGTTATATTTTAGAACTTTGGGAAGCATTTAATATTTAACCATTCATAATGCCTCCATTTGAATAATGCAGTTTGTAACGTGTGCATGTTCCCACCCCTCCCCTTCTCCTCTTCTCCCTCTCTCTCTCCCCTCTTTTCTTTTCCATACTTTTCATTTTTACTTTTATTTCATATTTCTCATGTTACATATACATTGCAAATGAAGTACAAGTTGTTTTTTCAACTTTCATTCTCTCTATTTGTCTCATTTGTTCCCCCTCCCTCTATCTTAAACTTCTCTCTTCAATACGCACAGAAAAAAAAAAATCTTTCGCAAATGCTCCTTTTCTCTTACATGTATGATCATTTATGTGTGAAGCCCCCCCCCCCCCCCCCCCCGCCTCCCCTCTCCCTTTAAACCTGCATAATATGCCACTCACTAATGTTCTAGTTAAGGCGAGGGTCAAATCTATGCCCCGCCCCCTGGTGTCACTAAAGGCCTGTCCCCGTTAATGACAATGGTTTAAATTATACTCATAATGTATTACTAAGATATATTAATAAGTATACCTTCCATGTATCTTGATTTACTTTCGAAAACACTTCACACATGAAAGAGATATCAATGCCAAACGTATATTTAAATGATTTATTAAGCACTTTTTTGTATTAATCTCTATGATTCTCTTGCAAGTAAAATTATATTAAGCTGATGAGCGATCTGGTAGAGAAATATGTATTAGTAATATAATATTGAGGAAGACAAAGAAATGGTATTAGCAGCTTACATATATTTGAAATTAAATCAAAAGTTTTGTCACTTTATTTCTTACATAATGTTCTAAAGACTATCTACAGAAATTTCCCCCACCATTGTTATATACATGAAGACAATTTCATATGACTTAACATATCAAAAATAATTTCCATGATCAACTAGATTTCCCAAGTGCTATACAGCAAAATATACATTTGCGATTCGAGATTACACGGAAATCTAGAGTTTCTTGATTTGGTACGTCAACTAAGCCCACATGACATTTTGCACGCAGATACGCCTGCATACTGTACATGCGAGTATTGTTCATTTACGTTCAATTCGAAAAGCATTGCTGTATATACAGAGTATTAATAATTAATGTAACGAGCGTAAAGTAATACATGTTTATCTGTTAAGAAAGTTCCTTACATCGTTAATATCTGCATTCCAAGTGTTAACACCACATCCATGTACAGGCAAATGATTGTATGTTCATGAGACAACTGGTTAAATGTTTTACCGTATTTACCTTTATATACAATGTCTAAATCTACGTGTTTTCTTTTTGATTATTTGTTATGTTCTCATGTATAATACAATTATTTTAAAGTAAATATTTTAGGTACTGAACGATTATTTAGAAAATGAAAGACTCGTATATTTTTCAGCTTGGACAGTTAATGTACGAGCTCAACACTAAACAATTACCTTTGTCTTTCAATGATATGTTCGTAAAAATGATTCGATTCATAGTTACTTCACTCGCCAGGCGAGCTCTTTTCATCTACCATTAAAATAGACTCTTTTCATCTACCATTAAATAGAACATCGTTTGCACAAAAGGCATTTGTATGTACAGGTCCAAAATTGTTATACAGTGTAATTCGATACAAATTTTCAAAAGTAGACTTAACAGCTTTCTTCTGGAAAGTGACTAGGCTTTTTCATTCCCCAATCAAATATAATTTGTAGTGTGACTTTATGTCACTTTGATTGCTTCTTGTTATGTATGCATTTGTCATTGTTTTGCGTTTATTTTATTTTTTTGTATTACTGAATCAGTTATTGTTATTGTTGTTTTTTCACAAAAAAAAAAAATCATAATAATTAGTTTTACAGGGAGGCCTTCACCCTGCAAGCTCTGCTTTTAGTCAACCCTCCTTCCCTGTCAATTTCATGTTTTGTTAATGTATTGTATTGTGCAAATTGATCTTTATGTATATGAATATGTGAATATGTAAAAAAATTACAATCATTGTAAATATGAAACATTGAAACAGGAAAAAAAAATGAATTAAACTAAATCGAATTGATAAAGGTTAGACAAATTGACATAGGTCCGAATGACAACTGACCAGCCTTGATATACATAATTATACGCCTAGTACGTCACGATATACGAGTACGTGAGGAAATATATGAAAACAGAGACAAACAAAATATTAAAGAAGATGTACAGTGTATTGGAATTATACAATTGATGTGCCTATCTCTTATTTATGTTATTCAGTACACCTCATATGTATTATTCATTCATTTATTTCGTTATTGTTTCATGTTTTCATTTACTTAATTATCTATTTCAAACTGGCGGTAGATACATAAGAAGCAAAGAGCGTTGCAGCTTTTTTTGATTTAAATAATTCGATTCTTCTGCTTCGAATTAGGATTTCTTTTCAGCAATAAAATGAAATGTGAAATTCGAACATTATAAGACTGACCGAAACTAATAATTTCTGACAGATTAAAGTTTAAAATTAATCAAAATTGCACCAGTTCTAATTAGTGACTCTTGTAATAATTACTAAAATTGATTGAAGTTCTATATCATGATATGTTGCTAAAAGGGAAATTCAAATCTACTCTAAAAAATATCACGCCCTGCATGCCATTCTCGTTATATATTATAATCCACGTAGTTGAAATTATGTATGCGGTGTTTGGACACAAGTTTTAACATTACAATGAATATAATATGGTTATGAAGGAAATGTCTATGACTGTCCTCAACCGTCCAGGTAATTAATTTATAACATCAAATGATATAAACAATTTAGCTGGATTTATTTTTTTTCCGCTTGCAACGTCTTACGTCTATTGCAGGACGCTTCATCAGGCCGACAATACCGACGGGTCTTTCAAAGGTTAACGGAGAAGGGCAGTTCTTTCCTCGACCACATCGCCATGTCAATGGGTCAACAATCATTTGGTGCCACAGACCAGTCGTCCCGATGGAGCGTCCCGGAGTGTACCTGAAACGTTGCAAGCTAAAGGAATGTCAGTAAAGTTGGTTTGCCGAAGGTTCTCCTGTGATTTCTTATAATCTGAGTGCTTTCTGGGAAACAGCCATTATTATTTTTAAGAGGGAAAGGAGCAATATTTTCTCCGGTGATGTATCAATAAGAACGAGTTGAGAAATCAGATCTTCTCCGTCACTTATGATTCCACCTACATGGCTTTTATCCAAGATGGTGGATTCCTCGTAATGCTACGTTTACACTATGTTCCCGGCGGCCACGGCAACCACGTTTCAGGCCACCGTGGACGAAACGGGATTGACGTGACACAACGCGGGGGACCGTATGGGCAAACGTGACAGGCCGTGATTGCCGTGGATACCGTGTCAGATTTTTAAACTGTCAAAAAATTTGCCACGGCAGTCACGGTGCGGATGAGAAACCTAGTAGGCCGTAATAAACCGGGGTGAACGTAACAAAACGTGACAGTCCGTGATAGGCCGTAACAAAACTTGGGGGTGGTCCGTAGTGGAACGGTTTAAGCGCCCGGCACGCTACGGCGCGTTGCGTTCTACTACGGTCTGACACAACGCGAGGTCTCAGGATACAATGATTGCTATTGCTTGGGAGACCTTCTTTTTATACCGCCGGCACAAACGTGCTCCAAAGCTGCCCTGCATCCACGTTTCATCCGTACAAAGCCTTGACAGAACGTGAAAAACGTGCCAGACCTTGATTAGAACGTGGGAAACGTGAGGGACCCCATCAGAACTTGACGGGCCGGGAGGGAACGTTCTGGCATCCGTGGTAGAACGCAGCCAAACCGTAGTGCGCCTTGGAGCCTCCGGGACTCAGCATCTCCTTCCCCCCACGGTCTGTCACGGATACCGTGGCAGACCGTGAGAAAACTTGGCAAGACGTAACAAAACTTGAATCCAGAGATAAAATTGGTCCTAATCCCACGGCGCACTACGTTTCGGGCAAACGGGGCTGCCGTGGCCGCCGGGAACATGGTGTAAACGTAGCATTAGGTTTCTCACCAGAAGATACCAGAGGGGCTATCTCAGACATGTCTTCAGGTAGGACTTGCACGTCATGACTGGACGATGGTTCAGAGGGTTGAATGCTACTTACATCGGTCATATCATCACCAGCATTAACTTCTCCAGAGGACACGTCTTCAGAAGTCACTGCAGATGCATCAACTTTCTATGCACTGTGCTTCAATGGCTTGTCAGGATGTTGAATCCTACTTCTATCTGTCAAGTCCTCCTGGATTTCGGAAGCCATGTCTCCTGTATGCCCATCTCGAGGAGTGTGGTCATTGCTTGCTGTAGCTCCCCGAAGTACCTTGGTGTCAGTATGTCCCTTGGTCTTGTCCTGTTCTTGAGAGGTCTCATCTCTGGTAGAGAGCTGCTGATCGTCGGCGTTTTCGTTCACATATTGAGCATCGATCTGTGTATCTGTTGTATATGGCAGACAGTGGGAAAAGTGGTTTCTAAAAACATATCTAATTGAGTTTATCATGAGTATGTAGAACTTATCAGAGTGAATTTCAATTTTCTAACACGGTTAACTTAAGTTCATGATACAGTAATAAAGGCCAATTATTTTTTGGAGAGAACATTTTAAGTTACCCATTAGCATTTTCTTTTTCGTGCACACAACTATTATTGAGAAATAATGAAACGGAAAATAGCACATATTCTTTTTCCTCTTTATTACGTCAACTTACCATCTATTCAGTAAAATAACAATGTAAACGGGAAAATATTTTTGTTCTTCCTTTTCACAACATTAAATCGACAACAAATTATCGGTTTTTTGAATGTGGAAAATAGACTTAAATTTAAAAAAATACTATCTCTGAAACTAAACACATGGGGGTGTATTGCTAAGCAAATATGCCAATAAATATCATGTTGCCAAAGAGTTGATTGTGGTCTTTCTTCAGAGAATATCATACATTACCTTCCCTGAGAAACTGGTCTGCAAGGTCGACCAGCGTGGCAGCTTGCAGTGCCTTCGTGAGCTCCATCCGTTCATCTTCCCTGGACACACCTCTTCTCCATTGGTTCAGCATATGACGAGTTCCATCACTGGTAACACGGTTGAACCTCATATTGGTCATGTGTGCTCTCTGTATATCACCCTGTAGGATTCCCAGTTGACCACCGAGGCTGTCAATCTTGTCTTCATCGTAAAGCTCGACAGCTATCTTCTTTAAAATGTCTGCAAACTCATCATCTGGGGGCTCCTCTCTAGGATAGATGGTACACGGTAATAAAAAATATAATTAAAAACCTGGGGGGGGGGGTTAAAGAACATAGGTATGATGTATCACGTTAAATATTAATCAAAAATCTTTACATAAGTGAATTTAAAAAAACGATAGCAAAATAGATCTTCATATGATAAGACCTTACGCAACATGCTCCAATTAGTAATAGATATTCATTAAAGGAATTCACGTTTAACCTAAAATAGCCACCACAGACTGGAATGCAGCTAACATTTTCTTTTTTTTTTTCTTCTCATTTGGTTATTATTACAATCTCCACTCCTTGGGGAGCATTCCATCCAGGCTTTACCTGACGCTCAAAAACTGTTTGACAAACAATGACGGATGCATCCTACCGGGTACCCATTTAACACCTGGGTGGAGAGTAGCAAGTGTACACAGGATATTAGTGCTGTGTCGGGATTCGAACCTTCGACCTTTGCATCTCAAGTCAAGCGACTTAAACCAATCGGCCACGACACATAAGTGCCGCCGTATATTTAGAAGCGTTATTGACAGTCTAGCACCACTCATTTTTTTTAATAAGAAACACAACTATAAGAGAAAACATGTGTAATGATCTTTAGCGTTCACCCTATCTCTATTAAAATTTAAAAAAAACTTCTCAAGTGTAAATAATGCACAATTATTACATTGCTCGAGTTGCATGGAAAATGTTATCGAATTGCGTTATTTTTTGTTCAAACAACAATAAAAGTATGTGTATATATCAATTTAGTTTTTAGAAAATTTTGGGCAGTGATAAGCTTACTTTTTTAAATATTTCCAAAGTAGCAATGGGTTGATAAGCTCCACATAATAAATATTTCAAAATAAACATCTAAATATTAAAAGAAAATAACAAAATTTCAAAATATGATTCGGAATTTATGAAACATAAGTGCCGCCGTATATTTAGAACCGTTATTGATAGTCTAGCACCACTCATTTTGAATGAGACAGCATATGTCGTAGTAATAATAAAGTAGGAGTAAATTTATTTCATCTCACCCTGCTCGTGATGTATCAATCCTTCCTATTCCTCCGGTTGAATTATCCTTAGATGATGATGTGCCTGTCATGAAGGAATGAAGTCAGTTTGAATAACAAACACAACTATAAGAGAAAACATGAGTAAAGATCTTTAGCGTTCACCCTATCTCTATGTTTAAAAAAGAAGAAATTCTCAAGTGTAAATAATGCACAAGAATTACATTGCTCGTGTTTCCCTGGATAATGTAATCGAATTGCGTCATTTTTTGTTCAAACAACAATAAAAGTATGTGTATATATCAATTTAGTTTTTAAAAAAAAAATTGGGCAGTGATAAGCTTAATTTTTAAAATGTTTCCAAAGTAGCAAAAATAGTTTGATGAGCTCCACATAATAAATATTTCAAAAACTAGCAACAAATGAGATGGGATTTATATAATATAATGTTAAAACGAAATAGAGTTGAAAAGGAAAAGGATATTGGAAATTCAAGTCTTACCACCCTGAGCCTGTTTTCCAGAAGTCACCCAAGGAATGAAACTCCATTGAGGTGTCTCTTCTTTCTTCTTGATCTGCTCTGCTGATCGCATCTCACTTTCTAGTTGAATTTTGGTCCTCAGCTTCCAGGTCTCTCGCTCAAGTTGTTCTACTGACCGTTTTTCCTTTTCAAATCGCGCTATGTATTCCTCTCTTTCTTTGTTTGATTCCTCCACTTGCTGTCTTAGAGTCGTCTCATTTCGTTCTTTCTCTTCTAGCATTTCTGTCAAACTGTCTACACGCTGTTTCTTAGACTCGATTTCTTTTGTCATTTCTGCCGCCAGTGAGCGCTTCTCCTTTTCACCTCTCGTTCTGTCTTCCTCCCCTTCTTTCTTCAATTCTTCAACTTGCTGTCTTAGAGTCGTCTCATTTCGCTCTTTCTCTCGTACAATTTCTGTCAAAATGTCTACACGATGTTGCTTAATCTCGATTTTTTTCGTCATTTCTGCCGCCAGTGAGCGCTTCTCCTGTTCACCTCTTGTTCTGTCTTCCTCTCCTTCTTTCTTTAATTCCTCAAAATCCTGTCTTAGAGTCCTCTCATTTCGCTCTTTATCCTTTAAAAAGTCTGTCAAAGTGTCTACATGATGTTGTATAGACTTGGGTTTCCTCATCATTTCAGCTGCTAGTGAGCGCTTCTCTTTTTCAGCTCTTGCTCTTTCTTCTTCTACGGTCTGTAGTAGCTCAACCTCACGTCTTGTCAGCTTTATTCCCTTCAGTTTATTTATTGCTAACACTCTGTCACCTTCTTGAAGGCATCCATGTATTAGGTCAAGCCACTGCACCCGATCCCTATCTGAGAAAATGTGACCAGGCCGAGCTAGTTCGTAGATATCAGTGATCCCTAGCTGATTGAAATCAGTTTTCGGTTTTACGATGTCTTCAGGTCTATAGCTAGAAAGTATGGCACAGAGAGGGACGCGACCTAGTCATTCGAAACATATTCAATGAGTCTATTAGAAATAATATATAATTTCATGATGATGTTATGACTTCTATTTACCACACATACGTCAAGTTATGATCCTTTTTAGTGGGGGGGGGGGGGGGTCGTACGTTGACACAAATTAATGGAGAGAATCTGCAATGCTTCATTCATCTCTGTTTGTGTTTTTCAATATTTCTCATTTACTTCGTTGAGTGGCATTGTTATGAACATATACCGCCATATTTGAATTGTGAATAGAATGGGGAAAATGTGATGAGAGAAGTAAACGAGAGACGGCAGAGGATTCGGAGTGAGGAATGAACCTAGAAAGTCAGGAGATATACATTTACAACTGTGAGAATGGAAATTAAAGTAGCAATCATGGTAGGCAAATGAGTTGGGGTAATTAATCAGGATAACATAAAGATAATAAACATCAGTGAGGGCATTAGTAAGAATTCCCCACACCTTTGGAACAGTTTAACACGCCCGAGGCGATAGCCGAGGGTATTTCGACTGATTTGAAGGTACCGAGTGTGAGTAATTTTACTAATGCCCGAACAAAATGATGTGTATTATTTGTTTCATAAAATGATGTTTTATAACATGATTTTAGTAATGACCGGTCATTAGTAAAATTACGTGTTAGGCAAAATAAATGCCTGGTCACGTGTACGCTCTCAACCACTCATTTGATTAGGATCCGCTTCATCATCTTATAAGGCAGCCTATATAATGACATTGTTTATGATATCGTTTGATTACAACAACTGCGACCGACAACAATAAAATGGAACATGATTGGACATTTTAAGATCGGTCGTCAGTGTAAATGTTAAAAATATCATTATGAAATAAATAAATGTAGTAAAAAATCACGTTGTGTTCGATTCATATAATACGGGGTATTTGGTGTGAGCATTGTAATTATTATGTTTAACTGTAATCACCACATGCCTCATAATTGAAAAAAACTGTTATCCTTCAAGGTACTATGTCCCTTTAGCAGCCAACATCAAATTCTGTAGAACTTTGCAGGAATTATGATATCTCACGTATGTCCTATCTGTGAACATTAAACGTTAGCAGTGTCCTAATATTCAAATTATGAAGGAAACCCGTTTACTTGCTAGACTCCACTGTCAGACACTATTGAGTTATAAACTTGCTTTTTTTCCCTTCTTTGGTAATAACATACATAAAATGAGCTGTAAAGGATACATGAGCATTTGTCTACATCAATAACCCATTTCTTGTAATGGCCAAAATTAAACTGATTGAATCTTTGCGCAGCATAAAACGTACGACCATTCGGTACAATGGTCTGAAAATCAAACTATTACTTACTGGCTGTATAGCGTCTTAAGTCGACTCGACAACTAATAGTCGCTATTTTCCCACTTAAAGACATTTTCAAGCCCCCTCTTTTTGTAAGGGAACTTATAAATTAGTATTTACTTTCAAATGACGTTGGAATTAAACCTTTTCATTTGGTTGGCCTGCAAATTGGACATAGTTCCTTTAATACATTTTAAGCACTAAATCATATATTTTAGGATAGACAAACAGATTGGTGGAAAAAACTACTAAACATATGTTTTATCCAAATATAACGTCCTAATTGTTTCATCGTGCTCATGTTTAAATCGTTGGCTTTGGGTTGTCTATAAGTCTCACACATAGGTCCATGGTTAGAGTAATAAAGTCGACCATGTGAACACGGGGGCGGGGGTAGATGTTTGGTGGGAATGTTAGATAATACACACCATGAATGTTTCAAATAAATTACAAACCGAGGACATGATATGATATGTGCATATACACAGAATATAATAGAAACATGAAACTCGTCCAAACAATTCGCTGGATTTGAACTGCATGAAAGAAGGAAAAGGCATTTAAATGACAAAATGAACGGACGAAGTGGCGTGTTAGAGTACACGATATCGACTTGATCGGAATTAACGATGTGTAATTAAGTTCTTGTTAATATGGAATAATGGATAATAAAGAAAACTAAGATGAGTACTTGATATCAAGGTCATATTGCTTGTTGAAATGTACGTATAATATAAAATGACTACTGGTTGTACCTCGATTGTTTCATGTCCTAGTCATAACTGATGAAAAATCATCATGTAGCAGGTTTCATTATCGTTAGAAACATGTAACTACACATTTAATATCAGTGCTAATGACTCAATCAATTATGCAAACAACATGTACCTACACTGTAAAAAATAATTTGTTCATTGGTAATTTTTACGTATTTTTTCCATGTAGAATTTACTTGTAAACATTAGTTTTGCCACTTACGCACTAAATTTAAGTCTTGCTAACTCAAACTTTCAATTTAGTAGAACATACGTGGAATATTTAAGTAAAACCAAATACATAAGAACTTTAAGTAATTTCAGCTTGTATTAATTTAGTAATTTTAACTCAAAATCAGAAATTATACGTATAACTCAAACAATTTATGTTGAATATTCTTATCTTTTTAAAGTAAGGACCGATGCAGTGCGTAATAGAAATATTTACGTAATTTATGAATATTCATTGAGACCAAATTAAACTCTTTTTTAAATAAAACAATTCTTTTTTGTGGTTGAATGAAAATTTAAGGACTTTAAAACATTTACTAATTCATTTAACATGGCTAAGCAAAGACAAGACAATTTTTCATTGTTACCCAGTTCAAAACAAATCAAAACTTGATATTTCAGGAAATTGTCAACCAATTTTCCTTTTAAGATGCTACGATCAAGTATATATAAAATTTGGAGCCTTTCAATATGTGTCGAATTGAAGCGTATGTAATAGTTTGTGATGGTGGTAGATATATATATATACGGTTAAATCTTAAATAGAAGTAGTGTTAGTGATTAGTGATTATTTAAATAGAAGTAGTGAATGATTAGTGGATGTTACTTGTTAGATTAGATGGGTACCAAATCGTGCAATATGTAATCCTATCATAGCTTTTTTTTAATTATCTAAAATGATTACAATACTTAAATTATTTACGTTAATGTAACTCGATTTAACTGAGTAAAACTTTATTCAGCAAAATAAGTAAATTCTACTTAAGATGCCGTAGGTAATATTTACTTAATAAAAATAAGGCAATTCTTTTCCTCAATTTTTTTGAGTTATTTCGACTATTATTTTTTTACAGTGTACCTTCATATTCAAAAGTATCATGCGTAAAAGTAAACTGGCTCGTAATATTGTTCATGTATTCATCTCCTCATTTGTCCATTATTTTAATCTATACAGTGGTGTATATCACCATATTGTGATGGATATGGTGTGTATCAACAGTGTAGTTGTTTTTGTTTAATGTTTAACGATACAACTTCATATGTCTTCAGGATATTGTTCTACCTACCAACAAGGATTAGGGGCAAACTCACCTCTTACATCCTGTATCACCTTGATCAATTGCCGACTTAATCCAATATCATCCAGGCTGAAGATAGAAATGAGAAAATGTACCGATTCAGAATCATTATTAATCACGTGATGATGATTATAGGGTTAATGATAACAAAGTGCATACAATTTGATTCTGCATCCCCCGCTCCACAAGAGGCCGACCCCCTCACTTGTTATACGCTACAACGATTATAATAAGCATCTTAGTACTACGACATGCACATTTTCTTCAAAGCTAAATTAAAATTGTCTCGCCCAGTCGCTCCTTTCCTTCTAAATATGTTAGAGGATGCAGTGTTTCTTAACGTTTTCATAATTTTGTCTATAGCAGGCACCGAAAGCAAGAGGGCAGATACTTCTATTTATCAATAGATGGGGGAAATACCTTTTCCGCCTAAAAGACAATAAATGATTTGAAAGCTTTCCGATTGTAAGTGCAGTTTTAACTTTCTAAAGCCTAGATTTTCTCATTATTCTCTGTAATTAGGTGCTACGCTAACTAATATTATACCCCCAAAACAAAAGCGTATTTTGCAGATACCATGCGTACAATTTGACTCTGCGACCCGCCCCTTACCGAAGGCCACCTCAAAGTAAATAAATTCTATTAATTTCTTATACAATACAACGATTATAATAATCGTTCTTAGTGTTTTTACCATGCTAGACTTCTGCACATCAACATGAACATTTAACATGTACATTCGCCTAGTCGTTACGCTCCATCAAATGTTGGAAGATGCAGTATTTGTAAGCGCTATACAAATTATGTCTAGAATATGCATCGGACAAAGTGGCCGGTGCCCGGTGGGGGGGGGGGGGGGGGGGAGACTCAGATTTGGTTTGGACGGGGGTGTGCCGCTCAAGCCTCAAAACGGTTCCATGACACATGCTCCGCCGACGATTGCTTTGCCGACATTTACTCCGCAAAACGCGACAATTGCTCCGCGACATTTGCTCCGACGTCAAATGCTCCGCTGACACTTGCTCCGCCGACATTTACTCCGCCGACATTTGCTCCGCCGACAATTGCTCCGCCGATAGATGCTCCGCCGACAATTGCTCCGACGACAATTGCTCAGCCGACAATTGCTCCGCCGCCAATTGCTCCGCATGAAGCGATAAATGCTCCGGTGACAAATGCTCCTGGAACGACAGTTGCTCCGCCGACATTTGCTCCGCCGACAATCGCTCCTCCGACATTTGTTCCGCATGAAGCGACACTTGCTCCGGTGACATTTGCTCCGCCGACATTTGCTCCGCCGACAATTGCTCCGCCGACAGATTCTCCGCCGACAATTGCTCCGCCGACAATTGCTCCTCCTACATTTGCTCCGCATGAAGCGACACTTGCTCCGCTGACGTTTGCTCCGACGACATTTGCTCCGCATGAGGCGACACTTGCTCCGGTGACATTTGCTCCGCCCAAAAAGTGTCCCATAAAAATAATACAAATGCTACTAGTACTACGACAAATGCTTCGCCGACAATATTTTTTTTTCACGGGTTATTTTCGTTTCTTTTTTTCTTCACTTTCTGAATGCATTTCATGAACTAATGTAGATGAAATGAAATGAATGAATGTTGATCATGTGGGAGGAAAAAGGAGTTACCTAAAAGTCATTTCGAATATAATGAAATAACTTTCCATCTATCACTGTACGTCCCATACAATGTACACTAAACACTCATTACATGTCGTGGGAATTTTTTTTGTTGTTGACCTTTTGACCTTTTTTAGCCCAGCCATAGGCATAATTTTTTTTTTTTTTTTAATTTTATTTTTAAATTATTAAAACAATACAAAAAAAATCTAAAGGGTGGGTTTTAGGGGGGTTTACACACTAAAAGATACCCAAGGGGGGGGGGGGGGGTTGGTACGCGCCTGTGTACGCGCCTGGGATAATGTCATTTCTACCTTTCCTTTTTTTTAATTGTTTTTCTGACCCCCCCCCCCCCCCTCCCTTTTTTGTTTTCGTTTCTTCAAGTGCCCGGAGAAAGTGCCAGCACTGTCTCTCCCGTATATAGGCCAGTAGTGATATACAAAACAAAATTGAGTTCATTCCCTTCCGTTAACTTTGTTTCAATTAAAATGCACGCATGTGTGTGTGTGTGTGTGCGTGTGTGTGTGTGTGTATGTGTGTGCGTGTACGTGTGTGTGTGTGTGCGTGCGTGTGTGTACTTGGGTGTTTTTTTCTTCATATACGTGCATCAATCAAATATAATACGTCTCGGACCGACTATTAATGTGAACATCCGAAAGACGTGAATCAGTTTCGAACCTGGGTCCGATTAGAATCAGCTTGTAGGCGAAGACAGAGAGCTCATCGTTGACCTTATCGCGTGAAAGGGAAACGCGAACATTATTAGCAAGGTGCTATGAACAAAGTTCAGAGAAGCATATGGTGAAAAATTGGGCAATTTGGGGCAACGGCCCGATACTTCCCCTCCTATAAAGATAACTAGCAATAAACCTGTACTTGAAGTAATATTGTTTGATTTCAGTGTTTCAGTCCTCATTGATAAATTGATTAATTCTTAATGGTTATTTCTTATTATCAATATGCGCGTTTACGTTATTTTGATCAAAGCGCTAAAACAATTTTTGTTCAAGTTATGTAAATTATTTATTTTCAGATATGCGATAAAATTGTTTTTATTTTATTTGAGTCAAATTATATATAGCCCATGTGAATATGGAGAACGAAAAAAATAATACTCACTCGACTAACAGCACCATACATCCAACCTTCCCAGCAAGGTCTTGTACATCTTTGTCTAAATCTGGTAAGATGGTAAGAGAGAACGTGTTTGGTACATTGTGCATGATCAGGCGCGGATCTAGGATTTCTTAGGGGGGGGGGCCAAATTTGAAATCAATTTGAAATTTAGTGTGCTGAAATTTGGGGGGTGGGGGAGGGGGGGTAGTGGTAGTGAACACTTTTTTTGTTTGCCCCTCGAAAATTTAAAAAATCGCACCCCCCCCCCTCGTTCCCTTGAGCGCCAGGGGGGGGGGAGCCCCCTGCCCCCCCCCTGGATCCACCACTGTGCATGATGAACCTTTTACATACTATGAAATGATATCTCTGCCTATATGCAGACATAAATAAAAAAACAAAATAAATAAGCTTGTAGTTTTATAAATTATATGCAATATTACACAATAGCACAAATTAGTGAATTGTTTGTACAATTAAAGGTAACCACAAAATAAAATATTTTGTGATAATAGAAACAGTGAACATATTGCCTATCATGGAGAGAATCTTACATGGGTTCTAAATTTGTGGAATGATATTAATGAGGAAGCCAGAATTATGATGAATCATTAAATCTATGTAGACCTATAAATATAATGCCATGTGATAATTGTGTAAGAATTGCAGTGGGCAGTATTGGTACAGTTCCAAAACCAGAAATAGAAACACCATAACAACAACAAAATAATGATGTTTGAAAAAGCACAATTAAGACATTACTCCCTTTAATGAAATTGTGCAATTACACTGTTTATGCTTCATGATACTGAAAATGTATTTTAAAAATGCTTGTTAGGGCCCATTATGTTTACTTCAATATGCTTTTGAGATCGAAAAATGTTAATTATATGATTATTCACAGTTCCATTTTAATAATCCTAATGTGGTGATCTGACGATTGACCATGCTCGAAAAACATGTTTCTACAATTGGAATAGACACGTGTATGCCCATGCAAATACCCTGCTGCTGTCTCCAAACTAATTACATCAGGCAGTTCAGGTATATAGTCACAGTGAAACATACACACCATCTATTAATTTGTTCATAAAGTTGACATATCAAATTAATCAACGGCTAACACTTATTCGTTTGTTTTGATTTTATTCCATTCTTTAGAATATAAATATGATATACTACGCTCCATGTTTTGATGTGCCATGTATGGTTAGCTGTTAAAGTAATGACTTTATACAAGAACACAAGTGTTTACATATCCCCCCCCCCTCCCCTTTCAGACGATAGGGGGGAAATGATGTAAATAGTTAATGGGTTACTTTGGCGTATGTCATGGCTCATACCCTCAATATAGGCTACCGACAATTGAGGTGTTAAAGGTAATGCAAAGTTTTGGGAAATTTTGAAAATTGGATGGATAGTAATTCTTTAAAATCTTGATATATTTGGATGCCCCCTGTTGATGTATTATAAGCACTCAATTTTAGTCCCTAAAAGACTTCTGCTTTGGAGACAATTGAATAATAAAAGTTTACCGGTGCTCAAATATTTGAAATAGCGCCTATGCACATTCCAAGCTAGGTGCGACCATGAAAATCTCAGAATATGCAGTTCTGATATATAATTTCTAAACGGAAATAGCAAATTGGTCGATTGTAGTCAAGAAGCATTGTTTTATAGCTAAAGTAATATCAGCCTTGAGAGGGAGCTATACAACATAAAGAGTTTATTATTTACAATTCCATCACTTTAGACGCGATTTCAACCGCGACAACGATTATCGAATATTGTAAAATCGCATATGCTTCCAATATGTAAATTTGAACCAAATTCATGACCCCATACCAAAACTTTGTATTACTCTAGTAAATATAATTACACAATTTAAACGACTGAGTGTACCTATGACATTGTTAAATAACGTATGATGGCAATGAAGTGTAGAATTCTATCAACGTAATGGTAAAGTAAGCCCAATTAGGATCATCGCGCGGTTTAGTGAAACAGTCATAATTGTTTACTACAAACACGGAGTTGGGTATAAATTCTCTCATTTTGGGCACAAGCACATAAATGCCTAGTAAAGACAATGAAGAATAAAATAGGAAATAAGAATAAAATATTTGTTTTACCCAGCACTTCAAGAGTGTATATACACTGTTGGTCATAATGGTGGAATAATTATTTTTTACCCCAATTTATAGGATGATTTTGACAATAATTTATTCCTAATAGATCTAGATAATAGTATACATTCTCAGATTTTATTGAATAATAATTTGCCAGTGTTTGTTTTGTGTGACTGCTAAAGCATGTGTGTGCTACTTTGCTAATCAATTAGGGGACCTACGTCATTAAGTCATAACTGACAGAAATGAGGATTAATGCCTCACAAAAGGGCACTAGTATAGCTGATCGACACGGTATTTATTATGGGGCCTCACAGTTACGAGGCCATTGCTAAGCCACTGAATCATGACTGTACACAGCGGGGGCTAGGGTACGTCGCCGCCCCCACAAATACAAAAAACTAAGAAAATGCAATAAATTATCAATAATTTTTTGCATTTACCCCCGATCCCCAACATGAACAAATCCTCTGTAAGGCAATACATTATGGGTCAAGGCATGCCCACAGTATATTTTTATCTTAGGGGTCGGGGCAAAATGCAATGAATTATTGAACATTTATTGCATTTTTCTTTGTTTTTTTGTATTTGTTGGGGCGGCGACGTACCCTAGCCCCCGCTGCGTAAAGTCATAATTTAGTGGCTAAGCAATGGCCTCGTTTCTGTGAGCCCCCAGGATCAAAACCGTGTCGATATGCTTTATTAGTGCCCTTTTATGAGGCATTAATCCTCATTACTGTCAGTTATGACTTAAGGACGTAGGTCCCCTAGTTGATTAGCATTGTAGCATACACATGCTTTAGCAGTCACGCAAAACAAACACTCACTAATTATTATTCAATACAATCTTAGAATGTATACTATTATTTAGATCTAGTAGAAATAAATCAATGTTAAAATCTTTCCATAAATCGGGGTAAACAAATTTATTCCACCATTATGACCAACAGTGTACATTCTAAAAAAATGAGCAAAAGGGCAAAAGAGCATTCTGTTGGATTAGTAATGGCAAACACATAAATTGCCCATACAATTCCGAAAACATACCTTAGGGTTAAGAAAATAGCTTGTATCTCATAAATACAGGCTCATAGTGGAGGCGTAGTGTCATTTGAATTACAACAAACACAAACACAAACAACATAGTCTTATTTTTCAATATACAAACCAAGGCAATCTGATGTGATGACAGATATAGAATCGGTAAGATATTCCTCCCGATCCTCAGTAGATGGTTGACGTTTATCAAGCTTGCTCCACTCTACGTCTCCATGAAGAGCGCTTCTCAGGGCATTGACCAAGTGGTGCACATGCCCGTACAGATCAACCATACCAATGACAAGTTTATCAGGAAACACCACTCGTTCAACATCACAAGGTACAGCCTTGCCTGGTTTGTACGACAAGATTTTATGTCGTAGTGTAGAAATCCTCGTCTTCAAATCCGCATTTGAAGAAGCCATTATCAATGACTACCTGCCTACGTTTGGAGAGGAACAGAACAGCCAAACGCAATTGATTTAATCAGTATATTCATGCAATGCAAATGTTACTGTTTAATATATGTCTCCTGCAGACTCTACAGGTTCCAAAGCGCATCAACTACTACTACTACTAATAATAGTGGGTTCTTGTATAGCGCTCATGTCTCTCAGACTTGACACTCCTGGCGCTCATTCATCTATGAAATTCCATTGTATTGATCGGAACGAGGCTTGTTTTTAGTAAGGATAGAGTCAATAAGCCATGGACTTTGTACTTTCAGTGTTGTCAAAATATTGTTATAAACATTATGTGCATTAAAAACCCTATAAATCCTATAGTTTAATATCATATATTAGTATCCGTATCAGACATTTGACCAGTTGTTTTACAAAATCATATTACACTCGTTTGTAATGCTAAACGGGCTAATCGGATAATATTATACAGATATGACTGGCAGGGGGTGTAATATTATAGAGATATTGACTGCTATGAGATCACAGGCATCGCTGTTCATATAGGCTCAAGGAGACGTTATATCCTGATATGACCCCTCGGTGCGCCGCCCCGAAAGCCACTATAGAAATAGCTATGTTGAGAGGAATTGGCATATAAAATGGGGTTCACATAAGTTATCTCAACGTTCTATTTAAGTTATACCTCTCTTTAGAAATCTAGCCATCTGATTGGTCGAAATTGGAGTCGTGATTTTAGCCATTCCCGTAAAGAAACGAACAATTCCAGTACAGGTTAATAGGTTAATAGGTTAATAATAGGAAAATAGGAAAAATTTGCTGCGATCCCCATCGGTTTACGTGTTAAAACTTAGTTTGTGCGAGCGCGGCTACCATACAGTGCTTTTTGTCTGCAATTCCAAAATGATTGTAACATTAAGTCATCTTTCAGCTAAGATTAACAGACAGTGTCTCAGATTTTCCGTGATGTTTTAACCGATCTTTACTCCAGTAGAGGATAATGTAAGAATTCTTGGTAGATTTTTGTGCCAATTCAGTGTATAAAAGACATATCGACTGCTTTAATATTAGAGGCCTGGCTGTTGGCTCTCGGAGACGTTGCATCCTCCCATTTTCGGGATTTTTTGTCAATTTTTGTTGTAAATTATACTATTGTTTCCGTTGTTGAGCCCCCTCACATTGTGAAAAAGTATGTTTAAGAGAAAAAGAAAGAAAGAGAGAAAGAAAGAAAGAATATTGACCTGCCAGTGTCACAATACATGTGCTCCGACCCTGGACCGGTGTACCACACCAAGGTCCCTAATAAGGGGACATTGGATGCTCATTTTACCGTAATTTAATACCTAAAACTCAAGAGCTTTCGGGGGCTTTGATCCCTGGACCCCACCAAGGGCCTTAAGGCGGGTCCCTGGATGCTCATCTGACCGTAATTAAATACCGAAAACCCCAGAGCTTCATGGGGCTCAGCCCCCTGGACCTCCCGCCGATTAGTTTCCTCCCAGTGTCAGAAATAAGGTATCAAAAAATGCTCATCTGATCGTAATTAAATGCCTCGAACCCCTGAGCTTCTGGGGGCTCCACTCCTGGACCCCACTAGGGGCCCCTGAGCTTTACGGGGCTCTGTCCCTTGATCCCCGCAGGGGCAAAACTTCTGCACCCCACGCCAATTTGCTGTCCACTCGTTTTGCTCGCTACGCTCTACCATTCGTTAATACTCCACTTTGAAAAACGTTCCGCGGTGCCTGCATGTAAGATATAAGAGTGGTTGTGATGCAGAGGACACTTTTTTTTGGGAGGGGGGGTCTGAAAATTTGAAAATTTGACATTTTGTTCCGTTGGGGAGGGGGGTAAGGTCAACTTTTTTTTTTGTCAGCCAGTGGCATAATTAAAAAAAAAAAAAAAAAAAAAAAAAAAAAAAAAAACTCAAAGGGGGGGGGGGGGGTTTCCGAAAAAAACATACATAAAAAACTCAAGGGGGGGTTTAACCCCAAACCCCACCCACCCCCCCCCCCCCCCCCCCCCCCTGCGTACGCGCCTGCGTCCAAGTCATCTATCACTCTTGACTACACAAGTAGCATGATGTTAAGTGGTCAATTACGTACGCTAGAACATCATGCATTATTTATGTGTCATCTACTTCATTAATAACTACATCATTAGCTATGCATTAAAATAAGATAACGGTAAGAGGAAAGCCCAATATAATTCCAGGGTCATATCTCTTCTCTCTTTTCCTATGAATATGGCAGGTGCAAACGTGTTCCTTTAAGAATTGACAAGTGTATCACTGTGTGTATTAAATAAGAGCACATTTGATATGATACATTGTCGAGCTTAGAGCAAAAAGAGCTCACCTGAGATACATGAATGTCCAAGCAAACGGGGGCCAGTTTGTCGAAACCGTCATAAGTCTAAGTTCGTGGACATCCCATAGAAACGTGTGGTTATGCAATAACACATGTTTCAATGGGATGTCCAAGAAGTTAGACTTATGACGGTTTCGAGAAACGGCCCCCAAGGTGCCATTCACGTACATGTATGTAATGGCGTATCCAGGATTCTCTGGTAGCTATATATAGGGGATACAAGTTCTACAATTATGTGATTATGTGACCAAATAAAAAAAGGGTCATCAATATTTTGGTCTTCAACCATGGTTGAACAATTATCTGACAAGCTAT
This sequence comes from Strongylocentrotus droebachiensis, assembly GCA_035222895.1. Classification (NCBI taxonomy): domain Eukaryota; kingdom Metazoa; phylum Echinodermata; class Echinoidea; order Camarodonta; family Strongylocentrotidae; genus Strongylocentrotus; species Strongylocentrotus droebachiensis. Next base: position 56,421 of record JAVYIG010001635.1, read on the forward strand.
AGAAGAAGGAAAAAAGCACCCAAAAAAAAGGATAATAAAAAACAACGAAAACAGACGATAAACAAACAACAGAAACACAGCAAAGGTCCTGAGTCGATGCTTCTTTTCCCTTTTGTTTTGAGGGGGGGGGGGTGTTTCGTCTTTTAATTCAGTGGCGAAAAACGAAAAAAGAGAAAGGAAAAAGTGAGAAGGGTAAATGAGTTTAAAAGAAGAAGAAGATAGGTAGAATACCTATTCTATATCAGTACCACCCCCCATTCTATCTCTCTCTCTCTCCCTCTCTTTTTCTTTATCCTATTCTAAATTTCTCTCTAAAATACTCTCTCCTATTTATCTATTTCCTACATGTACTTGCCATTCTTAAATTGTTTTACATAAATCGAGTCTCCTCCCGTCCTCTCTCTCTCTCTTTCTTACTATATGTTCTCTGTCTGCTCTCTCTATCTTTTGTTTTCTCTCTATCCCCTCTCTGTGTCACTCTCTCACATATTTTCTCTTCTCTCTCTCCCCTCCCTCTCCCCCTTCCTTCCCCCTCTCAATTAAGCCCCCTATTTCTCTTCTCTCCCTCCAATGTGTATATTTCACAACTCAATTTTACCCGACTTCACACAAAAGTGAGAAAAGTTAATACTTGAAATAATAAGCTTTAGGCCAAATAAAAAAAAAACATGTTTAGCGTCATGTTTTTTTGAAAAATAGGAAGGAGGAGGCCCTTTTTTACTTTTTTTTTCCTTTCAAAATGGCCGCTCAAAATGGCCGCTCGGTACATTTTCCCTGACAATCGGGCTATTTTTCACGATGGCCGCCGGCATTTTATTTATTTTTAAATCAGAAATAGATCCATCTTAGCAGTGTTTTTCATGTTTGTTTTCTTTAAAATAAAATAGAATAAAAAAGAAAAGAAAAGGAGGCGGCCCCCCAAAAGGAAGCGGGCGGGGACGCTAAACATGTATATATTTTGTAATGGCCTTAGCAACTAATATTGTTTTATCTTGTAGTATTTACAATCTATAATAATGTTGACATGAAATTACAAGTTTTATTATACACATTGGTGGATAAATTCACTGAGCTTATTTCAAGGTGGAATTAATGAGGAGACAGTGGCCTGAAAGTGTTTCATTCTCGGAATTTAGTGTTATTCAACTACCCCCCCCCTATTATCCGGTATTTTGGTGTGTTTGTGGTCTTTGAATTCAAATCGATTTTATTTCTCTCCCTTTCTCATCACTCTAACTCTCCCTCTCCTTCACCTCTCCCTTTCTCTTAACAACAATTTGAATTTGTTTAATTATTTATGAAATGTCTATATGTTTGATTTTTGATTTATGTCATATTTTGTGTTATTTCAATTTGAATTGCAATTGTATTGTATCTTTGTGAAATGGATCGCAATTCAGCCGTTGGCTGCAATGATCTTTTTAATACATTTCTATCTATCGATCTATCTAAATAGGTTTTACAGTTTTGTACAGGTGATCTTTGTCTGCCCATGCGCAGATAGTATCAAACTAGCTTAATCGTGTAGGTGATAATGATAAGCCCTTTAAGATTACATAAATGACAATCTCTCGTTCAAATGGAAAAACAATCAAAATAATCAAAGCAGGACAGATTTTTAAAGTCTACAGAATCTAAGCTTTATTTATTCAAAATATTTTCACAAAATACATTCACACAAAACACAATGACAAATTTATTTTTAAAAAACTAAAAAGTCAGGAATGTACACATCATTGTAACAAAACATCAATAAAAAAGCAATTAACATGATTTTGTTTGTAATTTAAGTACATAAGAGTTCAACCAGTTTCTACAATCTCTTCTAATATACACATATAATTTCAAATACAAACAAAATAGTTAAAAGTAAATACACTGATTGTTCATTGAAAGACTCCGATAAATAATTTGACACACTCAAAAAATTAATGTACAGCTTCAGAAATTCATGTACATTTGATAAACTAGATCAATACAAAGAACTCTTAAAAGTCATGATTTACCCATATAAACATCTGAAAATACTTTTCTAATTTAATATAGAATAAAAAATGAATACAAAATGTTGTTCAAATAAAGGCTTTTCAATACATTTTTAAGGTGATTTATTTATTTGATTGGATGGAATTGTTATTCATTTTGCATGCCATACTCATTTGGCAGTTTTGTAATATCACAAATAACATCATTAATAATAGTGCTTTTATTATACACTGTAAATGATGCAAAAAAATGTATTTAATATATCTGCCTTGACATGTTAAATACAAACCCAAAGTAAGAAAGATGCATTTTGACAGCTTATAGTTTTGTTAAGCCATTTTGACTGGACGGACCATATACCAAACTCAAACTGAAAATTCATCACACATAAACATGTATTGATATGTACTTATTGAATAAATATTTGAATTGCATTACATGTTAAATTGCTAAATTTACTGAATGAAATATTGAATGCTACCACATCTGAACATTATGGGATGGAATATTTTCTGTTTAATTATTATCGTCTACTTATAGACGCTATGCAAGATATCTTGTAGCAATTTGCAATCATATTTCACATTTGACATATACATTTGTCTTTATTTTGTATTTAAAGAAGAACTTATTACTTAGGGCCTATAAGTTTTCTATCTCAGGTACGATATTTTGTTGTGATATCCTAACGATTAACAATTAATGACATGGTTGGGATTCTGTTTATCAAACAATTATAGACACTGTGCAAGATATCAAGCATATTTGGTGTTTACATGAAAATAAAATTCACTTGGCAAAGTGAATGACTCAATGAGGATGATTGACAGAGCTCCAGAAATATCATTCTCGTGTGCAATAATACTTGTTGGTAATATACAATTTCATAAACATTTTCTTTGTATCACTTTAAGGCGCGGTCAGATTAAACGCAGCAATACCGCGTTTTTAAATATTTGTTTGTTATGCTGACAGAAAGTGTCAATACGCTTTCCATTTCTGTATTGTTTAGCACAGAGCTAAACAAAAAATACGCATAAGCCTTTTGTTGCGCAAAGTTGCTATTTTTAATAGTTTATATACGTTTACAAAACGCGGCTGCTTTATTTTCCCGACGGTTTACCGCGCTATATACACCCGAACAAGCCTTTACTTGTTGAAAAATTGGAATGCACATACATCCCAACTGTTTGATATTGGCATACATCTTTCAAGATAGTGTACTCAGGAAGAGTACACTATGAGGGTGAAATAATTTTAGCATACACACTTTTGAAAGACTGGAAAAATCAAAGGAAATGAAAATGGAAGGTCGTTATTTATCAAATGAAAGACTTTCGTCACAATAATCTTTGAAGTAATTCGTACAAGTATCAATAACAGATAATAGAACATTCTTTGTGTCATAAAGAACACCGAAAAGATATCGTAATGTGTGTAATCCACTGTTTGACATAATATATGGATAATACGACATTGTAATTTATACGTTTGAAATACATAGATCACAATCTACAAAATACTTTAGGATATTTCTCCTTGTAATAACATGTACAAACTAAAAATGTCTTCATGGGATACATCAAAAAATGTGTAAAACAAAGCTTGTTCTCTTATTTGTTTTATATCTGAACGCTCAACATTATATATCCATACATAGGATATATATAGCCGGTAGCAATTTCAGTACCTTGTTTTTAATGTCTGGTTGTAATCATGCTATGTACAGAAAAGGGCAATCCAAAATTTGCACCCTTCTATAGGCAATACTTTAAACTATTAACGACAATGAAAGAGTATTTATGTAGATCATTTCCTCACTGCAGAGTATTTCATAGCAATTCGCAATCGTATTTCACATTTGACATATATATTTCAGTATTTCATGTTTCCATAAGAATTTACTACTTAGGACGAATGTTTTCCATCTCAGGTACGATATTTTGTTGTGATATCCTGACGATTAACAATTAATGACATGTTTGGGATTCTGTTTTCATCAAAAGAAAAATCCCAAATGGAGGGACTTATACTAATCAGTCTCTTTTCCCTAACGTACAGAATCATAGAATCCTTGGTGAATTCTTGTTGTAATAGTACTGTTCCTCACTCCACCAATGGAGAGAGTATGAGGAGGATTAACATCATAAATATAACACATAATCAGTCCTATTCCTCTGGAAATATAACACACAATTAGTCCTATTTCTCTGAATAAGGCCTTGAATTTCACGTCTTTCATTTGTATTTCTGTATTTTGCTAAAATTTCAAATATAATTTACACTGTCCCCTTTCATCAGAATTCATATGGTTTATACATTGTAATGTAAAAGTTGTATTTTTTTCTCGAATCTATGTAATTAGATCTTAGCAATGAGTAAAGATATATCATATTAGCGAGCAGGTTTATTTAATTTCATTTCGTCTTTATTTTACAAACCATGATAAAAAACATTGGATAAATATTACGTATATAAATCTGATGGCTTAAAATTGTACAAAATTGCACACAAATTGATTTGCTATTGCAAAGTATACATGTAGGCCTAACTGTGTGGATAAGATTACATAGGGAATTCAAGATGATTTACCTTCTATTTACAGTACCATAAATGCGAACTTAGGTATTTTCCAAGGCACTTTCAGTATTCTAATATCAAATTCTAGTACTTAAAAGTATGATCGCAGAGACTTTCACAAAAATGAGCATAAGGCAATTTAATTAGTCTTGTCCATAATTACCTATTGAAATATGTGAACATTACAATGCCATATTACATAGTCTGAATATGGTTTCTATGAGCTTTAGAAGGGGTGTTGAAATTGCTCTTTAGTTGATTTCTCCAAAATATTTTTGATCATGTTTTAAGTACTATATACAAAATTAAATGATATTATCTTGGATCAGGCTTATGTACAGAATCATGCATGATAATTTTGAAGCCAATACAATTACTGATGACTTCACTTCAAAGTGCAGCAATGTTTAATACATGTATTTTGTATTCATATTTCAGAATAAGAATAATAAATTAAAAAACGCTCTGTTGACAATCCTTTCCAACAAATAACATATTACATAATTTTAAAAGTTCATGCAAAACTAAATATCATTTCAATAGCAATATGATTAGCAACCACTTGAATTCATGTAAACAAATTATTGCACAGCTAGGCTCGAAAAGATATGATGAACATACAGTAAACTCATATTACAAATACAATGTACAAGTAAACAAAAACAATTGCACTTTAAGCAGTGGCAATAACATGTATTTAAAGTTCGATGTGCTATCCTAGAAGTGTTACTATGTACATCAAGGCAGGAATATACATATACAAATATATAATGAGACGCGTTTGTGTCTGAACATAGTTCAAACCCATTTGTTATAATCAATAGTTTAGGAATCAACTGCCTAACCTGCTTAGAAGATTTCTGGGACCAAATTGTATATTGATATGGCATGGTAAAACACATTTTCAATGTCCATTTTCCACAGTGGTACCCTAGTTGAATGGTTTGAACACTTACTGGGGATGCCAGGGTCTTGGTTTCGATATACCACTGGCACATACTTGTTTCCGAAGCAATGCATTTTATCTATACTGCCTCTCTCCACCCAGGTATTAAATGGGTACCGAGTAGGATGCGAAATTCATGGTAGTTGCATAATGGCGCCTGGCTGAAATGGTCCCTATGGAGTGGAGAATGCTCACACACTGTGTGTCGGCAAGCCTGAATCCGATGTCAGGATTAATGATATTTATGTCAAGCTGTTAGAGATTGTAGAGGTATTATATTCGATATCAAAGCAGAATTAGTATTTATTATTAAGAAAGTTGGTAAATTGCATTCATACAAATATAGAAAGGTCATGATGAATCGTTTCCAAATTGTCTAACTTTGGAAGGTACTTTCAATAATAAATTAGAGTAAATGTAGATGAACCTTAAACAATAGAAATGCCAGTGACAACTTACGTCTTAATTGCTCTGTTCAGATGATATGAATAGTCCTAAACTAAAGTGGGGCTAGCAATCAAACAAATTTGTTTGTAATTGCTACAAAATAATAACCATTATTATGTATCTGGGGCTGACATATAAAAGATAGCAGTGATATTGGCTGGTTCTACTTTCGGGGAATATTAATATTGACAATTAATATCGCCCTTGAAAATTATATCGCCCTCATCTTACGACTCATGGCAATATATTTTGATGTCCCCCCTGGAGACTATACCAAAATGGGGAACTCTGATTAAGCTACACAACCATTATACTCTGATATATATATATATATATATATATACGAATATAAATATATATCTCATTGGAACAATGCAGACCTTAATAGAGTACAATATAATTCGCTTATCTTGAAGTACCAAATAAGTCATCAGCAAGACGAATTTGACCAGCCTCCCTTAGAGCACACTTCAGGGCTTTACACTCTGTTGCCTCGGTTTGCTTCTTTCTCCACTTTCGGAGCATTGATAGTGTACCCATGTATGATACTTCTGAATTCTTCATGTTTGTGTCGACAAAACGTTGGATATCTTCCGGATCGAAGCCGAGAGCCTTCCCGAGATCATCTATCTCATCTCGCCTGGAAACCTTTCGAGCAACAGTGCTTAGCTTATCATCAAAGTCTTCCTGTTTACCAGAAATGTTCCTTAAATAGATCGTATTAACAAAAAGCTATGTGAGTACGTTTCTGATTACATGTCCTGAAAACAGGGGGGGGGGGGGGGTTGCAGCAAAACATCCTAGCCAATGGCAACACGTATTAAACCACACACACACACACACGCACACACACACACACACAAAAAAAAAATCGCTTTCACTTTCCTGTACCCTGATTTGCCTGGACGGGTAGAGTGCAACAGACGTTCATTTTCCCTGTCTCTTCTTAATTTGAAACGTTATAGTTCAATTATGATATATCACATGCACCATTAGTCAGGCGCGGATCTACGGGGGGGGGGTTTAGGGGGTTTAAACCCCCCCCCCCCCCCCCCCCCTTGGGCGGCCCAAAAAAAAAAAAAAAAAAAAAAAAGGGAAAAAAAAGAGAAAAAAAAGAAAAAAAGAAAGAAAAAAGAACGCACGCTGGAGAGAAACCCTTTCAAGTGCAAATATTGTGAGAAGATATTCAACTCATCTGGTAACTTAACCAAACACATGATAACTTTGGATATAACTGTGTATTTAACTGTTTCTTGATTTAAAAAGACGTTATCATGCACTGCTTTTTATGGTCTCCATTGTGTTAATAGATGCCAGGAAAACATCACTTACGGGGTTCAAATAAACACCCACAAAAAATCGGCTCGCCGCTTCGCGGCTCGTGGACGATGCTCCGCATCGTCATTATTTTGGTCAAACCCCCCCTTAGCAAAAAGCTAGATCCGCCCCTGTTAGTTACAGTGATATTAAATTGTTTTTTATTTGTGAGTGAGTCTCTACTTGGTTTGAAGTCATAGTTAACAGCATTCAAGAGCTTCTCGCACTTCCCGTAATTTGCGCAACGCTAATGACTATTCATGAATCAAATGCAAAAATGAGCGCTACAGAAAAATCGCACTGCCGTTCATGTGCGGCTACTAAATTACAAAAATTGAATAATGTAATGACAAATTTATTTCTCAACAGATCTCTCATTATGCTAAGCATATACGTAAAGTCAAGTGCTAGCTTATAGATGTCCTCCGATCATCAAATGAAAAATGTAATTTTATACTAAAGATATATGTTTATTTGGATTCTATCAATCTCAATATTGCATTACAAATCATCTCTATGATCTGCCAATAATTGAAAGTGAAACTATAATTTCACTTTCCATTCAACTTAGGTGAATTACTATGTACCTTTTTTTCTCTCCATATACATGTACCTTGCAACCATAGGACAATATGGGTCTACTTTTAAGCATACAAAAAAAAAACACTTTATTACTGATCCTAATTCATTCATCAATATATTCTTCCTATGAATTTGCTCAAGCCATATTAATAAACTTTTATTTGTTCACATTCATTACCCACTTCCGTTAAGCCACCATCAATATTCTTTGATGAAGGTGTACCTATTGTTTTGTTAAGAATGTACTATTTTAATGACCTTTTGATAATATTGTCTTTTGCGCAGTATTCTTGTATCATTATTAATGTAAATTGTACTCAATTCAACCGCTAGGCTGCCATGTACAATGTTTCTTATACCAGAATAAATAACAAATAAATGAATAAATATTGGAATTTAATTATAAGGTGTGTTACCCCAGTTACCTCTTCTCTTCATTTACTTAAGTTTTGTTTTTTAATTGTAAACTTACATTGCAACCAAGCAAAATAAAAATAGCCAATAATATCCACTCTTATCATGCAGTTTTTGCAGCAATTTTATTATCATTTACCTTGCATTTGATTACCATTTATATTGCAATAATTTATATATGTAATACATTTTTGGTTTTGTTTTAAGTTGCAAACTTCTTCCTTTTTTTTTGGGGGGGGGAGGGGGTAAACTGCCCCCTTGCCCATCCCTCCTCCAAAGACATTAGTTATTTCAGGTGCTCTGATCTTAGTCTTAATCTACTAACCATGCTGATAGTATTAAAGGTTAAAGATATTATCATAACTTACTCCAGAGTTCCACATGTACTTCTATGTGATGTTTGCAATGTCTCTGAACTTGAAGCACCTTGCAGTTGTTGTGATCTTGAAGCACCATGCAGATGTTGTGAACTTGATGCACCTTGCAGTTGTTCTGTAATTTCGAGAACCAGGAAAAAATTACTACATGTATCACTCATTATCCTATAATTCTGATTGCTGAATAAAGTAAACTACAAATCTTCAAAGGTAGAACACAACTCCACAAGCAGGTATTACCAATAAAATTTCTTATATTTGATATCAGGGCCAATCATTTTATTCAAAACTTCTCCCGGGTTAAATGATTTAGCATTTCACTATTCACGGCATAGAGAGTTTAGTTAGGCTGATATTACATTCTCCTAATTCTCAGAATAAAGAATAGTTTGAAATTATATTACTAGAGATCAATAAATCTTCAGGGAACATAAACTTTGTATGGTTGGCCAGATAGGTTGAAATGACTGTCTTTCGATGTAATATCCATTTCTGAGATGTAAAAGTTAGCTTAGTTAAACTGATATATTAGGTGAAAATTGATAAGATTTTTTAGATGCATTCATACTGATTTGTTAGTCTTAAATGACAGAGCATAACCCTTTTAAAACTTATGGATCGGTACAAGCTAATTAGATGAAGGAAATTACAAAACTACACCAACACGAGTCTGGCATCTTCTTACATCTGCCACAGAGACAATACATATAAGAACACATTTATTGTAGAATTTCCCTTATTGCACATCCCTTTATTCAAATAGTAATAATCAAGTGGGAATGACTGTTAAGAGAAATATAGAGATCTACAAATGATGAAAATACAATAAAATTAACATCTAAATTCCAGCTTTGTAGCATATTTTATTTATGCACAACTCGAAACTTCAGTGGACGGTCCAAACATGTCATGTTTTGAACAGGAGGGCATTTGGAGAGCAATCCTTGTCAGGGGACATTTCTATCACAACTTTCTTCCAACTAATATAATAGAAGAAGACATTTCACAGATAGATTGTTCACCTTTACCAGAACTCAACCTTTTTTACACCCAAATACCTGGATCTTGTGGGAAAGCTCTCTCTCTTCTGCGAGGAGTTGTGAAATCCAATCGAAATAAGAAATAGACCTCTAGTTTCTTTTTTTGTCCTACTTTTAGTGACACTGCAACAATGTTTGGCTGGTCGGTGAAGTCCAACAAAAAGGGCTCACAGATCCAGGCTCCACTCGTTAGTTTTTCAAAGGAGACAACCTTTAAAAAAAAAAATAATAGAGGTCATCAAAAGAGTAAGGAAACAAAACCTCCATTTCATTTTTACTATAGCAATCGTTTGTTGTGAAAATGTTTAGTAGGCATTATCGTCCTGCATTTAGCTCCAGCAACCATTATGAGCCACTCAAGCACGCGGAAGAGTACATAATTTCACAATTTAGAATCAGATTATGTTACAGATCCATAAATTTCAACTATGCAACAATATTGATCTCACATAACCTGTTTTAAAGCAGTTACATGGCCTAGTTGTACCAAGCATAATTTTCCAAATACTGTTACTGTCTTAATTATGAGTCCTTAGTAAAGTATATACTTCGAGCAATCTAAAATCAGCTCAGAACTTGAAAACAAATATTTAGCAATGTCCAGTTGTTCCGACCAAGATTTTAAGGCCGTGGTCATTTACTAATGCTGCTCCTGCACTTAGGAACACCATCCCATCTTATATAAAGGAAACCTCCACAAGTTAAAGTTGAAAAACTCTCCTCAAAATTGACTCGTTTGGAAAGCATTTTGACCGAGCTACAGCACTTTCATATCTTTCTTCCTCAGAGCAAATACAGATACTTATATTGCAGTGATATACAATATGTAACCATTGTTTATTTAATACTAGTATTATTTTTGTCATTATTGATATTGTTATTGTTATTATTATCATTGTTGTTATCATTATTGTTATTATCATAATCCTCATTATTATAAGTAGTAGTAGTATTATTACTGTAATGTGTATTAATATCATTATCATGATCTCTGGATGTATATACCAAAGATGCATTTATATCTGTGTCTAGTCTCGTCTCTCGATTTGTTGTTGTTGTTGTTGTGCGTGTACCGGTACAGTCCTTGTTTCTTATACGACCTTTTTCCTAATGTATTTCTAGATAGTCACAAATAGGTACTCCCATCATCTTTATCTTGTTGCTTATTTATGTACCAACCAATTATTTGATCCAGAGGGGACCCTACAATTTACAAGCTCTGCTTTTACCAGGGTATCCTCGTCTTTCTTTTAGTTCACTTTGTTTTTATCATTTCCATAATTTGTTTTTGTTTGCATTGTAAATGTGTAATGATCTAATGTTTTGCTCTATGTGTCCTTTGAAAGAAAGACGAATACATATCTTATCTTCAAATGGTGTCTCGCCCACCTGTGGTCAAATTACATGCATGTCACCAAACAGCATCACTGACCCAAATTTGGTTGCAGTATGAACAATGTAGATATGCAAAGTTACAAGTGATAACAAGTGATTACAAGTTACAAGTGAGTAAAAACTTACACTTAATCTGAAATTATTTTCGATCTTAATTAGGACATGACCTCCAACATCTTACACGAGGGTCCTCACAATACATGTATGACCCTTGTGTGGGTGTAAGTGGAGTGACAAAGGCAAAACTATTTTCACAAGAGAGTGTTGCAGGTACATGAAACTTTGACACATGACCCCAAGTGACCTTTAACTTTAGCATATGACGCTCAACACTCTTGGATATTATTAATATCCACATCATAGAAAAAATGGAAACCACTATACAAAAACGCACCAATTATCTACGATTTCCTCTTTTGTAGAGAAAGAAGTTACGACAGAGTTCAACAATAATCTCAAGTTAGGCTTTCTTTCAGATGTTTAAATCTTTAACAAAACCTTCAAATATGTGAATCGGTATGTTTTTATACAAGTAGAACAGTACACAAGATCATCCGACCATGCATGGATTCAACTTTCATTTCCTGTTAACCAGAATCTTTAAACACATTACTGAACTTACAGCAGGTCCTCCAATTACTGTCTCCTTTAAGTAACAGGTCATTTTGAGATCACCTGCTGCCTTTATGACGACCTGTTGTTCTATATGGGCAGGTATGAATTCTTCTTTCCCTTCTTTGCTTTCTATCACCTGTTAACAAAGAAAAGATAATAGAACTAAACAGGGCTGCATATACCCGGCAAAAGAAAGAACAAATCCCAGGGAGCAGTAACAAAACTTAACGCAACAATTGTATCATGCCACAAAACATGTAAATAAAATCTTTTTCAAAGCTGAAGAACCATTTTTCATATCTACTTTCGTTGTATGTCGACATCGCAACAAATCGAAGCACAATTGTTAACCATTTTTCTAAAAGCTCCAAACTTACTACATTTGCATGATAAATATTGAACACAATCATGGACGGATATGGAAGCACTTTTGAAAATCACTTTATTTGGTAATTGTTAAGGAATTCTCAATTATAAACTTAATTGCCCAAAATATATTTGCTCAACTTAATATTCAAACCCTCCAATACTAGGCTCTGAATATCCAATTGTTAGCATAGGCAACTTACTACAATCAGAGCAAGTCTAGTTTGGGTGGTTTGTTCTATATATGACTATATATGAAATTAGCGTAAAACAATATGCTTAAATCCTTGATGTTTATAAAAGCAAGCCAGTTTCATACAAAGGCAGTCATATGAAGGTTTGAGAATTTTTTTAACCTTCAGGGTAACCAGCCATTTTTTCAATATTTCTGGCCTTTTCTAAGGTTTGAGGAATACGCAAAAAAGTAAATTCGCACCCTTTACCTCTCCGCTTGTTACAGCCATGCATAAGCCTAGCAGAGTACCATTTAAACACAGTACAAACAGGTGTCGAGTATATATCGCGTCACAAATTACAAAGAGTCATTGGTATTGTAGGCGTAATGGCAGCTGTCATTCGTTCTAAAAAAAATATGATGATGTTTCATTACTCAAGTAACGTTTTGGCTAGATTGTAGAACCAAATTATTCTGTGAAATGACGATCAACTTGTCATGCAAAAATAAGTTGAGTTTCATTTTTCTTTAAGCTGTCATATTTTACACCTTCTACACACCTACTTATTCCTGATTCCTGAGATAAATTAGGGGTTAATTCATGAGAGGCAGGGAGAATAAATAGGAAGAAAAGGGAAGAGTAAATATTTAAAAAGATGAATCAAAGAAAAGAAGGATTATTTTAACAGAAATAAACAAAAGGAGAAAAAGAGCCACAGATCCCCTTTGTTCTAAAAGAAATTCTGGCCAGCTGCAGTAGGACAGCGGGAAACAGTGAAATAGATCATGACACAATGAAGAGAAGGGAGAATGAGAGTCACGTAGTTCCCCAAATAAGTAAAACCTGATGACGAAAAAATTTACTGCCTTCTGTGATAAATCAAATCAATTTGAAATATTATTGTACGAATCGAAAGAGAACGCATGTATGCTAAATAATGTACCAGTTGAACAAATGATTCAAAATGAAATATGGCCCAAATTTTTAGCTTGTTCGCTTCCATTAGTGGTAAATGAAATATTATTCTTTAAATACCCCTGTTACTTATCCTGCACTTACTATTACATCGAAAAATAAAAATCAGTTATGCAGGTGTTCACAGAACAGTCTGTCTTGCATCATGAATTAAGCGAATGCTCCAACATGAGTGGCAATTAACCATTTGCATTTCGATACTATGACGATATTCAAAAGTATTCAAAAGAAATTGTTTAAATTATTACATGTACGTTGAAATCAAATCATACAAACGATGGTGATAAATTCAAACGTGTATTAACCCAACAAAAAGAACCCCACATACTACAGAAATGAGCCCCCCCCCCCCCCCCCTGTTTACCGTAACACATAATAATTATAATGTTCTTGTATAGCGCTTTTATCTGTCATACTTGACATTCCTGGCGCTCCGCAATTATTACCCCGGCTATATATTGTATTTCTGCCATGTTCACTCTACGTATTAATCTCCGTATAACTTGTCCATCCATGGTAATCTTGAAAGTCCTTTTATATTTCTTATCACTTATTTAAATCGACACCTGGAGTCATTTCACCATATCTGGCACAAAAGCGTTAGATCCACAAAATTAATATAAATTTACGACAAAATCTTTTCTTTACAGTTACATCACATAAGGGGATTATATGGGTTTTTTCTTATTCTGTTGGTTTCGTCATTATACTCTCTTAAATGTTCATAATTGATAATTAGGAAAATCTAAGGATTGAATTTCAAAACGAGTGGCATACAGGGGTAGGTCGTACCCCACCCCCTTCATCGAGTGAACATAGAGAGGGGGAACGAAACAATAAGAGATGATCATGATACCTCTCTCGATGATTCTTCTTTCACATTTCATATACCGAGTAAGTGCCCTTACCCCTCCCCCTTGGACACACCTTAGTACCCCTTTACTGAATGGATCCATGCTGATTCAGTGTTCAAATATTAGCGAATAGTCGGTGTGCCAACATTTAACTTCAGGGCAAGATGGCATTTCTGAATGTATGAACGCTTTTCTACCGACCTCTAGGGCCGCTTACCATGTAGCGGGAGGGACAAACATTCTGGCCCGAATTCACAAAGGAGGTTTGTCGACAAACCTCCTTTTGTTTCTTACAAACCAGGTTTGTAAAAAAAAGCGTCAAAACGCGTCATATGACGTACATAAACCTCATAAAAATAAACATGATGACCTATATATTCGGGCATCTTACAGTTTCTGTTACTTTAATTTAACAATGTTGATCTTATTTCAAAATATGTTTTCAATATAACAAAATTACTTTTATTTTTGTGTGGCAAGCTGCAGTAATATTGTCATATTTTGGCAGCAAGGTGCCTAAAATTGATTATCTAGTGTGAATTTGTAATCAAAATGAAACTTTTATGTCAGTAAAGGGTTTCAAAAATTATTTTTGTTTTCATAACACTCTTGTAATCATCAACAAATAAAACATATGGGCTTTTGAACTCAGTGGAAAAGTTTGGGCTGAAAAAAATGCCTTGTTGTAGGAGTTTGGAGTTATTCCATTTGTACTCACATTTCATTCTTTGCTCAGTTTTATACTTCATGGTTTCAGTTTACCTACTAGATATTTTATGCAATAGTTTTTAAGCCAGACTTAATTCCTCATGTTAATGCTCAGTATCGTGTCATGACCTCGTGTCATCATACATATTAATTGTAATTCCTCCTTGTGCTTTGTTTTTGTTAGCTGGTTTGTTTATGAAATGTTTTACAAATACATTTTAATTACCTTCATGCTTTATTTTGCAGGTCTTCTGGGTGCACCAGTTGGTCGGGAAGAGGGACCATTACGGTTACAGTGATTTAGTTTGCTTTCCTCTTCCCCGGCAGCCAACTGATGCACTCAGAGGACCTCCAGGAAAATTGTGCATTTTTAATTAATGTTATTATTATTATTAATGTTAGTTTACCTATATTTACTTTATTTTTGTGTGAATTGCCAAATAAATAATAAATAAATAAATAAATAAATAAATAAATAAATAAAAGCTAAGTCTCAAGTATGGGATATTGGTTTCTTAAGCGGGAGAGAGTCTCCAAAATGTTTACCTTGTGATTTGGTCTTGGGTGCACCAACTGCAATGTCTTGTGAAAATGTTGTTAACATAGTATTCTTAATGCTGATTAATTAATGCTTTACTCAAATACTTATGGTAATTTTGTTAAATTCTGTAAAACAGTTGCTGATCTTTGGCACGACTGTTCAGCTCAGTACATAGTGTCAGATTCCCCAATGTCCAAATCAATTGCTGCAACAATAATTTACCTCGCTATTCCCTTTAATGTCGTCATAGAGGTGTGTATGTAAGATGACAGGTGTCTTCTGCTGGGCTAAGTTCATTTCTTTAAACGGCCGACAGCACATCTTCTTTCCTCGGAAGAAGAGATTCTTGATCAACTTAATCTTCGCCCATGAAAAGTGGTTCATCTTCAGTTTAAGTACATCTTTTGTGATGATGCAGCTAGGTGTTCCAGACCTCGACAGCATAATTCGTTCTTTAACAACTGCATCTGTAATCAACGATTTGGCGGTAAAAATCAGGAAAAAAATAGGGACTCATTAAAGCGAGGGAGGATAAACATGGTTGTTAACGTAATTCAATAACAAGCAAAAGCAAAGACCTCTGCATAGAGTCATTATGGTTTTATTCGTATTATTCAAGTTAACCTTATACATTTCTTAATAAAACATTTTGGCATTTAAACCTTAAGACCGATCTATCAAGAAATGTGTTAACTTTATAAACTGCCTAAACACAGAAGTCGGTCAGGGTCAGTATTCTGAAAACTAATGTTAAGTCCCATAGTTGACATACCTTTAACTTACCTCTAAATTGTTAATCTGAAAACTATGTTAAGTGTATATTATCTTCTTTAAGGTAACGCCCTGACATCTCCATTTAAATAAATCCTCTAATAAAAACGTCTCTTAAAAATCACTCTCAGAAAAACGTGTTTCATGATTGTGCGTACAGCTTTGTGAACTATAGCGCATAATTGTATTGAGCATCGTCAGTTCATACGCACTACCGTTGTCCGGATCATTGTCACGAAGGTACTCATGAAGAGCTACTTTATTCCTTTATTTTCTATGTTTCCAACGTTTGTTTTATGTTCAAAAGTTGTAGATTTCCAGAGTCATATTGCAGTTTTCAAAGAAACCAGAAAGGAAAAAGGCAGGAAAGAAAATCCTCAACTGCATTTCACTTAATACCTATAGACCAATGTTATTTTCTACATTAACTTGTATATAATGTTTTTGGTATAGGAGTTTTCAAAATTCCAGAACTATGTTAACTATCATGTTAACTCCACCGCAACGTATGATTTTTACACAAGTTAAAGAGTATGCGCACTGAATCCTCAAGCCAAAAACTCTGTTAACATATTTTTGGACTTAACATCATTTTCAGAATACCGATTACAATAGCTAACATACTTTGCATGATAGCATAATTTAAGAATACCACTCCAGTTCAATGACAACTTTTTGTTTGCATTACTCCCAACTGTCACTACGTATGTTAAATTTATGTAGTGTATCAGTAGCAAAGAGTGGGTCCATACCTCGATGGGCACAGGCAACACGGGGTGGGGGCACCTGTCATTTTGGTGGATGAAGAGCAAATTGACATGAGGGCAGGGGACTTTAGGCCAATACATGTTGTGCTACCCGGTGTCATTATTGATTCATTACTCTCAGACTCTCGGTTTATTAAAAAGGAGCTCTTAAATTTCAGCTGCCATGCACAATGGGAATTTCTGAAGTAATTTTTGATACACACATCATTTTGTGGTCTTGATTTTTCAAAAAAGTGAATTATTGCGAGCAATATTTTAAAATTAACATTCAAAGAAATGTTCTTATTTTCTCCAGTTGAATATAACATCCTTCAATAACTTATTGAGTCACTCACGATCAGAAGTATAAAAATTTATTGTAATGCACTTAGTACTCTCAATGGCAAATGGAGTTACATTTATTTGTTTACCTAGTGCAAAGTGTTTCATTTACTAACAAAACGGTTTTGACATTAATGATATTCATCGAATATCATTGCTCCATAATGTGCATAGTTTGTTAAAGTAGATATTCATCGATTTTAAAAACTAACTTTATTTTCATTATTGCAAAGTTGAAACTTTGATTCGACAAGGTTATCAAAATGCAATGCTTGGAAAAATGCGATGTAATGATTATTATAAATTACAAAACGCTTAAATACAGCCCCGGCATAGCACATGAAGAGCTCTCCGAACGCTGCTGAGATGTGTGACATCAGAGTATGGACATGATTTGCACAAACAGACGATGTCCCATGACATCTTACACATTTTCAGTGACTGCTTTTTCATCTTCTCTTGACTTCTTTCTCTTACTTCACTACCGTCAGGCTAAATGTATAATCTCACTCTAAACCCTGCGCATGGTTTTATTTTGATGACAAATGCAGAGATACAAAAAATAAAGGAATCTGTCGCTTGTAAACAGAATAAGACGCCATTGTATATTCAGCTGCACACACTGCGGTATGTTCGGCGTTTCAAGAGGGAACAAATGCCTTCCTTAATATCATTCGGGGGGGGGTTCAATTTGAAAGTCTGGTTTCTTTGATTGTTAATTAACCCCTACCCTGTGTATTTACAAACAAAATATTTTAGTTATCAGAATCGGTTTCATATCCCCTTTTGAATGGTTTGAAATGACATCACATTTATATACACTAAACTCATTATAATTTGAGAAATAATAGCTTTGCAATTCTGTTCATTCTTTTTGGGATGTCGTCTGCTTGGGCAGTATTGGTCCATATTGTGACGTCATTAAAACATCGTTATTTTTCTGGCGAATCTCTCGTATATTCCAGATGCTATGGAGGTGGTTGTATTTGTATTTTTATAAATCACCCGATATGTAGTTGACCTAAAACTTGAACGATGGCCATCTGTTAGCTTACCAGTTTCTAGTAATACATTAGTTGACATATTTGTGATTTTCGTTGAATTTCCACTTTAAGACGTACTTACCATGTGCGTATTCTCCCTCTCCCGTGTACAAGACTGCCTTCACACTGGAGTATCGTGTAATCACAGCACAGTGAGGTATAGTGTAAGTCACCGGTAACTTAAGGACTAAGTCATTAGGGGATAAACACTGTACACCAAAGCAGACTGACATCTCTCCTGTGTTGTCGTCAAGATTTGGAGTATCTGTCAGGACACGAAGAGAAATGTCCTGTGGCGCTTCGCTGTCAATTGCACCGGGAGGGATCTCAAGTTCAATCCCGAAGGAATCTAGCTGAAGTGTGCCACCTTCAACTCCAACTCTCGTACGACATTCCATCATGATTGGTTTGACATTTATTCCATCTGGTAATATAATTATAATTGTTTAAACTTGTAATCCTTATAAATATCGACAACAAATTATCGGTATTTTGAATGTGGAAAATAGACTTAAATTATAAAAAACTATCTCTGAAACTAAACACATGGGAGTGTATTGCTAAGAAAATATGCCAATAAATCTCAAGTTGCCAAAGTGTTGATTTGGTCTTTCTTCCGAGAATATCATACATTACCTTCTCTGAGAAACTGTTCTGCAAGGTTGACCAACTTGGCAGCTTTCAGTGCCTTCCTGAGCTCTATCCGTTCATCTTCCCTGGACACACCTCTTCTCCATTGGTTCAGCATATGACGAGTTCCATCACTGGTAACACGGTTGAACCTCATATTGGTCATGTGTGCTCTCTGTATATCACTCTGTAAAATTCCCAGTTGACCACCAAGGCTGTCAATCTCTGCTTTATCGTAAAGATTGTCATCCATCTGATTTAAAATGTCTGCAAACTCATCATCTGGGGGCTCCTCTCTAGGATGGTACACGGTAATAAATAATATAATTAAAAACCTGGGGAGGGGGATCAAAGAACATAGGTATGATGTATCACGTTAAATATCAATCAAAATCTTTACTTAAGTGAATTTAAAAAAAACGATAGAAAAATAGTTTTTCCAATGTTAAGACCATACTCAACACGCTCAAATTAGTAATGGAAATTCATTCAATGAATTCACGTTAAACTTAAATCACCTCAGACATGAATGCAGCTAAGCTTTTCTTTTATTCTTCTTTCTTCTCATTTGGTTATTGAATGTTAATCTTTGCTCCAACTTCTACTTGTACACTAATCACTAAATAAAAAAATTAACAGCTAAATATTACGATAAAACATGATTTGGAATTTATGAAACGTAAGTGCCGACGTATATTTAGAACCGTTATTGACAGTCTAGCACCACTCATTGTACACCCCTAAAAAGGCGAATGAGGCAGTATATTTCTTCGTAATGTCATTACAACATAACAGAATGCATTCATTGTCAAGAGTAAAGTTATTTCATCTTACCCTGCTTGTAATGTATCACTGCTTTCCATTCCTCCGGTTGAATTATCCTCAGATGATGATGTGCCTGCCATGAAGGAATGAAGTAAGTTTGAATTAGAAACACAACTATAAAAAAAAAACATGTGTAATGATCTCTCGCGTTCACTCCATATCTATTATTTAAAACAAAGAAATTCTCAATTGTAAATAATGCACAAGTATTACATTGCTCGAGTTTCCCTGGATAATGTAATTTAATTGCGTTATTTTTTGTTCAAACAACAATTATGTATATATAAATTTCTTTTTTCTTTTTTTTTCGTCATTACTGCTGCCAAAGAGCGCTTCTCCTGTTCACCTGTTGTTCTGTCTTCCTCCCCTCCTTTCTTCAATTCCTCAAAATCCTGTCTTAGAGTCGTCTCATGTTGCTCTTTCTCTCGTACATTTTCTGTCAAACTGTCTACACGATCTGGCCTAATCTCGAGTTTCTTCGTCATTTCAGCTGCTAGTGAGCGATTCTCTTTTTCAGCTCCTGCTCTTTCGTCCTCCTTGTCTGTTTGTAGTCGCTCAACCTCACCTCTTGCCAGCTTTATTTCCTTCAGTCCATTTATTGCTAACACTCTGTCACCTTCTTTAAGGCATCCGTGTATTAGGTCAAGCCACTGCAACTGACACCTCTCTAAGGCATTGTGATTAGGCACAGCTAGTTCGTAGACATCTGATGCAGTGATCCCGTAATGAATTAAATCATTTTTGGCTTTTTCGATGGTATCACGTCTCAAGACAGAAACTATGGCACAGAGAGGAAAGCGACCTATCCATTCGAAACATATGCAATGAGTTAGAAATCACATCTAAAGTCACGATGATGTTATGAATTCTATTTAACACACATACTTCGCCTTATCTTCTTGGGGGGGGGGGGTGTACTTTGACACAAATGAATGGAGAGAATCTGCAATGCTTCATTGATCTCTGTTTGTGTTTATCAATATTCTCATTAACTTTGTTGAGTGGCACTGTTATGAATATATACCGCCAAATTTAAATTGTGAATAGAATGGGGGGAATAAAATGAGAGTAGTAGGGAGGGAGAGAAAGGGGGAGAGAGAGACAGAGAGAGAGAGGGGGGGGGTTAATACGATATCGACGTGATCGGAATTAATGATGTGTAATTAAGTGCTTGATAATTTTGAATAATGGATAATATAGAAAACTAAGATAAGTACTTGATATCAAGGTCATATTGTTTGTAAAAATGTGCGTATAATATAAAAGGAATAACGGGGGTTCCTCGATTGTTTCATGTCCTAGTTATAACTGATTATTCGTCTCTTCATTTATTCATTCTTTGATTCAATTCGGTGGTGTATATCATCGCATTGTGGTGTGTATGATGTGTACCAACAGTGTAATTGTTCATCAATTCACAATTGTTAGAAAAAACACCTTAAATGTCTTCAATATATTGTCCTACTTACCACTATAGTGGCAAACTCACCTGTTATCTCCTTTATCACCTTAATCAATGGTAAGCTATTTACATAACGAATTGAGCTGAAGATAGTAATGAGAAAAAGCACCGATTCAGAATCATTATTATTCACGTGATGATGATTATAGGGCTAATGATAACATTGCATACAATTTGATTCTGCATCCCAAGCTCCAACCAAAAGCCGACCCCTCCCCCTCACAAGAAATAAATTGTATGTATTTTGTATACGCTACGATTACAATGAGCCTCCTAGTGCTATATATGACATGCACATTTTCTGCAAAGCAAAATTGAAATTGTCTCGCCCAGTCGCTCCTCTCCTTCAAAATACACTGTCGCTCATATAGTTTGAATATTTTTGTTTTACCCCAATTTATGGAATTATTTAAAAAATAATTTAAAAATAATAGATCTAGATTATAGTATACATTCTCAGATTTTATTGAATAATACTTTGACAATGTATGTTTTGCGTGACTGCTAAAGCATGTGTATGCTACTATGTTTATTAACTAGGGGACCTACGCCCTTAAGTCATAAATGACAGTAATGAGGATTAATGCCCCACAAAAGGGCACTAATATAGCACATCGACACGGTTTTGATCCTGGGGCCTCACAGTTACGAGGCCATTGCTCTGTCACTGAACCATGACTGTACGCAGCGGGGGCTAGGGTATATAGGGGGAAGTTTCCATAAATAATTTAAAAAAACAGAAAATGCAAAAAAAAATCAATAATTTATTGCATTTAACCCCGGTCCCCAACATAAACAAATCCTCTGGACGGCCATGCATTATGGCTCAAGGCATGGGCAGAAACATAGTAAATAAATCTGTAACATAATGCAAATACAGCAGAATTATATTGCGTTCTTTTATGTACATTAAGTGGAATGATGTACTAGCAGAAGATATACAAGAGCAGGGGAAGGTGTATGGCTCATGAAAGTGAGAGTGATAAAGCGAATGGAGTAGAGAAAGAGAGAGAGGATGGGAGAAAAGGGGAGGTACACAGAGAGAAAGGAAGAGAGAGAGAGATAGAGAGAGAGTAAGAGAGAGAGAGAGAGAGAGCAGGGAATGGATTGATCCTAATTAAATAAACATATTATTCCTATTAAATTACATGTAATACATTAATGAAAATTAAGAGAAACAGATTTCGGCGAGACAACAATAATCAACATACATGCTAGAAGAGAGAAAAGGGAAGGTTAAAAGAAAAAAAGAAGGAGAGAAGTTTGAAGAGAGAGAGAGATGGGGGTCGTTTGTTGTGAATGTCGAGTATGCCGAGGACAGTCAATGACCCGATACTGGTTGGTTAATTGTCCATGTACATAAATATTTTGGGCCACATTGTTTTAAAATCTTTTAAAAATTACAGTAAGTTCATTGGCTGCATATATCTCTTTCAAAAAGTGTTTGAACTAACCATAACAATCCCATTTTCATTCAAATTGTTTTTAAAATGTCTTGATTTGTAACTGTCCCTTATTCTTTACCTTCACATGTAGGTTATGAGAGACCTTTGGTGATGAAGTCATTAATTGTTATCTTATTAAACAGTTACATCATGACCACAATTTTTTTACCAAATAAAGAGAAGAAGTTACTGAAGAGAAGACAAAACTGTTTGTATGTGTAATATTTGTCATGTTTATGTAAATTATGCAAATGTTCTTAAGGGTCTCCAATTCCCTACACCTACCCTATGCGATAAAAGTGTTTTTATTTGACTTAAGACTTGGCCAATGTGAATATGAAGAGCGAAACAAAAATAATACTCACTTGACTAACAGCACCATACATCCAACCTTCCCAGCAAGGTTTCGTACGTCTTTTAAATCTTTGGTTAAACCTGGTAAAATGGTAAGAGAGAACGTGTTTGATACATTGTGCATGATGAATCTGTTGGATGCTATGAACATGATATTTCAGCCTATATGCAGACATAGAGAGAGAACAAAATCAATAAGCTTGTGTAGTTTTATAAATTACATGCAATATTCCAGAATAGCACAAATTAATGAATTGTTTGTACAATAATATTTAAGGTAACCACACAATATATTATTTTGTGATAATAGAAACAGTGAATATATTGCCTTTCATGGAGAGAAACTTACATGGGTTGTACAGTCGTGAAATCATACTAATGAGAAAGCCGAAATTATGATGAAATCAATAAATCTATGTAGGCCTATAAATATAATGCCATGTGATAATTGTGTAAGAATTGCAGTGGGCAGTATTGGTACAGTTCCAAAACCAGAAATAAAAACGCCATAACAACAACAACAAACTAGAAATGCAATCGTGTCACAACGATGTGCGTGCAATGACGCCGTGTTTCTGTGTCGAACGAAAGAGCTTCTCTCGGACTATCCAGAGCAATTTGTACGAAGTCTTTAGCTTCTGTAATATTGGAGACAGGTAGGGCGAAAGAAAGGCCTCAATAGTGACCTTGATGGGATGGTAGTGACTATGCCTACGATGTTTGAAAGAAATTGGGATAGGGGAAAGAACCTAGAAAGGGCACTGCGTGCAAAAACAAATGGGATTAGTTGCATGTTCGTCATTGCAATCAAGATCGTTCTAGGGGTCAAAAGCGTGAACCCGATTTGCCCCATAGACAATGCGTGTAATGCATGGGCGGAAAACGTACAGGATCTGTATTATGACCGGAGTTAAATTGTTTTTTCTCTCTCTCTTTATGTCTCTTTATGGGCCGTATATGGTATCATTGGAAAGAGAATTTCATGGTTGTTTTTGTAAACTACTCTCTTTTTTCTATGATAATCCTATCGAAACATGTGATGTAAAATAGATTTAAAGGACAAAATGGCGTCTTAAATGGCCCCCTTGACTAATTTCAAAAATCCGGCCAAGAGGTGCTCTGCGTATTGCATCTCGGAATGTCATTGCAAATTTGCAAGGAAAAAAAAGGATGTTTAGGGGGCAAAAAGTAGTCTGAAAAAAATGAGGTCATGGCCGATAAGTGTTATAATCGGGCGGAATTCGTATAGTGACCCTGGTTCAAATGCGATTTACTCACAATTTTCTGTGTAAACATATACCATACTTGGTATCATTCGAAAGGGCACTTCATTGCGGTCAGTTTGACACCATTGTCATCTGCACGCAATGTACTGCACGCATTAAATGCGCTATTACGTAATGCATAGCAAATTCATCATTTTTGGCGATAACCTTGCGCTGACGTTATTAAAATTTACCAAACTTGGCAGACAGTTGTCACGTATATGGATACATATGTCTGCCAAGTTTCAACGACGCACGTATAAAGATCGCCATTTTAGAGCAAGTTGAAGTTATTTCGGAATTTTCTTGAAAATGGCGAATTTGGAGGGCAATTTTCGCAAATTTGGTCAGTGATAGGGTATATAATTTTGTATATGGCTGGAAAGGGCATATCCTCAAGTATCTAAATCCAAAAAAGGGTACGGGTCTGCCAAGCCATAATGGAGATACGGCCACTGAGAGAAAGCCAATTTCCAGAACTTTAGAGGGCGCTATTTATGTTTTGCAAAGCAATTGGAGCGTGAAATTGGGCATGGCTATCAGCAATTATGAGACAAACATACTGTGAGATTTTAATACAAAACGGACATTATATGAGAAAGTTATGGCAGTTTTAGATTATTTAGGGGTCCATTTCTCAAGAATTTTAAAGATTTTTGACGGAGTCAGTTTCAGATTTGAATTTTGAGTACAAAGATGGCATTTTGAAGGTCAAGTTATGCGTCGCAGATGAAAGAACATTTCTTAGACTATCCAGAGGAATTTGTTAGAAGTTTGTAGGATCTAGGATAGTGGAGAGAGGAAGGAAGAAAGAAAGGCCTTAAAATGGACCAGAAATGGACAAAATGGCGCCTGGACGGTTATGCATGAGTGATTTCCAAAATCGAAGAATGTAGTGACCTTGATGAGATGTTAGAGACTATGCCTATGAAATTTGAAAGGAAAAGGACATGAGGAAAGCACCTAACTAGGAATCACAAACACTACGTGCAAAACGAATGCGATTTCCTGACGATAAGGATAAGGATAAGGAAAAGGAAAAGGAGAATATTAATGGGGCAGAATGTGAACGAAAACAAGGCAATGACGAAGGTCGTCATTGCAAATAATGATGTTGGAAAAAGCACAAGACATCACTCCCTGTAATGAAATTGTGCATTTATATATCAACACTGTTTATGCTTCATGATACTGAAAACGTGTTTTATAAATGCTTGTTAGAGCCCATTATTTGTTATCCCAATATGCTTTTGAGATCGAAAAATGTTAATTATATGATTATTCCCAGTTCCTTTTTAATAATCCCAATGTGGTGATCTGACGGTTGAGCATGTTCGAAAAACATGTTTCTACAATTTACAATATACACGTGTATGCCCATAAAAAATACCGTGACCCTGCTGGTAGTTTGCAAACTAATTACTTCAGACAGGTCACGTATATAGTCACAGTAAACACTACACACCATCTAACTAATATTTGTTTTCATATAGATGACATGTTAAATATTAATTAACGGCTTACACATATTCGTTTTTTATAATTTTTTTATTCCATTCTTTAAAATATAAATATGATATACGCTCCATGTTTTTGATGTGCCATGTATTTTTTACTGTTAAAACAATGACTTCATAAAAGAACACACGTGCTTACATATTTCCCCCCTTTCAGACGATAGAGGTGAAATGGTGTAAATATTAAATGGGTTACTTAGGCGTATTTCATGGCTCATACCCTCAATATAGGCTACTGACAATTGAAGTGTTAAGGACGAATGATATCTAGTAAATATAATTATACAATTCAAGCGACCGAATGTAGCTTTGACATTGTTGAATAACGTATGGTGACAATGTAATGAAGTATTCTACCTACGTAAAGGTAAAGCAAGCCAAATTAGGATCATAGCGCGGTTTAGTGAAACTGCCATAATTGTTTACTACAAACATGGAGTTGGGTATACATTCCCTCATTTTGGGCACGTGTGCATAGGTGCTTTCTAGAGACAATGAAGAATAAAAGAGAAACTGAGAATAAATTATTTGATTTACCCAACATATCAAGAGTGTATAATTTGCTAGTTTATTTAGGGACTAAGAGCATTATGTTGGTTTAGTAATACTAAACACATAATTTGCCCATACAATTCATTATTTCACCGAAAACATACCATAGGGTTAAGAAAAAAGCTTGTATCCCATAGATACAGGCTCAAGGTAGAGGCGTAGTTTCATTTGAATTACAACAAACACAAACACAAACAACATAGCCTTATTTTTCAATATACAAACCAAGGAAATTTGATATCATAATGACAGATACAGAATCGGTGAGGTCTTCGTTTGTATTCTCAGTAGATGTTTGACGTTTAACAGCAAGTTTGTTCGCTTCTACGACTCCATGAAGAGCGCTTTGCAGGACAAAGACTGTGTTGCACTCATACGTGGACGCATCAATAATACCAATGACAAGCTTATTAGGAAACACCACTCGTTCATCATCACAAGGTACAGCCTTGCCCGGTTTGTACGACAAGATATCATGTCGTAATCTAGCCATATTCGTCTTTAAATCCGCGTTTGAAGATGCCATGTTGAATGACTACCCGCCTACGTTTGGAGTTCCTAACTAGCTTAGAAAGGTTTCATGAATGTGGGCCCAGGTCATTGATGGTGGCCACGCAATATGAATACTGAAATCAATTACTTTTTGTACAGGTGCGCCCAAGTCATCTATCACTCTTGACTACACAAATAGCATGATGTCAAGTGGTCAATTACGTACGCTAGAACAGCATGAATTAGTGATGTGTCATGATCATCTACTTCATTAGCTATGCATTACAATAATATGACGGTAAGAGGAAAGCCAAATAGAATTGAGGGCTCAGTATTTACATCATACTGCGTTGAGTTTAGAGCCAAGTCATCTATCACTCTTGACTACACAAATAGCATGATGTCAAGTGGTCAATTACGTACGCTAGAACAGCATGAATTAGTGATGTGTCATGATCATCTACTTCATTAGCTATGCATTACAATAATATAACGGTAAGAGGAAAGCCAAATAGAATTGAGGGCTCAGTATTTACATCATACTGCGTTGAGTTTAGAGCCAAGTCATCTATCACTCTTGACTACACAAATAGCATGATGTCAAGTGGTCAATTACGTACGTTAGAACAGCATGAATTATTGATGTATCATGATCATCTGCTTCATTAGCTATGCATTACAATAATATAACGGTAAGAGGAAAGCCAAATAGAATTGAGGGCTCAATATTTACATCATACTGCGTTGAGTTTAGAGCCAAGTCATCTATCACTCTTGACTACACAAATAGCATGATGTCAAGTGGTCAATTACGTACGCTAGAACAGCATGAATTAGTGATGTGTCATGATCATCTACTTCATTAGCTATGCATTACAATAATATAACGGTAAGAGGAAAGCCAAATAGAATTGAGGGCTCAGTATTAACATCATACTGCGTTGAGTTTAGAGCAAACAAATCTCACCTGAGATGCCATTTAGACACGCAGTGGCGTATCCATGATTCTCTGGCGGGGGAGGAGGAGGGGGTTACAAGTCATACAATTATGTGACAAGCAAAACAATGAAAATAACTTCTGGCCCGGGGAGGGGAGGGGGGGGGGGGGGGGTCCACGGTAAATGAAAACAAATGTTGTAAAGAATAGAATTAAGAAATGAGAAGTAGAAAAAGAAAAAAACTCCCACATTTCCGATATTCCATACGTAGCCTTGCTAATTCGCATTTGCCGTTATTAAAGGGCATTTAAAAAAGAAATTTTCATTTTAATCAACTGGTTGTTTATTCAAGACATTTCGTGATTACCTCTTAAACTCCTCCCCCCCCCCCCTCTCTCTCTCTCTCTCTTTATCTTTTTACTTTCTTTCGCCTATTCTAACTTTCTCTCGTGCACTCTCCTATGTTATATCTCTTTAAACTTGTCATTCTCTAATTTTATCACATAAATCGCGGCCCCTCCCTTCCTCTCTTCCTTCTATCTCTCTCTCTCTCTCCCCATCCCTCTCTCACGTTTTCTCTTCTCTCTCCTTTCCCCCTCAATCAAGCCCCCTATTTCTATTCTCTTCCGTTTTGTGTATATTTCACAACTTATTTTACCCGACTCCTCAGAAAAGTGAATAATATTGAATTTTGTTTTATCTTAAAGTTTATGTAATATATTCATTTGTAGTCTATAATAATGGTGACATGAAATTCAACGTTTTGCCACACAGTGGTAGGAAAAACCATCAAACCCAACTAATGGTGAGAACAGGCACGTACGCAGGACTTTTTACGAAGGGGGGGGGGGGTGGGTTTAAAATTTGGCCAATCGATATTTCGTTCCCTTGGGGGGGGGGGGGGTAAGGTCACCTTTATTGGTCAACCTTGGGACAATTTTGTTTAATAATTTTTTGTATTAAACAAAATTTGAGGGGGGGGGGGGGGTCAACCAAAATACAACGAAATTCAATGGCAATGGCAATGGCAATAAATGGTACTAATAGCATGTACAGGTAAATCTGATAACGCCCTCTTTAGGCAAATACATTACACTCTTCGTCTTCCTCTTCTTCCTCCTAGCTAACTCCCTCTCCAGTTCGGCCTGCTTCTTCGTCTGCGGCTCCGACTGGTCATCCTCATACTTTAGCTCCTCCTCCTCTACGAACACGGTCTTCCTTATCAACCTCATCCTGCTTCTCTTCCCTCTTCTCCTCCTCCTCCAGTTCAAACTGCTCCTCCTAGCTCATGCTGATGCTCCTATCGATCTTCCATCTTTTCCCTCCCCTTTCGTCTCCTCAAACTCATGCTTTTACCTCTCCCCCTTGACAAACTCCTCCACTTCATCCTGCTTCTCGTCTCCCTGCTCCTCCAACCCTTCTAACTTTCGCCCCTCCTCCTCATTCTGATTCTCCTCTTCATGTTGCTCAAAATGGTGGTGCTCCTGCTGCTGCTCCTACTGTGTGAATTCCTTATTTTCCACAAGCTCATCCTGCTTCTCTAACTCCTTGGTATTCTGTTGCTCAACCTGAACCCTCTCTATATCCCCTTTCTGCTCCTCCTCATCTTGCTGCAATTGCTCCTTCATTACCTCTTACTCCTCGAACTCATCTTTCTCCTTCTCCTCCTCCTTCTTCTTCTCCTCTTCCTCCTAAAGCTCATCACCCTACTTCTTCTCCCCCTCCTGCTCAAATTGCTCCTTCACCATCTCTTCCTCCTCGAACTCATTCTGCTTCTAATCCGCATCATTCTCCTTCTTCCCTTCTTCCTCCTCGAGCTCATCAACCTGCTTCTCCTTCACGTCCTGCTTAAACTATGCTGCTCCACCTCTTTAAGTTCCTTTCCCTGATAGATAGATGGATATAAATAGTTTTATTTAAAAATTCCATCATCGCAACTGAATTGCCATTGGAATACAATTGAAAAGTATACGTATTCACAAGTTAAAAGTACAATAGTCTTAGAACGAAGACAGAATATAGTGAACAAATCATCATATTAAAACTCTATATAAAAATTCAATGAGTATGGAAAAGAAGAAGGGATTAGTGAGAAATAGGAGCAAGGAGTAAGAATCAACAAAAGGTGAGAATAGAATAAAAGAAAAAGAATGGAAGTGTAAGCAAGAGGAATATATGAGAAAGATGAGGTGGAAAACTTATGTAATGAGCCTTCTATTAATTAGCTTCAAAATGTACATATCCTCATTCTCTAACATGCAGCTTCTCTTTCTCCTCCTCCTCTTCGTCGTCCTCTGAGGCTCTGCCAACTCTTCTTCCAACTCATCCTCGTCCTTCTGCTCCTGCTCCTGCTACCGCTCCTGCTACTGCTACCGCTCCTGCTGATTCTCCTCCATCTTCCTCCAGCTCCTCCCCCAGTTCCTCCTGCTCCTCTTGCTCCATCTCCTGCTCTTCTACTTTCGGTGAATCCGAAGTTTCACTAGATGACATGTCGCTGAGGCTTGGTCTCTAAGCATTCGAACGAAGTCATCTATTTGTTCAACATTTATGTTGTTTAGGTATACATACGTATCGAACTCGTTGATATCCGCCACCTATAGTTCGAAAGCAGGCAATACTCGAGTCGCTAGAGAAGGAAGAGACGGGGATTGATATGAATATTTGCATGATAAGTTTGTATCTAAAAAGATAACACGGCTCACTAACAACCCAAACAGCTGTGGAGGACTAAATAAGTCCATCATAGATATTGTATCTAGACATTGAATTCGTGACGGAGACGAATTAAATGATGGGCCGCTTTGATCGAGACATAATGTAGAAACTCAAAGGGAGGTTTGATCTTTTAAAAAAAATCCACCCTCCGCTTATATAACACGCCTATGTACGAGCTTATTTAGTAATCAAGGATGTAGAAACAGTAACAATGATTGTGCTGACTATTGTTTGGTACAACCCTGTTACCATTACATTAATGACAGCAGTAGGCTAAAAAAAATTAAACAACAGAATAACACGTCGTTCATAAAGTTAAAGTTCTGATTATTTATTATACGAATATGTCGAATCACACAGAGCAGCAAGAAAAACAATGTTGACAGTCGAGAATCGTGAAGAGAAAATGTGCAGATGAGAATTGTCAGAGAGATAATTATCATCGGTGTAGATTATAGTAAGAACCAAGGGGCTAATTCCACCGAATCTGACTCTAACCGAAAGGCTAGACTGCATGTTTAGATTTACGACCAAGCCAAGTAGGCCAACATATATGTACGGTGTAGCATTTGCTTGGCGGCTAACGCACATAGCGTGCGCTCTACGTTCGGGACACGAATTAAAATCTGAATTTTGAAATATCAAACAAATATCAAAAAATTTGCCTTATTATATTCTTACTAATTCTAAATAAGTAAAATATTTTCCTTGTTGTTTGAAAACCATTATCTTTATTTGACCGATTCGGACATCTATATCTCCTCAGTGCTTTCGCTGCATCTATGCCAGAACTGTAAAAATGGTAGCCCTACGTTACTATGGTTCCATAAATTATGCATCAAGTTGAGTTGGGTGACTAGCAAACAATATGTGTTAATGTGAAATGAACCGAGCTCCCAAGCATTGAATTGGGCACTGAAGTGATCTCATTCGTATCATATTTTGAATGGAGTATTGTTCTAGGTACGTGTACAATGCCAAATGTAAACATGACGTCATTCCAGTATCACACGGAACGAGTGCATTTCAATACCTTTTAAGGGCTTGTGACGAACGTTTTGAACCTTTCACCGCACTTTGAGGAAGTTGGTCACATTAAAAAAAATAACGACGAAAGCTGGCTATGCCTTAAGTTCCTGTTACGGGAAAACACTACTACCAGACTACATTTACCTACTAATTGACTTTTTAGGAACGACAGCTTGGTGGAAAATTAGAATAAGTCTATTACTTGAAACATCTAGGAATATCGACCTACCTGAGTACAGGAAACAGGAGCAAGAGGAGCAATATCTCAGATGAGCCTCTTTTTCTACTATTATGGATATACGTAATCGAATCATTTCTGTGTCTATTCAGATGTTGGCCATTTTGATGTTGATGATCAGTCTGCACATAGATACATGGCAAGGTAGAAAAAACGAAATATATTACGAAAGCTTATACTGCACTCATTACACGTTACGCAGGCCCTGGGAACCTTTTTTTTTAAGTGGGGGGAGGGCTAAAGTATTTACGACCAGGTAGAGCAAAGCAAAGCAAAGTGAAGCGTACAATGACGTGGGGTCCAGGGGCAAAGCCCCGGCGGGTGTCAAGCTCAGGGGTTTTGGGCATTTAATTATGGTCAGATGAGCATATTTTAAAACCTTATTTGTGACACTGGCATGGAGGTAACTTATTGGGGTGGGGTCCGCCCTCAGAAGCTCAGGGGTTTTAAGCATTAAATTACGATCAGATGACCATAAAGGGGCCGTCTAAGAGCACTTTGTGGGGTCCAGGTAGCAGAGGCCCTGGAAGCTCAGGCGTTTTAGGAATTTAATTTCGGTCATATGAGCAACCAGGGGCCCCACTTAGGGCTCTTGGTTGGGCCCAGGGGGTAGGGCACCCGGAAGGTCAGGGAACAATCATGCCATTTATACATCATTTGTAAGTCACTGGTATCAAATTAGAAATAAACCACGTTTGAATTTCATTTGGGGGGGGGAACTTCCCCAAAGCCCCCCGCCCCAATCAGTACGCAAATGCGAGGAAGCATAGTGAATGAGAGGGGTGAAGGTGACGGAAGTGACTACCCCGTCACATGTTTTTGAAGTTTTATTGCATTAAACAATTACATTCCTTAGCAAAACTATAGTATAAACGTTTATAGCAATATACTTTTTTCTCCCTTCAAGTTTCTCGGTATTTAATTGTACTTGTACATTTTGAAGGATATTGTGCGAGGGAGCGTAGCTACCGAGTTAGAAGATTTTTGCATTTTTATTTGTTTAAACGCTGCAATCTTGGGCCCTCCAGAGCCTAAAGTGTGTTGAAGTCTTTGCTATACAATTTTTTGTGTGCACTTTTTCAAATTTTGAGGGGGGACAATCCCCCCTAAAAAATCGAGGGGAAGACGTGTCCCCCCGTTCCCGCGGGATCGCCGCCCCTGACTACAAGCAAATTAAGTTGATTTAGGGTGTATTATGTAGGCGTTAATGTTTTGAAGAGGTGGATATTTCGTGAAGGTGTCGTAAGATAATTGATCATTCACTTGACTCTCAATCCAAGGGTTGAGGGTTCACATCTCAGCCGGGCACTAATGCCCCTTGGGAAGATACTGTATTAATCAGTGGCGGATCCAGGGGGAACGGGGGGACACGTCTTCCCCTCGATTTTTTAGGGGGGATTATCCCCCCTCAAAATTTGAAAAAGTGCACACCCCCTGGAAAAAAAATGTGTAAAAACACGTAAATGTTACATTTTTGCGGAGATGCCCCCCCCCCCTGGCTCTAAAGGGGGGGGGGGTGCAAATTTTCTAATTTTCTCCAGCACAAATTTGCCAGCACAAACGTAGCTAGTTCGCCGTCATGCAATACCAAACTAGAATGTTCCACTATGTTACAGGGTGTATATGCCATTGGGTATGATGTGTGAACCGGGTGTGCGGAAATGGTGTGTTGGGGGGAGGGGAAGTGAGAGTGTTCATATGTGTGGTAATTGTATGTGTGTCAACAATTTAAGACTAATAAATGACATAAACTGTGTACATCACAGTCCACAGATAAATGTGCCTTGAACGTATATAGCAGACGGCAATCGGCGGATCAGACGACACTTGATAGTAACTTTGTATGTGAGATTGCTTTGCTAAATATAAAATACAAGAACCTTTAACTATCATTGATATCTGATAATTAAACAGTAGGTAAAATAAACCTACCAAACTACATAATTCAATGAAATACTTGACTGAAAGTGGGGGAATTTGATATGGTGCACAATTGCAACCTTCTGTATATAATCGAAAAGTCCATGGCGTTCATGAATAGTCATGTTTTTGCTTACCTAGGCAAAATGCTTGACTATACTAAATGGAAAAATTACGGTGGGGGTTGGCTGAAATGGACATAATGAACCAATCAGAACTGATCTATGATAATTCATGCTTGTTATCCCTCGTGTGCTTGACCTATAACCTTACAATCGCATGGCAAATTGCGTCCAAAGTTCGACTTGTTGCACATGTGTAGGCAATGGCGAGCTTGCGACCTATTTTGATCAAATTATGGTGGGTGAACTTTCAAAAGTCAATGGGACATGAGGGTTCCAATGAAAGAGCTAGTGTCAACGTACGTCGAGGTGGATGTGCTTTTCGTTTAAACAAAAAATGGATTTTTAACGATTTTTGTTGGGTAAAAGACCATAGGCTAACATGTTAGGCTGCTGGACTCTGACGATAGAAGGCGTTGTCCAATGAGACTAAACGGAGCTATATGATAAACTTGTTTGTTTTAATGACATTGTTGCCTAGAAGAGGTTTGGGAATTTATAATACTACATTTATCATTATTATTATTACATTACAATTCAGTTAATGGGCAGATATGTAATACTCCAGGCTGGCTAGACTTTGGTGATTTACAGTACCTCATCGTTAACGAAGGAAGGAACTGGTTCGATGCGAACATGTACTGTGAAGAGCAAGGTGGGCATCTCGCAATCATTACTTCTCATGAACAAAATGTAAGTGAAAATAAAATTCACCAATATGTATTCACCAATATGATTTTATTACTAATATTTCCTTTTCCCTTCGTCCCATTTTAACAGTTTGTATAAATCGCTGTTACATGTTAATTAAAAAATGTGTAGTACATTACCTTACATCACGTATACTCATATTGGATATTTAAAAATGTCTAAGATATTTCCTTTGCGGTTCTAGGACAATTAACATGCCCCCCCCCCCCAGAAAATTATCATCCAAGGAGCACCCGCCCCGAGGAAAATTACCCCCTTGAAAATTACCCCGAGGACAATTACATCCTAAGATAATTACGGCCCCCAAGGAAAATTACCCCCGTGAAAATTTGAGATAATTTTCTAAATCATAAGCAGTGGTCACAACAATATAATTGTATAGCCCAATAATCAAACGATATTAAGTGTCTTTTGTCTTGTTTTGTCCATTTTTTTTCCAAGAATATAAGAAATATGTTATTGAAAATATTTTTTGTTGTTAACTCAACAGTTCAACTTATATTTGAATCTTGAGTAGTCAATTTTATTTATGTAAATTTAAATTACATTGAATATATTTTTGTTAATTTGTTGCAAATGAAAAGCAATAAAATCCATGTGGAGGGATAAATATGGGGAAAGGAAAATTGTCTATTAATGATTTTTCTGTTAGAAATGAAAATAAAAATAAAAACTGAAACATTTTCTAAAATGCTGTTAAATTTATCTGATTTAAAGGCTGTAATTTGTTGGTAATTGGCATCTCATTTAAACTTGGCATGTGACATAAAATGTAAATAGTTTGAAATATGCTTCTTGTATGCTGATTTATCTTCGCAAAATTTTAACTTTAAGATCTCCAAGAAGGCACAATAATTAACCATTTGCTTCCAGAAGTCATGACAAGTCAAACGTTTGGGGGGCTTGGGGCCGCACTGAATAATGCAAAATGTCCGGCGAGCCGCGACTAGCTCATGAATTATAATGCCTATTTTATAGCGTCGTTTTATTTTGGGTCATCTGTGAAACGTATTAAGTACGACAGCTTGTCAATTGAATACTGTTTATATTAATCCCCATGACCACGTTTCAAGGGGAAAACCCAGTAAAATGCCAGGTGTAAACTTTTCGGATTTAATATTCCAGTATGGGTTTTAAGTGGAGGTAGCGGAAGTAGTAGGGGAAGGATGAGAACTGCCTATGGGAGTTAGTAACACGAGTCCCTGGTTGGATGACTGTGTTTGCGTTTACTTTGTTTCTAGCTTTAATTTAGCCTATAGTTTGAAGAAGTTACGTCGATCAAAAATAAGATGAACTTTTGAAGGTGCAATCAGTGTTGCCAATTTGTGTTTCACTGAATGATGACAACTTCGAATATTCATATCCTTCCTATTTTTAATCGGATTTTGCTCAAAATTTCATAATTGGGGAAGGTCCCCATCTTCCCCATTTTCCTGGAGGGTGATTGTCCAGGGGCTAATTTTCCTGATAAGTTCTTTTTCGCTATTGATACCATTTTCACCAAGCATTAAATTATAATACTTGGTTTGTATTTATTTTGGCATATACATACTCCCACAGCTGCTTATCAAAATACCAGTGGAGTCATATCTTTCTCCACTTCATCTCTCTTCCTTTTGGTCTCATGAAATATTATCTGAAGAATCAAAGTACACGAACCCGACGGCCCAATCTAAAAAATGGCCCCGAGATCGATATATTGGTCTCAATTGCCTTTTGCACAATTTCCTAGAACATTGGCAATCTTGTGGACTTTTGATCAGCTGGCATGTTCCTGTTTAAAAATTCTAAGTATTCGTACCTTTTATATGAGTCTTGTTGAATTATGTACATGTAACATTTATGTCTCCCATATTTCTCAGAACACTGGCAGGGTAAGTTTTCACACATATGGTTGTTTTTCCTAAACCCTTTCCATAACGGTTTCTTTAATGTGAACATTTAAACAAAAATCAAACTTTATTGTATTTTATCACTGGTTCGAAATCTATTCAAACATACAAGGCCTGTTATGAGTGTCTTACTGAGTACCGCAGTGGAAGCCCGTTTCCCTAACAAAACTTTTGAAACAATAAAACACGTTTAAAACAATAAAATAACACTTTATTTATTACAACCCTGCAAGGGTATTCCTTGAATTATATTCTTTTAACAATCACCCTTTTTCCCACTTCTCAGAATTTTCTCGTCACCTACTCAACGAAATATTATGAGGCATATACCTACTGGATAGGACTTCGTGACGAAGACGGTGATGGACAGTACACATGGATTAACAGCACACAACCAGAGTTAATGTACAATAAGGATAATGAAAATATTACTAATGATAATAGTAACAATAGCAATTATAATGATAAAAATAATACTAATAATAATAATATAAATAATAATAATAATACAAATAATAATAATAATTACAAAAATAATAACAACAATGATAGCAATGATAATTATAATAATAATAATAATAATAATACTGAAGATAATAATAATGATATGGCAAATAATAATCATCATCATCGTCATCATAATCAACATCATAATTATGGAATGATATTTACATAATAAAATGATACAAATATTGGCTGGTAAAAGAGCCAGACAAAAGCCCATGTGCTATTCAGGCCTGACCTGATTAAATCAAAAACAATTATCCACAATGATAATGATTATTTTGAAAATCAATATACTAATGGTGGTGATGTGAATGAAGATGATTGCATTGATAATATTTGCATAACCAGTTCACAACTAGGTCTTATGCTACCCTTTGAGACACAAATTGAAATAATAGTCTTATACAGCAACCTTACTGTTTTCCGAATTTGTCTCGCAGAGGGATAGTATTAGAATGAGTTACATAGAGAAATAAGAAGAAGTATACATAATATGGATATACATACAACATACGTATAATTAACTAAAATAACATGCAAACATATATGACTTCAGATTCTTTTAAAATGTTTCTAGGAATTCTACTGAACTTTTGAAATCACTTTAAAAAGACCGCATCTACTTTTAACAAATCAACCTTATGCATGTCAATAACCCTGTCCATCAGATTTTTACATTACATTACATTGACGCATTACGTAATCTGAACATGACTTTTAGGGGGATGTACAATAAGGTACAGAACTAGGCCCTTGTCGAATAGAAAATGTGTGTAAAATAAGGCATTTTCGGGATATTCAAAGGCATTTATTCGGTTGTGAAGAACGAGTCGATAGTACGCTATGAATATTCTTTTTCCTGGATAGGTACTCAAATTGGCTACCTTCAGAACCGTTAGGGCGCAATAGATGTGTTGGCATGAGATCTACATACAGCATGTTAAATCTAGGGGGGTGGCAAACAACTAGTTGTTATGCTGAGCGCGTCCACATATGTCAACGTCCGAAAGGTAAATATATTCATGATATATTAATATTTCTGTGGCCAATGCAACGGTAACATCAGCGGTGATCGACATCAGTAACTTTGCCAATACATCTTTCATTTATGTTGTTCGGTCACTGAAAAGTTTCTAACCACCACCATAATGCAGCAATGAATGATTAAACGAATAGATTAATTGAATAATGCATAAATAAATACATAGATAAATCAATCAATCAATGAAATCAATGTATTGATAATAAACTGTCACAACCAAACTAAAAACTTAAACTATACTTGTGTCATATTTACATCGTCAGCTTCCCGTTGTATGTGGCAACGTTTCGGCCAATCGTTATATCGGTTCTTCGACAAAGAAATGGCTTATGATGATGCTAGAGCACACTGCATGGGAAATGGCGGTGACCTGGCCATTATCAAATCAAAAGAACTTAATGTAAGAGAGGAAAAACCTACGTTTTCACCTGTATGATTTGTATAATTAAATTTTATTTCATTTTCAAGGAGCATATATAATCATATTGCCATGTCACGGCATTGGTGAATTATCTTTAGCCGTAGGTAATATAAATCATTAAATGAGAATATTAAGTCCAGTTTATAACAGTTATTTATATTGGAGCCAAGCTTTTAACATATATTCAGATTTGGAAAATGAATATCAGTGATATGTTTGGATTGAAACATATCATGTTATGATATCCAATAAATATTATTCATGTAAACACTTCTTTCTAGTGGAAATTTCCGGTAATGGCAAAGCTATGTCGGAAGTACTTGCCTTTGACAACGTTTATGATATTATTTTAAGACGACAAGGGGAGAAAAAAATTGTTCCCATTTATTATTCTGTTTTGTAATCTTTTTCCATGTTTCATTTCAAGAACTTCCTGGTAGGATTCCTACCAATCTCAAACCCGACGATAGCTTGCTTTTGGTTAGGACTTAATAGAGAATATGGACAAGATGATAGTTTTATATGGGTAGATGGCACAGCGGAAAGGTAATTTTACATCATTCTCTTCTCCTTCCTATTGGTTGTATTTCATTTCCCTTTAGTTTCCATTAACAACGAGCAATTTCCTTTTCTTTTTCTTCCTCTAAAATAGAAAAACAATAAATAAAGATTCAAAGAGATTTTGTGTTTACTTTAAGAAGCCTAATGTAGTCCTTGACAATAAGTCTCCTGCTATGCTTATACATGCATTTGTTTTATCTCGATTAGATATTGGCAATGCTCTTTTTTCAATATCACTTCACGCAATCTTGACAAACTTCAACATGCTCAGAATGCAGCTGCCAGGGTTTTATCAGGGACATCTAAATATGATCACATTTCTCCTGTTCTCAAAAAGCTGCACTGGTTGCCAATCCGCAAGCGCATAGAATTCAAAATTCTTCTCACATGGAAGGCTGTAAACGGATTGGCACCAAACTATTTACAAAACCTTGTTATGCCTAAAGCTATGGTCACAAATCAGAGCAGCGATCGACCGATCAGTAGCCTGCTCGGTCGCTGCTGGAATTAGGCATCGCCCAGCGATTAGGTCGGTGCCCGGGCGGCGACCGCCCAGGCACCGAGCGTATTTTGGGCGACGAGTGAAAAGTGAGCAGGCGCCGCCCAAATTTTAACTCCGCGCTAAAACTTCAGCGGCGACCGAGCGATGCCCTAAAAACGAGTTGTGCTTGGGCGGCCGCCGCTCGGTGGCCGGCCAGCCGCCGGGCAGAATTGGTTAAAAACTCGCCGCTCGGTCGCCGAGCAGGCTACTTTTGGGTAATGTGACTATAGCATTATACACCAGCTTGGAGTCTAAGATCATCACACCAGCATCGTCTTAAGATCCCAAAGACACGAGTAGCCTGTTGTGAAAGGGCTTTTATCTGCAGCACATTGTCTTTGGAATAATTTTCCATTTAATTTGAGAATCGTAACTTCCTTAGAGACCTTTAAATCCAAGCTGAAATATTGTCTTTTTTTTTAACTGTACCTGTACTTGGCACTATGACACTCATCCAAACTTTCTCGTCCAAACTTTCTCATTCTTTCTATTTTTCTTGGGCGCCTCGGAATAGCATTGTCTAGATAGACGGCGCTATACAAAAGGCCTATTATTATTATTATTATTATTATTATTTCCTCATTGTACCAAATTAATTTGCTCTTTTATACACCTCTAAACAAGCAGTTTAGACCATGGGCCAGTTACTCGAAACAGTCTAAGTTCGTGAAAGTCCCATTAAAAAGGGCGTGTTAATTCTATAACACATGTTTCAGTGGGATGTGCAAGAAGTTAGACTTATGACGGTTTCGAGAAACGGTCCCATATTCCCGCTGATTTTGGTGTGATATACCAGTGTCCCTGATTGTTGAGACTAATGTATTGTGAATTGAACGATGATTATCTTGTTTTATCATTGTCCAACTCAACCATGCCACGTGGTTTGATAGAAGAGATGAGTCTTCCTGGGCTCCAGGAGAACCGAACGGGGCGCATGAAGACTGCGCATGCATGTACGATTACGTGTCTGTAACACATGTACGTCATGGGAAGTGGAACGATCTCCCGTGTTCGGATCGATCAATGCCATACATCTGTGAAAGGCCTCAGGGTAGGTGTGCTCTGTAACTTTGTACAGGGGAATGTTTTAGATGGTTATATTTTAAATGTTTTTTTATGTTGATTTAACAATAACGTCAATACATCTTAGAACCGATTGATTAATAATGAATCAGAGGAATATTGCGAAAGTTGATTTTATAACAAGTTTTTTAAATCTTTATATGCCCAAAAAACACCCCTTTCAATACGATTTGTGCGTAGAGTCATGACAAACTCCAGCAATGGCACAGTGATGGTTAAGGAAAGTGTTTTGACCTGCTTAGCAGTTTGACATAATAAACAGAGCATTTGTTATGTTTCTGAAAGGAATATTTTTGCTTTTATAACAAATTATCAAAAAAGTGAAAGTGTCAGATTTTTTAAAACTCCAATGATGAATTGAAAACATTCGTCGTTCACAAAATTCTTTATGTACTTTGACCATATAATACTTCTCTTTTCATATAGGGTGCCCTCCAAGAAAATGGAATTTGCCAATCTGTAATCGTCTGTGTGATAATTGTTATAACGGAGGAATGTGTAACAAACAGACAGGAGCATGCATCTGTAATCCTGGGTTTACTGGTAAAAACTGCCTTACAGGTAAGTCGTTAACATTTTATCTTTTTTAACGTTTTTTTTTTAAAGTTTTTAAAAAGTTTATAAAATGTAACAAAGATTTGATCATGATACTTTTTGTTTGTTAGTTATGTTTGTCTGACTGTTCTATTTTCCCTACTCTCTGTGCTATCCCTACTTTCTATTTTCTTTTTCTTCAAAAAACTAGTTTCTATTTAACTTGTATTTATTCTTTGTATAATTTGTAATTATTATTGATATCAGTTTTGTAATGTTGTCTTCTTTTGTATACGGACTTGCTGAAAAACAGCCTCGCGGCTGAAAGCAGCCTTTTTAATTAACGTATTGAAATAAATAAAAGATAACATAACATAATATATTGTTTTAGATATCATCAGGAGCGGCGGAAGGCCTTCCAAAGTGTGGGGGTACCACACAAAAAAGAGGGGGGGGGGCACTTCTTTAGAAAAATGGGCATCAATAGAGGGTAACCTCAAAGAAGTTGATACATAACCCTACGTTCTTGATTGAAACATTACCAATTATCCTTTATACTGTTTCTCTAAGTACGTTTTTGTTTTTAATCTCCGGCTACAATTCGCATGTAAAACAAATCCGAAACCATTGATGTAAACTCTATTAACCATTTGCAATGAAATATCATTGTCTATGCGTTATCATGCTACTTGTTCAGTCTTGTTCAGCGTGCGAATGTAATGTATTATATCTACATCTATCTGGCATCATGAATTAATAAACCTACGTCTCATTATGCCGAAAGGTATTGCCATTCAGCTATTGTTGTAGATAGGAAACAGCGTTCTTCGCCCCTGTTCTATCTTTCGTAATAGAAAGTCACTCTCTCCCTTTTATATTGATATTTTCCTTAACCATGTTTATGTTATGTATAACATCGATTAGGCATTAGTGTGTAAAATAATTGATTACCTTCTCAATACAACTTCATGTAATGTGTTGCAAAAAAGGTATCAAATGTAAATCAATCCAATGTAAATGGCATATTAATGTATTTCAGTATGTATGCTTGAAAAGATAATCAATCATCAATTATCATTAACAGCATGTGGCGACCAAAGGTTTGGGTCTGAGTGTGAACTTATATGCAGTTCTGTGGTAGCTGACGATTTTTCTTGCAGCGACAACAAGTTTTGCTCTTCGGATCCAAATGAATGCAGCTGTATAGCTGGCTACGAAGGGGCGTTCTGTAGTGAAAGTAAGGTAGCACAATGTATTGTTTTTAAAGTAATCTAGTATGAAAGTGGAATTTATTTGAAATGGGTTGTAGAATAGCACTATGATCACAGTCAGTAACATTGCAACCACGTGGCGTGATCAAGTATAAACCTTGAACATTTTGTTCCATGAGGTATATTAAAGTAATAGTTTATAATCAATCAGAATCCTTCGACAATATTTCGATTATCTTTGATATGTTTTCCATCCATTTCCTTCTTCTTTTTTCCATTGTCTCGTTTATTTTCGTAACTTATGCTGAATATATTTGTTTTGTCTTCTTATTGCAGTGTGTATTTCCCTTTGTTATTAAGTATCTAGCCTGACATAATTTCTAACACCTGGGAATTGTTCAATCGAATATACAAGTAGACAGAAATTTAATAGAAAATAGAAGACTATATACATCGTACTGCAAAACATATCCTCCTTCCTTTCAGGGTCCACATTTACCTTTGTAAATTTGAAGGAACATGTATGTGTTTTTTGTCGTTAAATCTGTTAAATGAATTAGGCCTTTGTTCTGATTCATTAGTTTAATTTCAATTTTGTAAGTATCTTTAGTTTCAAAGACTTTGATACCCGGAATTACATTATTCGATATTTTTAGCCTGCCGCGATGGACAGTTTGGCTCTGACTGTCTCCTGGATTGTCAATGTAAAGATGGAATGCCGTGTGATGTGTTTACTGGAAGATGTGAAGAGGGCTGTGAGTCGGGATGGTCAGGAGAAGGCTGTCAAGGTAAAGTATCATACTGGTCGTATCCAGACAGGGGAGGGTTTTCAATATAAATCAATTTAAAGATATTTATTTCAAATATAAAAATACAAAGCAATGAATAAACAGATGTTTTTGCAAAAATTATTACTGCATTCTTAAAGATACAAAATAATTAGAGAATACACCGCTGAATGCAACAAATAGCTAGATAGCCGTTTTAACTAATAAAATCGTAACCAATATAAATCAAATCTTATAGTGACAGCTACATAGGCCTATATCATTTAATACAGGAACCTTACACAATTTGCCCGAAGCTTTTAAATACGCAAACATATTTATTGTTGTGCTTGTGTTACAGTGCCATCTGTTTGCCAAGTGGGTTATTTCGGTATCAACTGCACTGACCATTGCAACTGTCCAGATAATGTTGGTTGTGACAAGATCTCTGGATTCTGTATCGCAACAGGAGGTCAATGTGAAGTAGGGTTCACATCAGACTCGATGGACTTGCCCGATAACTGCAACTCATGTGAGACTCCATTTCTGCATTAAATTAATTTGTTAATATTTCTTTAGTTTCATGCATAATTTGTCTCATCATTTTTCTGCCATCCGTCCCACCCGGTTAGGAATATTTATATTTATAATCTACAAGTCATTTAGAAATGGTTAAATGCACAATCTTTCCCCCTTTGTTGTTATAGGTTTATCTTCTTGATAAATACTGTGACTCATAGAGTAGTTCATTTTTGTAGTTATTTTGGTGCCAAGATCTAT
This sequence comes from Strongylocentrotus droebachiensis, assembly GCA_035222895.1. Taxonomy (NCBI): domain Eukaryota; kingdom Metazoa; phylum Echinodermata; class Echinoidea; order Camarodonta; family Strongylocentrotidae; genus Strongylocentrotus; species Strongylocentrotus droebachiensis. The sequence continues at coordinate 100,196 of JAVYIG010001635.1, forward strand.
TATGTATTACTATAAATGTAAAATTTCTTCTTGATATTAATGTGTCTAACTGAATATTTTCAGTCCCTCTGTTGTCTTGTGCCCGTCGTATGCTGTGCCTATTGTCGGTGTGCTGTAGGCTTTTATTATTTGTCATATTTTCTCTTTTCTCCCGTCTTGTCTAGTCTCGTCTCTCTTTTTTAGTTTTGTTGTTGTTGGTGTCGTGTGTGTACACTTCTTGTTTCTTATACCATCTTTTCCCTATTGTATTCTTAGGTAGTCGCAAATATGTACTCCCATCATGTTTATCTGGCCCAGAGGGGACCCTAAAACTTACAAGCTCTGCTTTCACCAGGGTCTCCTCGTCTTTCTTCTAGTTTATTTTGTTTTTATCATTGCCATAATTTTTTTTTTTTTTTTGCATTATAAATGTGTAATGAACTAATGTAATGCTCTATGTGACATTTGAAAGAAAGACGAATAAAAGTCTTATCTTATCTTATCTAGTTACTGGATGTTACAACCTATGTTCACGTACATGTCACTGTCGAGATGGCGAAGATGATTGCAACTCGGTAACTGGTTCTTGTAGCTCAGGTAGATGCCATCCACGATGGACAGGGGAAAGCTGCCAAATAGGTATATATCATTACTGCTTTATTCGTGTTTATCGTTTACTTCGATAAAGAGATGCTAATTAGTTTAAACATGCGTTCACATTTTTGTGTTCACATTAGGTTATTAGTATTATTATTATTATTATTATCATCATCTTGTTGTTTTTGTTGGTACACCATTTTTTACTGCGAGGTCACCATATTCCTTATCTCTCATTCTGTATCTGTATTTTATATGTTAGCACTTTTATCATTTAATATGTGCTATGAAACTAAAATGAAGACCCTTCAGGTCAAACCTATTTGATTCATTTAAATATATATACTGTATAATTTCCTAATACTTCTTTCTCAATAATGGAAAAGAAAAGAATGAATTATGTAAACTGGCGAAGCCGTATCAAAATTAAAAGTGGTCTTATTCAGAATGCAACCCCTGCCTGTGTCGCTGGCATTGAACCCTATCTGAGTAACTCTTTAATACCTTCGGTGAGTTGTGAGAGACATGTGAAAAGAGCTCTTCTTTGGATTCATATATTTTAGTCTTAATAATAAACTCGACTATAAACTGACGCAAAAAGATTTGATGAGTTAACAGATGCTTTCCCCCTATCTGTCTCCTTTATTGGTAGATCGCTTTTATTCTGCACGTGAGAAGACGAACCCGGGTATTGCTATATTTTCCTGTGCATTCTCGTTCGATTCATCATCGAACTATGAACCTGGCTTTGTGAAGGCTACCACACGGGACTTCTCAATAGACAATTGGAAAATGGCCAAAGATCCTCCACAAAATATCTCTTCAACACTCCTCAATTTCATGTTCAACATCCAAGATTTTCCGGATGACGTTCCTATTTACTGTTTCACCGGGGACCCTTTCAATAAATCGTCCGAGTTCAGCTCTATAAGGTTGGCGTCTGCTGCTTTTTATGGTGCGTATATTTAATATACAAATATACCAAGCTGTGAGAAAGAATAGTGGAAATTATTTATCTGAGGAGGGACTGGCATAGTTACTTTTGCCAGTCCCTCCGAAAAAATAGTACTTTGCCAGTCCCTCCTCAGATAAATAAGTTCCACTATTCTTTCTCACAGCTTGGTATATTTGTATATTTATAATGTACATTTAGGTAATATTAATAACATTGCTAGGTACTGTCTGATCTGATGTACCTTTTGTCATATATATATATATATAGATAGAAAGCTGGAACAACATCAATTCAGCTTCATAAGTCTCATCGTAAAGGGTTCGCCTTTTTACTTCACTCTTTAATGTTGAAATATCTTAACAGAAGTAAATGTAAATGCCAAACGTTAGGGTACTTATATAATTTCTACTTTCTTTAGGCAATCCAATCGGATAATGTTATTTCCGATATTATGGTCCTCTGTTGCTAATTATATAGGTAAAATATTTCTTATTAGTTGATCAAAATGCACAAAACCATTTTACTCAAGAATAAAGGCGTATCTATATGTAACATTATTTTTCTGCACTTCCGCTCAACAATGCAGTTTAATATCAAACACCGAATGAATTAACTTATTATCTATTCATTCAACGTTTTTAGCAGAGGGTGGTTCCTTACTTGAAAATGATCTTTTTTTCTTTCTTTTTTAATCAAACAAATAATTGTAGAGATTATGCAAAATGCATCAGTCTGTAAAAACTTTAGTTATTCATTTCTTGAAATGTTTGCTCGGGGTTTTCACCCAACATGTTCAATATCCCTTAAAACATACATCTTCCGTGAGTAAATTAATGCGATTTACCTGTTTTTATTTTGTTAAGTCTAAGTATTCATATTTCTTCTTTACTATCTGTATGAGATTTTTGTAAAGTTAACGCTATGGTACTTTTTGTTTTTAGCGCTCCTAAATGATCGATATTATTGTTATTATTGTTATATTATTATTATTATTAAATACTATTATTATTTATCATCATTTTTTTAAATTGAATTTGTTGTTCGTCTTAACCTCACTTCTGCAGTTTTACCAAGTTTTAGTGGTGTACCAGAACTGCTTGGATTTGGATACTACCATGCAGCCATCGGTTGGAGACAATGGAACTCTAGCTCTGAAACAGGAGATGGACCTATTGTTGGCTACAAGGTCTACGTGCGATCAGGTAGCAATGTCGTGTTGGCTGAAGAAGTACAACGGACCGTTCCGTATCGAAGAGGTCTGCTGAGAATGCCAGTGAGATGGTCATGTATAATGTCAGTGGACTTGAAGCAGGATCAACGTACTCTGTTCAGATTGCAGCGATACGGGATGGTATCAACGGTGAAGGAGAACAAGGACCAGCATTGGCATTCACAACAAAAGAAGGTTGGCAACTCAAAGAAATTAAATCTAAAAAAAGAGTTATATGACAGCCGATGATAATCATATACATATGCTTGAAATATCATGAACCAAACTAAAAAATGATCAGGTAAAATGTATTTCGTAAAGTGAAGAATGTAGATATTGATAATTACAATGTCAATATATCTTCCATTTTTTAAAACAATAATCACACACCCACACACGCACCTTATTGCGAGCGGACGCACACACTTCCATATGTGAACCATCAATGTCTAGAAAGCAAACAACTGGGACCAGTCTGTTCACATGCCATTAGTCAGTACAATCAATCATGACCATATGCTAGTACCTGATTTATTGTATCTATCAACTCTGATGCTACCTTGGTTTTTCTTATCTAGTATCTGATTTATTTATTATTTATCTATTAACTCTGATGCTACCTTGGTATTTCTAATCTAGTATCTGATTTAATTATTTATTATTTATCTATTAACTCTGATGCTACCTTGGTATTTATAATCTACTATCTGATTTATTTATCTATTAACTCTGATGCTACCTTGGTATTTCTAATGTAGTATCTGATTCATTTATTATTTATCTATTAACTCTGCATAATGCTACCTTGGTATTTATAACTCCTGTCATTTCTTTTACTACCATCCGACTACGCACACCATCCTCAAAATCAACTTTAGCTGGAGGTTCTGAAGTTCCTTCAGGTTCCATAGCAACTGCCGTTGGAAGCGCTGTTGGTGCTATTCTTGTGATTGTTATCGTTGTAATTCTCATCATCTTCGTTTACAAGCGAAGAAGGTTAGAGAGACACCTTGTACTTAACTTGTCCCTCTCATCAGTCCATTCCCATCGTACTCCTTTCACGCACGATGATAAAACCATACGGTCATGAAAATACAAGCTGAATTATGATTGTGTTTTTTGTAGTCTTCAAAGTTATTTTAATTACTTTCTTATTCGTTTTAAAGGCTATTCAATTTTAATATTATCAAGCATAACGCTTTCATAATGTTATGGCAACTAGTTTGAAAGTTAATGTTAATGCCATGTATTTTAAAAGTACCATACCAATTCCAACATGTCAATTGTCATGTTGACATGATAATACAGTAAAGCGCTTAGGCACATCGTTGGATCCGTGTATTGAGCGCTATATAAAAAACGGATTATTATTGTTATTACCTATTTATTAGGGCTCAATTGAGATATTCTAAAACAAACGCTTTCTAAATGTTATGGCAACCCGCTTGAAAGACGTATTATGTTAATGACATGCATTTTAAAAAGTACCATATCAATTCCCACATGCATGTTGACATATTTGTATTTTTCTTTTTATTGGGACTTTACTATATTTGATTAATTATGTATTTCATCAATTTAATGTAATTTATCTATGTTGTCATAATATTGACTTTCAGCAACGAATCAGCCACTACTAAGTCTAAAAGAAGGGAGTCCGATTCGTCTCCGCAGCATGACAACCCTGTATTCGATCAGTCAGAGACAGACGGCCATACCTACCAAGATATGAATCCCGATGCTAAGAGTTACGAAAATCCTACCGACCCTCATACCTATCAAGACCTTAAGAAACCTGATCAAGAAGCTAACTACGAAGAATTGAATAACGCCACAAAGAGAGATTATGTCAACGTACCAGGCATTTGAACAGTACTATATATGATAAAACAGGAAATACAGTCTTAATGTCCTGATTAAGAATTGAATACATAAGAAAAAGAAACATCCAAGTCCATCACGATGATTTTGAGTAATCAAGAAAAAAGGGTTTATATAATTTTGAGAGAAAAATATTTTCGGTCTGAATTTATTACATATATATGTCCATGTACCAATCATTTCGTGGAGATGAAACCATGCTTTAAAACTTATCGGGAAATATCAAAATTTATCTTAATCCCTGTAAGAAAAACTATGATGATGGACTCAGGCGTTTCCTTTCATCCAAATAAAATACCATGACGAAAAGTTGTCAAAAACTATCATGGCTTTCTTTCCTTCGTCCTGTGCTCCTCTTTCTACATTTCCATTTACCATGTCTATTCGCGTTATTCCCAAATCTTTTGATATCGGGGATCAGTTGAAATATTTCCTTTTGAAATACCATGATTTGCACATGTCTGACAAACTTGGGTTAAAAAAACTGTAGACCTTAGGTCCCATAACTACATGAAGTCTGGATATGGGATTAGTTTTTTTAAATGGATATATATATTTATATTCCACATACTAAGAATCTTGCTCTACGATTGGTCCAGAGTAAATCACGTGATGAAAGATAGTTCGCCCATTATTGATGGGAGAAGCAAAAAGTTCGTTACACTGTGTAGATAGTACTACTATCTACACAGTGCAACGCACTTTCACTGAAGATAGAGGTACTATCTACAAAGGGCAACGCACTGTCACTGAAGATTATCAAAAGCGCACTTAAACAGGCGTAATTAAGCGCGCATTACCAATGAGCGCAATTAAAACAAACACATGCGCGCACCGTACCCTCAATCAAGGGGTTGGGTAAAACTGTTTAACTTTTTTGTCGTGAATTTGGGCATGCTGTCTTTTAGGTAGATGCATACACGTCCTTTTCTCTTTGTAGTTAAATTGTTTTAGATGTGGAATATAAAGCAAATAATCACCTTTTGGTTTCAGGCGATGGCAAACTATCACTTCCTCGTCGATCAGAATGTATACGCTATCTTTCCTCAGCTTCGCTTCGGAAAGATAGCTACATCCAGATCGCCTCGGAAGTGATAGTTTGTCCCATCACCTTCACCAACGGTAGTTATTTGCTTAATATATATTTATATATATATATATATATATATATATATATATATATGTATAGTCTTCCTTCAATGCAGTTTGTTTCCTAATGTCAGTTTCTACTTAATGTGAATGATGCATTAGAAAACATCAATCTTACATCATGGAGCAACAAAATATAATTTTATATTCGAAAATTGTGTTCATTTTCTAATTCGCTGAGTTATCTGATGAAAACGATAATAGAAATATGACATATGTTTCGTATGATTCAATGCAGGTGAAAATATAAAGGATACATTAAGGAGTCATGTATATACTCGTAAGGCATAAACTACGAAGGCATATATTCCATAATGTTAATCGTGTTTTTATAAATCAGTAGGAAAAACTATGTATTGATTACGGATGTTATTGCCTGTCAATGCTGGTGAACATTACCACATTTTTGGACAAGAATTTATGAATAACGAATTATTATTATCTTTATTATTATAATCATTATAATTATTATTATTATTACTACTGCAACTACATGTACCACTAAGCAGTGGAATTTAAGTTGATTAATTAGTCAACGATAATGTGTTAGTATGTGAACGATGAAATATGAAAATAGGAGTTGTGAAAATAGACATAGACTATGCATAATGAAATTAACGTGAAGGCATTGTGTCATGTAGGGTTGGGTGTTTAGGTAAACATTAAATATTTGAATTAGAAGTTTAATAGTCGATAGAGTAAGATAATGTAATCAAAGTGCACACTCATATATTACCATATAAGCAGGGGATGTTTATTCACATATTAATTGCGAATGCTGATAAATATAATTATAAAATGCACAATATGTAAACAACAACGAAGTGTCAACAATAAGTATACACAAAATAGACTCATGATGTTTGGTTAAAACTCGCCAATTATCTCTTTGAACATTTCTCAACAAAACTAATCCGTCTGATTATAAAACTAGTTTGGAATGCCAAATCCCAGCCAGATTACTATGCGGCAACAATTAATACATACACATAATAATGCATTAATAAATACCTACAACCTGAATGTAAGCCTTCTGGCCGGAATAATAGCCGAATCGGATTCGAATCGGAGAGAATCGCACTAATGCCTGCGACCTGCGTCACATTTCCAACGGTCACCGGCCGAATTTGTGGATCGCCAGAAAGTCGCCTAATTTCAAACCCGCCAGGGAGTCGAGCTTATTTTTCGCTTGAAATCTACCCTGTCATATATTGGATGGGGCTCGGGACGTGCCCTTTGAACACCTGTCAGTAAACGAACATAAGTCGGGCGGAGCCCGCTCGACAAAAGGGCGGGCGCCATCCGAGTTTAGGTCGGCGATCAATAGGTCTATCGGTGCCTTCCCGACGCGCGGCGTCTTTTCCCCGTAATATAGCCATCCTGTCGCTGCATTTGATTGGCTCAATGGGAGCTATACGTCATGCGCTAGTCATCAATATTCGTGATACGCACGCACACAGAATCTGATGCGATAATTTATCAAATATGAGATTTCATACAAAATTTACAAATGCAAAGCTAAGTTTACTTTACATAAGTGACATTGCGACAAAATCGGGAGGCTTACCATAAACGAATGACTACCCAGGTCGTAACTTGTCCATAATCATTGCGACATACTCGTTAATTTAGTCCTGAATCTGGCCGACTTAATTTTTAATTTGATCTCTCCACCTCACCGTACCAACGCAAATATTCATATATTGAAATATTAATATGCATTCTAGGATGGCTATATTACGGAAAAAAAGACGCGTCCGGCCCGGCTTCCTCCGATGCGTCCGCGCCGCAAATATAGTAGCGAGCTTTTGATTTTAGGCACCCGACGTGGGCTACTACGCGTCACGTCATATTTATCCCCTGCGCATGCGTAAGTTTCTGGGCCCGCGTTCCCTTCCAATTCACACGACGGGAGTCGGGGGCAATTTCCGTAAATCCCCGTCGTCGTGAAAACGTCAACGTGAGTGTAGTTTCATCACCTTCTTTTATGTTTTTCTTTTTGTTTTATTATTCTATAATTTCCTCTTGCTATCTTTTGTTTCTTTTTCTATCACCTTTTCTTATGTTATTCTTAGTTTTACCATTCTATCAGTTTCTCTTTCTGTATTTCCTTATGTCATTCTTTGTATCTTCATTCTATTACCTTCACTTATGCTATTCTCTGTTTTTATTATTCTATCATTTCCGCTTTCTATCCTTCCTTATGTCATTCTTTGTTTCTTGCTTCTATCACCTTCTCTTATGAATTATATAATGCACTTTGTTTATGTTTTCATAATAATAATAATGACTTTTTATATAGCGCACAATGTTCCCCAGGTACACATTTACATCACCTGTGTGGAGTGTGGCAAATGTTGATCAATATTTTATGCCAAAGGACATTAGTGTCGCGGCGGACCTTGTGGTCGACAGTCCGGTGACGTATCCACTCGACCACGACAACTCTTTTAGGTTAATGAAACAATAGAATTGAAGATGCATAATTTACAAGTAATTCTGTCAACATTAATGTTTGAATTTTACCGTTATATTTGTTGCCCTTTGGGGAGCATTTAGTATTTAACCATTCATGATTTGAACAATACAGTTTGTAACGTGTGCATGTTCCCATCCCATCCCCTTCTCCCCTTCTCCCTTTCTATCTCCCCTCTTTTCTTTTCCATACTTCCATTCTCTCCATTTCTCTCTTCTGTTCCCCTCCCTCTATCTAAAAACTTCTCTCTTCAATACACACAGAAAAACCTCTTTCGCAAATGCTCCTTTTCTCTTACATTTATTATCATTTATGTGTGAAGCCCCTCCCCCCTCCCCTCTCCCTTTAAACCTGCATAATATACCTCTCACTAAATGTTCTAGTTAAGGCGAGGGTGGAATCTATGGCCCGTTCCTCTGGTATCATAAATGCCTGTCCCCTTTGATGACAATGGTTTAGTTATACAAGTATACCATCCCTGCATCTTAATTTACTTTCGAAAACACTTCACGCATGAAAGAAATATCAATGCCAAACGAATATTCAAATGATTTATTGAGCACTTTTGCTAAGCTCTATGATTCTCGTGCAAGTAAAATTGTATTAAGCTGATGAGCGATCTGGTAGAGAAATATGTATTTAATAGTAATATATTGAGGAAGACAAAGAAATGGTATTAATGTCTTACATAATTATTTGAAATGAAATCAAAAGTTACGTCACTTTATTTCTAACATAATGTTCTGAAGACTATCTTCAGAAATTTCCTCCACCATTGTAATATATATGAAGACAATTTCATATGACTTAAAATATCAAATATAATTTCCAGGATCAACTAGATTTCCCAAGTGCTATACAGCAAAATATACATTTACAATTCGAGAATACACAGAAATCTAGAGTTGCTTGATTTGGTACGCCAACTAAGCCCGCCATATGATATTTTGCACGCAGATACGCCTGCATACTGTAAATGCGAGTATTGTTTATTTACGTTCAATGCGAAAAGTATTGCTGTATGCAGAGTATTAACGATTAATATAACGAGCGTAAAGTAATACATGTTTATCTGTTCAGTATGTGTTATTAATATAATTATGAAGAAATTAAGAAAGTTCCTTACATCGTTAATATCTGCATTCTCATTGTTAACACCACATCTATGTACAGGCAAATGATTGTATGTTCAAGAGACAACTGGTTAAATGTTTTACCATATTTACCTTTATCTACAATGTCTAAATCTACGTGTTTTCTTTTTCATTATTTTTCATGTTTTCAAAATTATTCTAAAGTTAATATTTTAGGTACTTAACGATTATTTTGAAAATTAAAGACTTGTATAATTTTCAGCTTAGACAGTTCATGTACAAGCTCAACACTAAAGAATTACCTTTGCCTTTCAATGATATGTTCGTTAAAATGATTCGATTCATAGTTAATTCACTCGCCGGGCGAGCTCTTTTCATCTATTTATCTACATGTACCATTTAATAGAACATCGTTTGCACAAAATACATTTGTATTTACAGGTCCAAAATTGTGGAATTCTCTTTCAAATAATATTATACAGTGTAATTCGATACACATTTTCATAAGGAGACTTAAAAGCTTTCTGCTGGATAGTGACTAGGCTATTGCATTCCCCAATCAAATATAATTTGTACTGTGACTTTATGTAACTTGATTGTTTCTTTTCATGTATGCATTTATCATTGTTTTGCGTTTAAAAATAATGTTTGTATTACTGAATCAGTTATAGTTATTGTTGTTTTTCACATTAGAAAAAAATCATAATAATTAGTTTTACAGGGAGACCTTTACACTGCAAGCTCTTCTTTTAGTCCACCCTCCTTACCTTTCAATATGTATGTTAATGTGAATAAATTATGTGTAAAAATTTACCATCATTGTAAATATGAAAAATTAAAACGAGAAAAAGAAATGAGTTGAATTATATTGAATTGAAAAAGGTTAGACAAATTTACATAGACAACTGACCAGCCTTGATATACATAATTATACCCCTAGTACGTCAAGATTTACGCGTACGTGGGAAAATATATGAAAACAGAGACAAACAAAATATTGAAGAAGATATGATATAAGTATTATTATGTACAGTGTGTTGGAAACTATACAATTAATGTGCATATCTCTTATTTATGTTATTCATTACTTTCATATGTATTATTCATTTTTTTTATTTCGTTAGTGTTTCATGTATTCATTTACTTACTTATTTATTTCAAACTGGCGGTAGATACATAAGAAGTAAAGAGCGTTGCAGCTTTTTTTATTGAAATTGTCCAATTATTCTGCTTCGAATTATGGTTTCTTTTCAGCAATTAAATGAAATGTGTAATTCGAACATTATAAGACTAAAAAAAGACTAATATTCTTTACAGATTAAAGTTTAATAATTATTCTAAATTGCTCCGGTTCTAATTAGTGACTCTTGATATAATTACTAAAATTTAGTTGAAGTTCTATATCTTGATATTACCATCCAGGTAATTGATTAATAACATCAAATTATATAAACAATTTAGCTGGATTTACTTTTTTTTTTCGCTTGCGACGTCTTACGTCTACTGCGGGACGCTTCATCAGGCCGACTGTACTGACGGGTCTTTAAAAGGTTAACAGAGAAGGGCAGTTCGTTCCTCGACCACAACACCATGTTAATGGGTCAACACAACAATCATTTGGTGCCACAGACCAGTCGGCCCGCGATGAAGCGTCCCGGGGTGGACCTGAAACGTCGCAAGCTCAAAGAATGTAAGTAAACTTGGTTCGATGAAGGTTCTCCGATGATTTCTTATAACCCGAGTGCTTTCTGGGACACATCCATTGCTATTTTTAGGAGGAAAAGGAGCAATATTTTCTCCGGGGATGTATCAATAAGAACGAGTTGAGAAATCAGATCTTCTCCGTCACATATGATTCCACCCACATGACTTTTATTCAAGATGGTGGATTCCTCGTTAAGTTTCTCACCAGAAGATACCAGAGGGACTATCCTAGACATGTCTTCAGGTAGGACTTGCATTTCATGGCTGGACGATGGTTCAGCAGGTTGAATGCTACTTACATTGGTCATATCATCACTAGTATGAACTACTTCAGAGGACACGTCTTGATAAGTCACTTCGGATGCATCAAATTTCTCTGTACTGTGCTTCAAAGACTTGTCAGGATGTTGACTCCTACTTCTATCTGTCAAGTCCTCTTGGGTTTTGAAAGGCATATCTCCTGTATGTCCATCTCGAGGAGTGTGGTCACTGCTTGCTGTAGCTCCCCGTAGTACTTGGGTGTCAGTATGTCCTTCGGTCTGGTCCTGTTCTTGAAAGGTCTCATCTCTGGTAGAGAGCTGATCGTCGGCGTGTTCGTAGACATATTCAGCATCGATCTGTGTATCTGTTGTATATGGCAAATAGTAGGAAAAAGTGGTTTCTAAAAACATATCTAATTGCGGTTATCATGATTATGTAGAAATTATCAGAGTGAATTTCAATTTTCTAAAACAGCCGGGTTAATTTAAGTTCATGATACAGTAATAAAGGCCAATTGTTCTTTGCCGGTAATGTTTTAAGTTACCCATAAGCATTTTTTTTCGTGTACACAACTATTATTGAGAAATAGTGAAACGGAAAATAGCACACAATCTTTTTCTCTTCACTACGTCAACTTACCATCTATTCAGTAAAATAAAAATGTGAAAGGGAAAAAATAAATTTTGTTAATTTTCTCAATATTACATCGACAACAAAATATCGGTATTTTGAATGTGGAAAATAGACTTAAATTAGAAAATACTATCTCTGAAACACATGGGGTGTATTGCTGAGCAAATCTTCTAATAAATCTCATGTTGCCAAAGTGTTGATTTTGGTCTTTCTTCCGAGAATATCATACATTACCTTCCCTGAGAAACTGTTCTGTAAGGTTGACCAACTTAGCAGCTTGCAGTGCCTTCCTGAGCTCTATCCGTTCATCTTCCCTGGACACACCTCTTCTCCATTGGTTCAGCATATGACGAGTTCCATCACTGGTAACACGGTTGAACCTCATATTGGTCATGTGTGCTCTCTGTATATCACCCTGTAGAAATCCCAGTTGACCACCAAGGCTGTCAATTTTGTCTTCATCGTAAAGTTCGACAGCTATCTTCTTTAAAATGTCTGCAAACTCATCTTCTGGGGGGTCCTCTCTAGAATGGTACACGGTTATAAAGAATATAAATACAAATATCCGGATCAGAGGACGTAGGTATGATGTTTCACGTTAAATATTAATCAAAATCTTTACTTAAGTGAATTTAAAAAACGATAGAAAAATAGTTCTTCCAATAATAAGACCATATTCAACACGCTCAAATTAGTAATGGAAATAAATTAAAGGAATTCACGTTTAACCTGAAATAACCACCACAGACTGGAATGCAGCTAAGATTTTATTTGTTCCTTTTTTTCTTTTCGTTTCAGTGGTTAATGAATTTTAATCTTCGCTTCACTCTACTTCTACTTCTACATTATACACTAAATAATAAAAACAACAATGATTTTTCTGAATACGATTTTGAATCTATGTAACATAAGTGCCGCTGTTTATTTAGAACTGTTATTGACAGTCTAGCACCACTCATTTTACACCCCTAAAAGGGTGAATGAGGCAGTATATTTCGTAGTAATTGTCACTATTTACAAGAAAAAAGAATGCATTCATTTTCATGTTAGGAGTAAAGTTATTTCATCTCACCCTGCTTGTAATGCATCACTCCTTCCCATTCCTTCGGTTGAATTATCCTCAGATGATGATGTGCCTGTCATGAAGAAATGAAGTCAGTTTGAATGAGAAACACAACTATAAGAGAAAACATGTCTAATTATCTCTAGCGTTCACTGTATCTTTATTTAATAAAAAGGAAAATTATCAAGTGTAAATACATTGCTCGAGTTTCCCTGGATAATGTAATCGAATTGCGTTATTTTTTGTTCAAACAACAATAACAATATATATATATAAAAATTTAGCTTTTAGAACATTTTTGGCGGTGATAAGCTTACTTTTTTAAATAATTCCAAAGTAGCAAAAATGGGGTGATAAGCTTCACATTATAAGTATTTCAAAAAGTAGCCAAAAATTGGATAGAAGTTATTATGTTAAAACGAAATGGGGTTGAAAAGGAAAATGCTATTGGAAAATAAAATCTTACCACCCTGAGCCTGTTTTCCAGAATTCATCCAGGGAATTAAACTCTGCATCCACTGAGGTGTCTCTGCTTTCTTCTTCAGCTCTGCTGATCGTATCTCACTTTCTAGTTGAATTTTGGTTCTCAGCTTCCAGGTCTCTCGCTCAAGTTGTTCTACTGACCGTTTTTCCTTTTCAAATCGCTCTATGTCTTCCTTTCTTTCGTTGTGTAATTCCTCCACTTGCTGTCCAAGAGTCGTCTCATTTCGTCCCTTTTCTTCTAGCAATTCTGTCAAACTGTCTACACGCTGTTGCTTAGACTCGATTTCTTTCGTCATTACTCCCGCCAGCAAGCGCTTCTCCTGTTCACCTCTTGTTCTGGCTTCCTCTCCTCCTTTCTTCAATTCCTCAAAATGCTGTCTTAGAGTCGTCTCATTTCGCTCTTTCTCCTCTAGCAATTCTGTCAAACTGTCTACATGATGTTGTTTAGTCTCGAGTTTCTTCGTCATTTCTGCCGCCAGTGAGCGCTTCTTCTGTTCACCTCTTGCTCTGTCTTCCTCTCTTCCTTTCTTCAATTCTTCAACTTGCTGTCTTAGAGTCGTTTCATTTCGCTCTTTATCCCGTACATTTTCTGTCAAACTGTCTACATGATGTTGCTTAGACTCGAGTTTCTTCGACATTTCTGCAGCCAGTGAGCGCTTCTCCTGTTCACGTCTTGTTCTGTCTTCCTCTCCTTCTTTCTTTAATTCTCCAACTTGCTGTTTTAGAGACGTCTCGTTTCGCTCTTTCTCCTCTAGCAATTCTGTCAAAGTGTCTACTTGATGTTGTTTAGACTCGATTTTTTGCGTCATTTCAGCTGCTAGTGAGCTCTTCTCTCTTTCAGCTCTTGCTCTTTCGTCCTCCTTTTCGGTCTGTAGTCGCTCAACCTCATGTCTTGCTTCTTTCTTGGTTTCCTTATAGAGCGACTTACATCTTGGATTCTGGCAAATCTTCTTTAGCTTGGTAGTTGCTAACACTCTGTCACCTTCTTGAAGGCATCCCTGTAAGAGGCCAAGATACTGCAACTGATCCTTTTTTGAGATAATGTACAGAGCTAGTTCGTAGATATCAGTGATCCCTAGATGATTTACATTATTTTTCGCTTTTTCGATGGCTTCACGTCTCTCGATAGAAAGTATGGCACAGAGAGGGACGCGACCTATCCATTTGAAACATATTCAATGAGTTAGAAATTACATTTAATGAAAATGCAATCACTGCTATAAACAAACAGAACTTTGTTATTCCTAGCTCATTTTTCCTGACTGAGGTGTCATATTATGAAAGGGCAGAAACTCAGCTTTCTAGAAATGTGATTTTCTCTTTGAAATTCAGATACCGTCCGCCAAATTAATTTTTGGTTTCTCTCTTCAAATTCATTTTACTCACCCATGCATGGAATATGCATCATATCAGTTGCATCAAATGAAAGAGTAGGATCTAAGCTTTCTAAATATGTGTCATTTATCGACTACAGATGTGACTAAGTTATGATAAAACATCGATAATTCTTGGTTTCATTTTTTCTGGGACGCACTGTACAACTGTATTCATGGAAAAGCCCCAGTACGATTATGCAATGAAGTGGAAATGGTTTTTGAGAGACACGGTTTTAACACTAGACTTGCCAATACGCTGAATGTTGTTTTTAATACCCAAGCCTAATCTTGAATGTTTTAAGAATTGTTTTAGATACGATGGTGGTAAAATCTGGAAGAGTTTACCTTCTGCTTTTCAAAATGCTAAATCTATCGATGTTTTTAAACGTATGTACAAGGACAACGTTTTCAAACCTGTGTGATGCAATGCCGTTTCATGTACTGCTCTTGGCATGGCTTATTTATCTCTCTCTCTCTCTTTCTCTCTCTCCCTTTCTCTCTCTCCTCTTTCTTTCTTTCTCTGATTCCTCCTTTACTTTCTACTAATTTCCTTACATCTTTTCTCCTCTTCTAATCTTTGGGTTGATATATTGCAATGCCTTTTATTAAAGTGATTTGATGTTTCTCCGCTGTTAATTTCAATTATTACATTGTCGTTTTTCTTATTTGTTTTGTACTTTTTACTACTTTGAATGCGTATTATTCTTATATTTTAGTTTTATACTGCTCTTACCTTTGCTTATGAGCTTTGGTGATATTCATTATTTATATTTCCGTGTACTAAATTTTTATCCTGTTCAGGACCATGATGTAAAACAGATTTTGTATCTACAATGTATATCTGATTCTTGTTATCCTGAATAAATATATTTCAATGTGTAAAATTTACCCCTGCTCGTAATGTTGTTCATTTATTAATCTCGTCATTTATCCATTCGTTTAATCAATACGGATTATACGATGGTGTATATCACCGCATTGTGGTGTATATGGTGTGTCTCAACGGTGCAATTGATTATTAATTCACAATTATTGTTTGAAGATACACCTTCATATGTCTTCAGTATATTGTCCGATCTACCAGGATTAGGGGCCAACTCACCTGTTCCCTCCTTTATCACGTTTATCCATTCATGGCTTGTTAAAAAATCATCCGGGCTGAAGATAGAAATGAGAAAATGTATCGATTCAGAATCATTATTGTTCACATGATGATTATAGGGTTAATGATAACATTGTATACAATGTGATTCTGCATCCTAAGCTCCAACCAAAAGCCGACCCCTCCCCCCTCCCCTCACAAGAAATAAATTGTATGTATTTTGTATACGCTACAACGATTATAATGAGCCTCCTACTGCTATGACATGCACATTTTCTGCACAACAAAATTGAAATTTTCTCGCCCAGTCGCTCCTCTCCTTCAAAATATGTTGGAAGATGCAATGTTTCTTAGCGCTTTCACATATTTGTCTATAAAAGAGCAGTGGAAGCAAGAAGGCGGACGCTTCTATTTATCAATGGATGGGGAAATACCTTTTCCGCCTAAAAGACAATAAAAAAGTCCTGTAAAGCTTTCCGAATGTAAGTGCAGTTTTCACTTTCTAAAGCCTAGATTTTCTCATTATTCTCTGTAATTAGGTGCATCGCTTCCTTATATTATACCCCCCCCCCAAAAAAAAAAAAAAACACCACACATTATAAACGTATGTTGCAGATACCATGCGTACAATTTGACTCTGCAACCCCCCACTTACCGAAGGCCACCTCAAAGAAAAGAAATTATATGAATTTCTAATACAATACAAAACGATTATAATAATCTTTCTTAAAGTTCTAACATGCAAGTCTGCATATCAACATGAACATTTTCTCGCTTAGTCGCTACGGTCCATCGAAATGTTAGAAGATGCAGTGTTTGTTAGCGCTGTAAAAAATTATGTCTAGCATAGGCATCGGACAAGGGGGCAGGTGTTTCCATTTACCGATGGATGGGGAAATACTTTTGCACCTCAAAGACAATAAATAATGTAATAACTATTTTAAGATCCAGAAGGAGCTTGATGATTATGCGACGGAGCAAAGCCATTAATATTTGTATAATGATTGCGTTTTAAAGCTTGTAAACGTCTATTTCTAGTGGACGTTACGCTTCTTATAACGGATAAGGTCTTTTCTACCTTTCCTTCCTTTTTATTGTGTTTCTGTCTTCCTCTGGGACTTGTTTTAAACGCTCCTTCAAGTGCCGCTTGGAGAAAGTGCCAGCTCTGCCTCGCCCGTATATACGCCAGTAGTGATAAACAAAATTGAGTTCATTCCCTTATAGTCAGGTCAATATACGGTAAAAAACACCCCAACCCCAAAAAAATTGCAACAAAAGGTATTTTAACGGTTTCTATTGGTATTCGACCTCAGGAATAACATACTAAAAGTATACCGAAATCAAAGGTTCGGAAAGCTGTTATTTTCAAGATAGCGTCCAAGATGGCCGCCGATACCTAGAAATGGCCATAAATCACTTATTATCCATCCTAGAGACATAATTTTGGTGTCTATCCCATGGTTTCGGGGTTCAGAGAATCCATTGAGACAAGTAAGAATGGTTTTTGATGGTCTAGGAAAACCAAAAATCCAAGATGGCGTCCAAAATGGCCGCCATAACATAAAAATGGCCATAAGTCACTTATTATCCACCCGAGAGACATAATTGGGGTGTCTATGCTATGGTTTTCGGGGTCATAGAATCAATTAGGATAAGTTAGAACGTTAAGCAGTGGTTCAGGAAACCACGAAATCCAATATGGCGTCCGAAGTGCCACAAAACCACTAAGAGTTGTCAATAGAGGGCGCACTTTATAAACATGAAAGGAGCTTATAATGTTTCTCTCTCACCCTTACGGTGTCACCGACCACCCCCCCCCCCCCCAGAAAAGGGGTCAATTCAACTATTGACAGGTCATTGTCAACACTGAGGGAGTGGCCGAGGGGGGGGGGGGGGGGGGAGGGGGGTATCAAAGACAAAGTAACAACTGAATAATATCTAGACACACATTCATAATACCTACCATACAATTAAAAATGTTTAAAATCTCGTGTTGTTCATGTCATCTTATAGCGAATACACATTTTGATGAGGAATGTACTTTAGTAAGGAAAAATCATCTTCTGCTTCACTATCAAGTGCATCGTTAAATGGATTGTGGAATACATCAAGTTGGCAAGGTCCACACGGTAGTCCGTAACATCTGCAGGTATAGCGAGGTATGCTACAAGCAGTACAGAATTCGCAATGAATCAACTTAAGAAGATTATTAGGTGCAGCCTCCGTATTTGACATTAGTGAAACCAGATGATTGTCCTCTAATTTCCCTATTCTGTGACGTCCATGTCTTCTCACTCTACATCCATGCCACGACTTGGTAGCCCGGGAAAGGGGGGGGGGTAGTCACGTTTGCCGCTCCAATGAGTCACTTTTTCACCAAGAATCCCTAAACATGGGTCCGTGTTTTCAAAATTTCCAAAATTTTCGGGTGTTTGCATTTTGTAAATTGTGAAAAGTGGGCTTTACTTCGAGAAAAATGACCCCTAAAAATAGGTAGGGGTTTCTAATCTAATTCACACCCTCCCCCCCCCCCCCCCCACTGGCCCCCGGGCTTGGTAGTATGTTCTGAAGGAGTGCATTTGGTGGAGGCTGACGTAGGAGGGAGTTGCATTGGCAATTTTCTTGACGAACAAGTTGTATCGTAATGATGCAACTGAGTCATTACAGCGGCCACCAAACATAACAGACATTGCTTTGATACAAAGTTCCTCTAAGTGAGTTACTTTGGCTGTCTTGGTAGAAGGAAAGTACTAGCACAGGATTCCAAAGTGAGCTTGCATTTCACAAGCTTCTGGAAGACTGCTTTCTTTCCTATTCCTAAAATCCGGGAAGTCAAATCGCAATCGGTGTAGGCATCCAGAAAAAGTAGTTGTGAGCACAGATCCCGTACAAGGTCCACTTTCAACTGCTTACAGTTCTACATATTCGGAGCCTTGGCTGCATTGTAAGAGTGGAAGTATAGTTCCCTGCTATCTGTTCTAAGGATTTTGCGGTCCGGTTCCTTTCATCAGGGTACCGCTTTGTTTTCAGCAAAATCATGAAGGTCTAGAAGCAACCTATATTGCAAGTCAATCCCGTTCAGTGGGCTATTCTGGGGTACATCGATGATTATAGCTCAGCGGCCTTCCAATATGCTGTTTTAATAGTCTCGTTCAAAAGTAAAGACAAAGCTACGACTCTGGGAGAGATTTTGAAAGTACAAATTGTACATGAACAAACCATAAATGCTGCTTTGCTTTGCTGTTTCAACAGTTCCTGGTAGTTTACAAAACAAGGGAACTTGAGGTAGCAGAGGTGATGAGCTTTGAGGTCATCTGTTCCTACCTGCACTTTTCGAGACTAGGAATGTCTTTCGGAAGGCTGAGAAGCCTCAGCTAGCTCATGTTATAACCGATCATGCAATGTAAGTGTCGGGTGAAGCCGTGAAAGAACACAGACCAGTATGTCCTTGATGGTGGTTCCTTGGTGCATCGGATACCATGGAAGACAGGAGACAGCTTTGGCAGAATAGCACGATCATATCCTGATTTCACCCCCCCCCCCCCCACTATATGGTTCTGCAAATGTAGTTTTTGACGGCTATGGTGGAGGGTCGTCAATTAATGATAATACACACCAGCGACGTAGGCATAATGCCCATCCAGTTGTCAGATTCAATGCAGACACAGTATTCTCAGGCAAGAAGGATGAGTTTTTATCAAGACACTGCAATAAGCAGGGACTCATAAATCTCATTAGTGAGGAACTGAGGAAGAGTAATTGCACCGTCATCAATGTATCCGGGGATGCAGATATACATATTGCTAAAGCTGCAGGGAATTCTTCTCGTCGTTATGTAGGGGGGTGGTAGATTGAGACGGGTAGCCGGAATGAGTGGGGGTAGACCTCGGACAATACAGACAATACAGATGACAATGGCAGCCCGAGGAGTAGAGTTGGTGCTCTTTATTCTGTGGAGGACACACCGCTATAAGCGGGGTGGGAACGGGGTCAAGTAATGATAAACAGTTATCAATTACAAGAATAAACAACGACACATCTTTCAGCATTATGACAACAAAAGGTAAACAGTGTTCACTACACTAAAACATTTGAATCGTTAATAACAATAACTTTAACTTATTTAAAACAATGCAAATGCCCAAGGTGTATAAGCTGGATCAAATACAAATTCCTAACATAATTAATCAAACTTAAAAGATCATAATTCTTCGTTAATCAGGTTTCTCTACACCAAAACCTAACACATAGTCATTAGCGCCCAAGTTCCCGACTACAATAGTCACACTCCAAGGCCCAATTGACCGTACACACAAATGCATTCTACCCGTACCCGTACAGGCATAGCCTACGCATCCATTTCCTCTACGTGTAATCTACTTGTACATTGAGAAGTCACACCCTCTGAGCATTACGTAACAACAATATCGCATTAATTTACAACTTTCTATTAACAAATATCATGTTCTTTGAACATATTTTTAAGCCTTATAATAAAACTAATTCGTTTAAACCAGGATATGAACAAAACATAGTAACAATATTATCAAATATAACAATTTAAACACACATAAAAACTAAGCCTTGCTTACCTATAAGCGGGGTGGGAACGGGGTGAAGGTCACGGTTCTAAAGCCCGCCACCAACGACCTCCTTACAGTTAGTCGACTACTCTGATTTGAGAAGGCACTGACCTATTGGTGTTACTCTTGCATTACGCGGATTTAGATAGCAGGGAACTATACTTCCACTCTTACACTGCAGCCAAGGCTCCGAAGGTGAATAACATTAAGCAGTTGAAAGTGGACCTGGGTAAAGATCTTTACTCACAACTACTTTTTCAACATGCCTACACTGGTTGCGATTCGACTTCCAGGCTATTCGGAATCGGAAAGAGAGCAGTCTTCCAGAATCTTGTGAAATGCAGCCCCACTAAAGAATCCAGTGCTAGTACTTTCCTTCTTCCAAGTCAGCCACAGGAACTTATAGAGGAACTAACTTTGTATCAAAGCAATGCCTTTCATGTTTGGTTGCTGCTGTAATGACTCAGTTGCATCATTACGATACAACTTGTTTGTCAAGAAAACTGCCAATGCGACTCCCTCCTACGCCAGCCTCCACCAAATTCCACTCCCTCAGAACATACATCCAAGTCATGGCATGGATGGAGAGTGAATCGTAAGACATGGACGTCACAGACAGGGGCTGGAAATAAGAGGACAATGATGTTGAATACGGAGGCCGTACCTAGTAATCTTCTTAAGTTGATTCATTGCAACTGCTGTACTGCTTGTAGCACACCTTGCTGTACCTGCAGATTTTACAGACTACCATGTAATAGTGTGTGTGTGGACCTTGCCAACTTAATGTATGCCACAATCCATAGAACGAGTCACTTGATAGTGAAGCAGAAGATGATTTTTCCTTAGTACATTCCTCATCAAAATGAAGGAACATGAAGATCTGCATGTGGATTCGCTGTAAGATAGCATGAACAGCACGAGGTTTTAAACATTTTTAATTGTATGGTAGGTATTATGAATGTGTGTCTAGATATTATTATTCAGTTGTTACTTTGTCTTTGACACCCCCCCCCCCCCCCTCGGCCACTCCCTCAGTGTTGACAATGACCTGTCAATAGTTGAATTGACCCTTTTTCGGGGGGGGGGGGGGGTCGGTGACACCATAAGGGTGAGAGAGAAAGATTATAAGTTAATTTCCTGTTTATAAAGTGCGCCCTCTATTGACAACTCTCAGCGGTTTTGTGGACCTTTGAACGGCGTATTGGATTTCGTGGTTTCCTGAACCAATGCTTAACGTTCTAACTTATCCTAATGGATTCTATTACCCCGAAAACCATAGCATAGACATCCCAATTATGTCTATCGGATGGATAATGAGTGACTTATGGCCATTGTTATGCTATGGCGGCCATTTTGGACGCCATCTTGGATTGTGGGGTTTCCTAGACCATCAAAAGCCATTCTTACTTGTCTCAATGGATTCTCTGACCCCACAACCATAGGATAGACACCACAATTATGTCTCTAGGATGGATAATAAGTGATTTATGGTCATTTCTAGGTATCGGCGGCCATCTTGGACGCCATCTTGGAAATAACAGCCTTCTGAACCTTCGATTTTGGTATACTTTTAGTATGTTATTCCTGAGGTCAAATACTACTAGAAACCGTTGAAAAACCTTTTGCAATTTTTTGGGGTCAAACCATATCTTGACCTGACTATTACGTTAATTTTGTTTTAATTATGTACGCGCGCGCGTTTGTGCGTGTGTTCTTTTATTCTCCTTCTCTGCTAACTGTTTTGTTAATAATTTAAAATTACCACCCAGAAAATTACCCCCCCGGAGAATTACCCCCCGAGGACAATTACCCCCCAAGGACAATTACCCCCCGGAAAATTACCCCCCGGAAAATTACCCCCGAGGACAACTCCCCCGAGGACAATTACCCCCCGAGGACAACTACCCCCCGATGACAATTATCCCCCGGAAAATTACCCCCCCCCCCCCCCCCCTGTTGGACAATCAGGATTCAATAGCAAAAGACGATCTGACACATTGGGAGATGGCTACGAGCCTATAAGATTCCATGCATGAACCCATATTCGCTCAAAAACTATAGTACGTTATCTACCTCATTAGTACACATATCCCTTTAATTATAATGTATGCAACACCAGTGCGGTTACTGATTTCCACGAAGGATATAAGGTTTAGGTAATTGTCCAGCGCTTTTCAAAATGCACAGAACTGATATACATTTCTCTAACGAAACGATTTAAATAACAATAATAATTCGTCCTTATTTAGCGCATTTCAGGACCGCAGGCCCTCTCAATGCACTTGACAGAAATATATTATTACCCCGGTCATCGGATTCATGCTTACTCGCACACAATTTATGCACGTTCGCCACTCCCTGGGGAGCATTCCAGCCAGTAGCCATTGTACAAGCGCCACTTGCTTATCAAACCACATTAACTTTCGCATCCTACCGGGTACCCATTTAACACCTGGATGGAGAGTGGCAAATGTAGATCAATATCTGTATGCGGGCAACTTACCGCCGAATGTTTGTTTGTTTGTTTGATTGATTTTCCAGGGTGTAATTTTCCGGGGGATAATTGTCCATGGGGGGTAGTTGTCCTCGGGGGGTAATTCTCCGGGGGGTATTTTTTCCGGGGGGTAATTTTCCGGGGAGTGATCGCCCAGGGGGTAATTGTCCTAGAACCGACAAGCACATTGGTGAAAGTTTGGGCAATTTTGGGGCAACGGTCCGATGCTACCCAATGTTTTTTGAAACAGATATATGGCGCCATACAAATGTTGTTCATCATCATCATCATCATCACCCGATAAAGCAATAACTAGCAATAAACCTGTACTGGAAGTATTTGTTTGAACTCTGTTATAAATTATTATCATAATCAGTGTTTCAGTCCTAATTAATTAATTGATTAATTCTTGATAATTGTTTCTTATTATTAATATTAACGTTTACGGCATTTTGATCAAAGTGCTAAAACCAGTGATTTCTACTTTCGTGAATTATTTGTTTTCAGATTTGCGTAAAAATAGTTTTTTATTTTATTTGAGTCAAATTATATGTGGCCTATGTTAATATGGAGAGCGAAAAAAAACACAATACTCACTCAACTAACAGCACCATACATTCCACCTTCCCAGCTAGGTGTCGTACATCTTCTTCGCATGAACCTGGTAAGATGATGAGAGAGAACATGTTTGATACATTGTGCATGATGAACCTTTTGGATACTATGAACATGACATTTCGTCCTATATGCAGACATAGAGAGAGAACAAAATAGACAAGCTTGTGTAGTTCTATGAAATACAAACTATATGCCGGAATAAAAAAATTAATGAAATATTTGTGCAATTACAGTTAAGGTAACCAAACAATATAATATGTTGTGATAATATATAGAAACAGTTAACATAATGCCTTTCATGAAGAGAATCTTACATGGGTTTGGAAATCATACTAATGAGGAAGCCAAAGTTATAATGAATCAATGAATCTACATGTAAGTAGGCCTATAAATATAATGCCATGTGATAATTTTGTAAGAATTGCAGTGGGCACTACTGGTACAATTCTAAAACCAAAAATAAAAACACCATAACAGCAAAAACAAAATAAGGATGTTTGAAAAGCACAAGACATCACTCCCGGTAGTGAAGTTGTGCATCTTTATATCAACACTGTTTGAGCTTCATGATATTGAAAATGTTTTTTATAATTGTTAGGGCCCTTAATTTTTGTTATCCCAATATGCTTTTAAGATCGAAAATGTTAATTATATGATTATTTGCAATTCATTTTTATTAATCCCAATGTGATGATCTGACGACTGAGCAAGTGTGAAAAACCTGTTTCTACCATTTAGACACATGTGTGTTCGTGCATAGCACCCTGGTACTCTCCAAACTAATTATATTAGACAGGTCAGGTAAATAGTCCCAGCGAAACATACACACCATCTAACTATTATTTGTTCATATACACTGTCGCTCATATGGTTGGAATATTTGTGTTTTACCCCAATTTATGGAATTATTTTAAACATATTTTAAAATAATAGATCTAGATAATAGTATACATTCTCAAATTTTATTGAATAATAATTTGCCAATGTGTGTTTTGCGTGACTGCTAAAGCATGTGTATGCTACTATGCTTATCAACTAGGGGACCTACGCCCTTAAGTCATAAATGACAGTAATGAGGATTAATGCCCCATAAAAGGGCACTAATATAGCACATCGACACGGTTTTGATCCTGGGGCCTCACAGTTACGAGGCCATTGCTTTGTCACTGAACCATGACTGTACGCAGTGGGGGCTAGGGTAGGGGGCAGTTTCCATAAATTAAAAAAAAACAGAAAATGCGATAAATTTTCAATAATTTATTGCATTTTACCCCGGTTCCCAACATAAAAAATCCTCTGTGTGCCCATGCCTTGAGCTATAATGCATGGCCGTCCAGAGGATTTGTTTACGTTAGGGACCGGGGTAAAATGCAATAAATTATTGAAAATTTATTGCATTTTCTTTTTTATTTTATTCATGGAAACTGCCCCCTACCCTAGCCCCCGCTGCGTACAGTCATGGTTCAGTGACAAAGCAATGGCCTCGTAACTGAGGGGCCCCAGGATCAAAACCGTGTCGATGTGCTATATTAGTGCCCTTTTATGGGGCATTAATCCTCATTACTGTCATTTATGACTTAAGGGCGTAGGTCCCCTAGTTGATAAGCATAGTAGCATACACATGCTTCAGCAGTCACGCAAAACATACATTGGCATATTATTATTCAATAAAATCTGAGAATGTATACTATTATCTAGATCTATTATTTTAAATTATTTTAAAAATAATTCCATGAATTGGGGTAAAACAAAGATATTCCAACTATATGAGCGACAGTGTAGTTGACACGTTAAATTAATCAATGGCTTACACATATTCGTTTGTTTTTATTTTATTTTATTCCTAAAAATACAAATATGATAGACTACGCTCAATGTTTTTGATGTGCCATGTATCGTTTACTGTTAAAACAATGACTTTATAAAAGAACACAAGTGTTTACATATTTCCACCCTTTGAGACGGGGTCTATTCGCTATTCATACGGACCGCTATTCATAAGGTCCGCTATTCATAAGGACTGTTATTCATAACGTGCAAATTCCCGTACTTCCTGGTCCGTTATTCATAATGGCAAAAGAGGGTCACTATTCATAACGAAATAAGGTTCGTTAATCATAAGGACTGCTATTCATAACGTGAGATGAGGGTCGCTATATATAATTCATATTGAGGGTCATTAATCATAAGGACCGCTATTCATAATATGAAATCAGGGTCGCTATTCATAATACGACGAGAGGGTCGCTATTCATAATACGAAATAAGGTTCATTACTTATAAGGGTCGCTATTCATAATAGGAGAAGAGGGTCGCTATTCATAATACGAAATGAGGGTCGCTATTCATAATAGGAGAAGAGGGTCGCTATTCATAACACGGGAAGAGGGTCGCTATTCATAATACAAAATGAGGGTCGCTATTCATAATAGGAGAAGAGGGTCGCTATTCATAATAGGAGAAGAGGGTCGCTATTCATAATACGAAATGAGGGTCGCTCTTCATAATAAGAGAAGAGGGTCGCTATTCATAATAGGAGAAGAGGGTCGCTATTCATAATACGAAATGAGGGTCGCTATTCATGATAGGAGAAAAGGGTCGCTATTCATAATAGGAGAAGAGGGTCGCTATTCATAATAGGAGAAGAGGGTCGCTATTCATAATAAGAGAAGAGGGTCGCTATTCATAATAGGAGAAGAGAGTCGCTATTCATAATACGAAATGAGGTTCGCTATTCATAATAGGAGAATAGGGTCGCTATTCATAATATGAGAAGAGGGTCGCTATTCATAATACGAAATAAGGTTCGCTATTCATAATAGGAGAAGAGGGTCGCTATTCATAATAGGAGAAGAGGGTCGCTATTCATAATAGGAGAAGAGGGTCGCTATTCATAATAGGAGAAGAGAGTCGCTATTCATAATACGAAATTATGTTCGCTATTCATAATAGGAGAAGAGGGTCGCTATTCATAATACGAGAAGATGTTCGCTATTAAAGAAGCGATGTTTGCTATTCATAATGCGAAATGAGGGTCGCTATTCATAATATGAGTAAAGGTTCGCTGTTCATATTAGGAGTAGAGGTTCGCTGTTCATAAAACGGAATGAGGGTCGCTATTCATAATAGGAAATGATGGTCGCTATTCATCATATAGAGTTAGGGTCGCTATTCATGATAAGAAATGAGGGTCGCTATTCATCATAGGACTAGAGTTTCGCTGTTCATAATAAGGAATGAGAGTCGCTATACATAATACGACCAGAGGTTCGCTATTCATAATACGAAATGAGGGTCGCTATTCATAATACGGTATAAGGGTTGCTATTCATATAAAAATGTAAATTAAATAAGCAATAAACATCAGTAGGCGAAATAATGGATAGGGGATACCCCACGGCTGGAGGGGGCCACATGGCCCCGAATATTTGTAGAAAACATTTATTGAAAACATATTGAAAAGAAAAAGGCGTGCCCCCCATCAGTCCGATCATTCGGACTACCCTCCCTGCAGTATTTCCGTGGTACAAGTACATATTACTGACAATTCTTGTCCAGTTAGTTCATAGATGGCGTAGACTGTTTGTGTTTAACAGGGGGGACGGGGGGGGGGGCTCGGTGTAAAAATGTCAGAGGAAAAAAATGTCAGAGGTAAAAATGTCAGAGGTAAAAATGTCAGAGGTAAAAATGTCAGAGGTAAAAATGTCAGAGGAAAAAATGTCAGAGGTAAAAATGTCAGAGGTAAAAATGTCAGAGGTAAAAATGTCAGAGGTAAAAATGTCAGAGGTAAAAATGTTAGAGGTAAAAATGTCAGAGGAAAAAATGTCAGAGGTAAAAATGTCAGAGGAAAAAATGTCAGAGGCAAAAATGTCAGAGGTAAAAATGTCAGGGGAAAAAATGTCAGAGGTAAAAATGTCAGAGGAAAAAATGTCAGAGGTAAAAATGTCAGAGGTATAAAATAAAAACAAAAGCATGTGACAAGTTTGTTATGGTTACACCCGGGTTATATATTAGGCTTATCGAAAAAGAACAGCGAGGGATATTCTGCAGTCGTTATTTCACCGCTGCTTTATTTTCCACTTTCCCAGTTTAAATTAATTTACCTTTCGGCCCCAAATTGTGACTTTTTTACCCGATTATTGCCGAAGGAAGACGGGGGGGGGGGGTATTCTTTTTCTGGGGCACGGTGACCCGGCTGCTCTCCCCTTCCTCTTATATATATGCTTTGCTTTTTATCCTTCCGAACAGTGGTCAATGCCTAGGCAGAGCAGGCAGACTAATGGGACATGGTTTCTACTCCGAGTTTCGCGCCTTGCAAGCAATCATCAGGCAACTGATAGCATTCTTAAAAGTACATGATTATCCTACAACCTTGGTACAAATACCCCTACAATAAGACTTCACTAATAAAATACAATTAGAATTACTCATGAGTAATTCTTATTGTATTGTATTCAGGTATTGTATTAGTCTTATTGTATTGTATTAGTTAAGTCTTACTTTGAGCATATTTGTACCAAGGTTGTAGAGGAATCATGTACTTTGAAGAGTGCTATCAGCCAGGGGCGGCGATCCCGGGGGGACGGGGGGGACACGTCCCCCCCTCGATTTTTGTAGGGGGGATTGTCCCCCCCGGAAAATTTGAAAAAGTGCAAAAAAATAATGTACAGCACATACTGACTAAAGACTGCTATTAGGCTTTAGATGGCCCAAGAGTGCAGCGTTTAGACAAATACAAATGCAAAAATCTTTTGGCTCGGGAGCTATGCTCCCTCGCATAATATCCTTCAAAATGTACAAGTAAATATTGTAGAAAAGTGAAGTGTGAAAAAAGTTTGTTTTCATACTATAGTTTTGCTAAGGAATATAATTGTGTAATACAACAAAACTTCAAAACCTGTGAGGGGGTATTCGCTTTCGTCAACTTCACCCCTCTCGTTCACTATGCTCACTCACTCGGGCTTGGGGCAGTCCCACCCCCCCCCCCACCTCCCCACCCGATAAAATCAAACATGGTTTATTTCTAATTCGATACCAGTGACTTATTTTACAAATGCTGCTGAAATGGCATGATTTTCCCTGAGCTTCCGGGGGCTCTGCCCCCTGTACCCCCACCAAGGGCATTAAGGCGGGCCCCTGGTTGCTCAGATGACCATAATTAAATGCCTAAAACACCTGAGCTTCCGGGGGCTCCGCCCCCTGGACCCCACCAGGGTCCTAAGCGGGCCACTGGATGCTCATCTGACCATCTTCAAAAGCCTAAAACCCTGAGCTTCCGGGCTTCGCCCCCTAGACCACACCATTTTGCTAACACCTTAATCTTTTAATTATTGTCCAACACTAGCATTAACCTGTAACTCATACCCCTAAATCTTCATATCAGAAAGATGTAATATATAGATTTCATTCTTTCTTATTCCAGATATCACCATGCTAGCACAATACCTTGAAACAGGGGACGTTGATGCAGCCATGGCAATATTTAATCATCCCACGATGCTTCCACCCCCCCCCCCCCCCGGATGCACCACAACATGTATAAATCTACAGGTAGCCCCTTTCATCTGGCCAGACGCAACACATGGCATCTATCTCTAGTTCCCAAAAACTCTGGGTATTTAAATACTTTGAAACAAAGCAGAAAGCCATGTTATCAATGCTAACCGCAATATCACATTCCCGAAGTGCGCAGCTTTGTTACTCCGATACAAAGCAGAAAGCCGCCCATGTTGCATCAATTAAAGAGAAGGTTGAGTTCTGGGGAAAGGTGAACAATAATGTGTAAGCGTTTGTTATCATTCTTATTATGCAAGTGTGGAAGAAAATCACAGAAACAAGTTATTCCCTTAAAATCTATTTCAAATGACTTCATATCCCAGATATGACAAGTAACAGCTTTAAAATGAGGCCCGATTTGTATGCCATATGTTTGTTTAGTCCCATATCAATATCTTTCTGTGTACAGTGCTTGTTACTTTACCAAGACTGGGCCAAAGTTTTTATCTTTTGCAGTTTTACAAACATATAACAAACAAATCATTGCAAATTTAACACATGCCAAAAGAGCAGTGGCGGAACAAGGGGGGGGGGCGGGGCCCCCTACAGTAAGGCTGGCTGTAACTAATCGAAAACCTCAACCAGGAGGGTTGACAAAGTAAGCATAGCTTGATAGCATGACTACCCTCCATGGATACATAATAATACAAATATGGAGGAAACAATATTGGTAAAAAGGGGGAAAAAAGAGGGGTGTAAATTGGGTTATATTCAACGGAATAGTTAATGGAGTAAACAAATTTCTTTTTTTGAGGGGGGGGGGGGGGGTAGCTTGTTGTTAAGGTTCATCGTTACTATAGGACTGTTGTGCCCTATCTCAGAATGTTTCTGTGCGAGTTCGTAGGTTTGTCAATGCATGCTCCGATTATCATTCAAATAATTGCCTTCAGGATTGTTATATTTCCGGCCCGTTTGCGTTCTTCGGATTTAATAAAGATGTCGAGTGAAAGAGTTAAAGATCTAAAGAGCACAAATGTGAGAGTTAGTAAGTTACGAGGCCGATGAGTATTGCGGGCCGGAAAGCTCAACTCTGGAGGTTAAGTTCGCAAAATTAATAAAGTTCCTTTCGACATGGGTGTGTATGGTGCCGGGGATTAATTTGACGCAATGCGTCGTAGTGACACGCCTGGGGATGAGCTTCTGAATCGAGACGGTCTTTTACTTTTTGGAGCGGGTTTTTAGTTTTCGGAGCGAGTTTTTACTTTTCGGAGCGACTTCTTGATTTTCTTATTCTTACTCCACTTCCTTTGCCGCCATGAGGTGCTAAAGCTTTAGCAGAGTTCGGAGCGCCCAGCCCATATATGTAACTTTTCGTGATTCCTCGTGATTATATGTAATTATTTGTACTAAATGCACTACTCACTTTAACTCTTGACTTTTGTCGAGAACTTTCATTTCTTCGTTTGGACT
This sequence comes from Strongylocentrotus droebachiensis, assembly GCA_035222895.1. Taxonomy (NCBI): domain Eukaryota; kingdom Metazoa; phylum Echinodermata; class Echinoidea; order Camarodonta; family Strongylocentrotidae; genus Strongylocentrotus; species Strongylocentrotus droebachiensis. The sequence goes on from JAVYIG010001635.1 coordinate 130,820, forward strand.
TTGTTCGTCTCTGGAACGTTACACGGGCAAGGTTGTAGGCTGCCACCGCCAAACCGGTCCGTTTCACAAACATTAACACATCAACCAAATCAAAATATCAAAAAATGTTAGACATTCATATTATGCAAGCTTGATCACAAAAAAATAAATTTCAAAATCTATTTTCCACATTTTATTATCCTCAGGACATGTACGAAATACAACACACAGCCATTTATACAATTTACATTATGGAAGAAAGGAATATAATAGACTAGCCCATGCAGTAGCTGTACGTCTCGACATTCTGTGTGATAAAAGTGCTGAGATATTATGACGGCACTCATTTATTTTGCTTGCACCTCTGACATTTTTACCTCTGACATTTTTACCTCTGACATTTTTACCTCTGACATTTTTACCTCTGACATTTTTACCTCTGACATTTTTAACTCTGACATTTTTTCCTCTGACATTTTTACCTGGCACCACGGGGGTGCGGTTGGGGTGTAGCAGTGTTGTCATCAAGGGGGTTGATCTATCATGTCCCTTACCTTCAGCAAAGGATGGAAGCGACAAAAAGGGGGTTGTAGGCAAGGGCGTCGCTAGACCTTTTTCAGTTTGAGGTAGGGGGGGGAGGGGGGGGGGGGTGAAGAGGCCACCGAATACCGACACAAATAGCTACCAATTATATATTAACATATATATATATGTTAATGCCAATGTCCCAATGTCTACAAATTTAACCCTATAAATCCGGGGCCAGGAACTAAATTATTTTCACCCCCCCCTTTCCGTGCGAAGCGCGGAAGCTTTGACGTTCCATTAAAATATTAGAGAAAGAAGACGATTCGTGGTACCGTTCACTACTCTTAATCCTTGTCTGAATTCATTTTCCCCGTATAAGTGCCCTTCAAAGCTTATTTTGATCCCTCCTTGTTTTCTAGAACTTCCATGATAACCTAGTACATTGTATAATGCTTTACTTGCAGATAGTTTACCTAGTAAGATGCATGTGCTTGCTTGCATTGAGGTCATTTCAGGTCTTACATATTGATGAGCTGTTTGAAATTAACTAGGAGGTATGCGCGTATTGGGGAATGTGGCTTGCTGCTCTACTTTTTTTTAAAAACTTCCCACGACATGTAATGAGTGTTTAGTGTACATTATATGGGACGTACAGTGATAGATGGAAAGTTATTTCAGTATATTCGAAATGACTTTTAGGTAACTCTTTTTTCCTTCCACATCATCAACATTCATTCATTTCATTTCATCTACATTAGTTCATGAAATGCATTCAGAAAATGAAGAAAAAAAGAAACGAAAATAACCCGTTAAAGCGCGAAAGCTTTAACGTTTCATTAAAATATTAGACAAAGAAGACGATTCGGACGATTCGGGCGACTCTTAATCATTGTCTGAATTTTCAAAAATGTTTCTTTATCCGATAAAAAGTCACACTTCGTAGGGGAAAAAAATTACCGACATAATACATCTCACCGACTTCAAACTTCTACATAAATATAGTATACGAAGATCGAGCAAGAATACCGACACAGCGGACCCGAAACAGCAACAAAATTATCTATGCGTATCTTTCTTGCTCCCTCGACGTGGCGACTCCACCAAACATACCCCTCTCTCTCTTTCTCTTAATCCCCTTTTTCTTTTGCTCCTTTTCTTTCTTTTTTCTTCTTTTCCTTTCTTTCCTCTCCTTTCGTCTTTGTCTTTTTTCTCTTTCTTTCTTCTCTTCTCTTTCCTTTCTTTCCTTTCTGTTCCTTTTCTTTTCTTTTCTTTTCTTTCCCTTTTCCTCTCCTTTTCCCCCTCCCCCTTTTCTCATTATTCCCGACAGCTGCGCAATTTTACCGACAATATCTTGACAGGTGGGGTTGTCGCACCCCCCCCCCCCCCTTAGCGACGCCCCTGGTTGTAGAGAGTTAGATTATATACAATATTCAAGCTTTTCGTAAACATATAATATTGCACGATTTTGTTTTTCTCCTCATAAGTAAGGAAGTAAGATTTTCAAGATTTAAAGTCAAATAAGATACGATTTTGCGACCGTAAAGCATTATGCAAACGATGGCGTCCCCTTTATTATGTATTTTTTTAAGTAGGCCTATATTTTCTTTTAAGCTTTGATAATTATATAAAAATACATCCCCCTAATCTAGCTAATATATTTTCCCCGCTCCAGTGGTGACAAAAAAGGGAAACATAACACACACATAATCCTATCGTAATTTGTCCCCCTTGTGCGAACCCCCCCCCCCCTCCCCGCAACTGATAGTCAAACTTAAGAAAATTTACTTTGGTGACAAGACCATATATATTATAAGGAAACCACCTCAGCCCCCCCCCCCCCGAAAATAAATAATAAGGTCCGCTACCTGAATGTCCGAGTCGTCATCATAAAGGCGAAGGCGGCGGGTGTGGGAGAGGGGAGGGGGAGGGGGGGGGAGGTGAGCTTGAGGATGTTTCATGATTCAAATGTTATTGATTTTAATTCTCAATTATGTTTATAACATTGGATAACAAATTTCAAACCTACTTAAAAACAAGACAAATATTCAGGGCCATGTGTCGCCTTGGGGGTGTCCTCCGTCCAATATTTCCATTTGTTACGAGCATTTTGGATATTGCTTAGGCCTATTTCATTTTATGAATAACAACCCTCATCCCGTATTATGAATAGCGACCCTAACTCTATATTATGAATAGCGACCCTCATTTGTATTATGAACAGCGACCCTCTACTCCTATTATAAATAGCGAATCTCGTTTCGTATTGTGAATAGTGACCCTATTATGAATAGTGACCCTCTATTCCTATTATGAATAGCGACCCTCATTTCGTATTATGAATATCGACCCTCTATTCCTATTATGAATAACGACCCTCATTTCATATTATGAATAGCGAACCTCTACTCCTAATATGAAAAGCGACCCTCTTCTCCTATTATGAATAGCGAACCTCATTTCGTATTATGAATAGCGACTCTCTTCTCCTATAATGAATAGCGACCCTCTTCTCCTATTATGAATAGCGAACCTCATTTCGTATTATGAATAGCGACCCTCTTCTCCTATTATAAATAGCAACCCTCTTCTCCTATTATGAATAGCGAACCCTCTTCTCCTATTATGAATAGCGAACCTCATTTCGTATTATGAATAGCGACCCTCTTCTCCTATTATGAATAGCGAACCTCATTTCGTATTATGAATAGCGACCCTCTTCTCATATTATGAATAGCGACCCTCTTCTCCTATTATGAATAGCGAACCTCATTTCGTATTATGAATAGCGACCCTCTTCTCCTATTATGAATAGCGACCCTCTTCTCCTATTATGAATAGCGAACCTCATTTCGTATTATGAATAGCGACCCTCTTCTCCTATTATGAATAGCGAACCCCTTCTCTTATTATGAATAGCGACCCTTTTCTCCTATTATGAATAACGACCCTCATTTCATATTATGAATAGCGAACCTCTACTCCTAATATGAAAAGCGACCCTTTTCTCCTATTATGAATAGCGAACCTCATTTCGTATTATGAATAGCGACTCTCTTCTCCTATTACGAATAGCGACCCTCTTCTCCTATTATGAATAGCGAACCTCATTTCGTATTATGAATAGCGACCCTCTTCTCCTATTATAAATAGTAACCCTCTTCTCCTATTATGAATAGCGAACCCTCTTCTCCTATTATGAATAGCGAACCCCATTTCGTATTATGAATAGCGACCCTCTTCTCCTATTATGAATAGCGAACCTCATTTCGTATTATGAATAGCGACCCTCTTCTCATATTATGAATAGCGACCCTCTTCTCCTATTATGAATAGCGAACCTCATTTCGTATTATGAATAGCGACCCTCTTCCCTATTATGAATAGCGACCCTCTTCTCCTATTATGAATAGCGAACCTCATTTCGTATTATGAATAGCGACCCTCTTCTCCTATTATGAATAGCGAACCTCTTCTCTTATTATGAATAGCGACCCTTTTCTCCTATTATGAATAGCGAACCTCATTACGTATTATGAATAGCGACCCTCTTCTCCTATTATGAATAGCGAACCTCATTTCGTATTATGAATAGCGACCCTCTTCTCCTATTATGAATAGCGACCCTTATGATTAACGACCCCGATTTTGCATTATGAATAGCGACCCTCTTCTCTGAAATTGAATAGCGGTCCTTACGAATAATGACCATTTTCTCCAATTATGAAAAGCGGTCCTTATGAATAGCGGTCCTTACGAATAACGGACCTTATGAATAGCGAACCTTATGAATAGCGGACCTTATGAATAGCGACATTGACCCTTTTGACGACAGGGGTAAAACGATGTAAATAGTTAATGGGTTTACTTAGAATTGTTCATACCCTCATTATACCGACAATTGAAATGTTAAGGACGACTAATATCTAGTAAATATAATTATACAATTCAAGCGACCGAGTAAAGCTATGACAATGTTGCATACTGTATGATTGCAATGTGGTGTAGTCAGTGGCGGATCCAGGTGAAAGGGCTGGGGGGCCCGCCCCCCCCCCCCCCCTGGCAAAAAAAAGGGGGAAAAAGAAGGAAAAAAAAGGAAAAAACAAGGAAGGAAATAAAAGGGGAAATATATCAAAGGTATCAAAATATGCTCATCTGACCGTAATTAAATTTCTAAAACCCCATTAACTTCCAGTGGCTCTGCCCCCTCGACCCTACCAGGGGCCCTAAGGCGGGCCGCTGCATACTTGTATGACCGTTATACAATTCATAAAACTCCTGAGCTTCTGGGGGCTCCGCCCCCTGGAACCCACGCCAATTAGTTACCTGCCAGTGTCACAAATAAGGTATCAAAATATGTTCATCTGACCGTAATTAAATGCCTAAACCCCCAAAGTTTCCGGGGCTCCACCCCCTCGACCCCAGCAGGGGCCCTAAGGCGGCCCCTGCATGCTTGTCTGACCGTTATACAATTCCTAAAACCTCTGAGCTTCTGGGGCTCCGTCCCCTGGACCCCACGCCAATTAGTTACCTGCCAGTGTCACAAATAAGGTATAGTTATGCTCATCTGACGTAATTAAATGCCTAAAGCCCCGAGCTTCTGGGGCTATATCCCCGAACCCAACCATTGGCCCTAAGGCGGGCCCCTGGATGCTCATCTGACCGTAATGTATTGCCTAACACCCCTGAGCCTCCGGGGGCTCCGCCTCCTGGACCCCAGGCGAATTCGTGAACTGCCAGTGTCACAAATAAGTTATACAAATATGCTCATCTGACCGTTATTTATTGCCCTAAACCCCTGAGTTTCTGGGGGCTCCGCCCCTAGACCCCACACCAATTCGTGACCTGCCAGTGTCACATATAAGGTATAAGATATGCACATCTGACGATAATTTAATGTATAAAACCCCTGAGCTTCTGGGGGCTCCGCCCCCTGGCCCCCACGCCAATTCGTGACCTGCCAGTGTCACAAATAAGATATTAAAATAGGCACATCCGACGTTCAAGGGGGAGGGGGGGGGGGGGAGAAGTTCGATTTTTTTTAAATTTTCGAGGGCCAAAACAAAATTAGTGCTCATTACCCCCCCCCCCCCCCCCCCCCCAACTCAGATAAATATTGGCCGGCACAATTTTCAAATTTTAGCACTCTAAATTTCAAATTGATTTCAAATTTTGGCCCCCACCCCTAAGAAATCGATCCGCGCCTGGGTGTAGTATCCTACCAACCGTAATTAAATGTCTAAAACCCCTAAGTTTCCGGGACTCCATCCCCTCGACCCCACCAGGGGCCCTAAGGCGGGCCCCTGCATGCTTGTCTGGCGTTATACAATTCCTAAAACATCTGAGCTTCTGTGGACTCCGTCCCCTAGACCCCACGCCAATTAGTTACCTGCCAGTGTCACAAATAAGGTATAATTATGCTCATCTGACGTAATTAAATGCCTAAAGCCCCGAGTATCCGGGGCTCTGCCCCCGAACCCAACCAATTGCCCAAAGGCGGGCCCCTGGATGCTCATCTGATCTTAATCGATTGCCTAACACCCTGAGCCTCCGGGGACTCCGCCTCCTGGACCCCACGCCAATTCGTGACCTGCCAGTGTCACAAATAAGGTATAAAAATATGCTCATCTGACCGTTATTAAATCTCTTAAACCCCTTAACTTCTAGTGGCTCTGCCCCCTCGATCCCACCAGGGGCTCTAAGGCGGGTCGCTGCATACTTGTATGACCTTTATACAATTCCTAAAACTCCTGAGCTTTTGGGGGCTCCGCCCCCTGGAACCCACGCCAATTAGTTACCTGCCAGTGTCACAAATAAGGTGTCAAAATATGTTCATCTGACCGTAATTAAATGCCTAAAACCCCAAAGTTTTCCGGGGCTCCACTGCCTCGACCCCAGCAGGGGCCCTAAGGCTTGCCCCTTTATGCTTGTCTGGCGTTATAAAATCTTAAAATTAAAATCATCCGACGCTCAAGGGGGGAGGGGTGCGATTTTTTTAATTTTCGAGGGCAAAAACAAAATTAGTGCTCACTACCCCCCCCCCCCTCCCCCCCCCCCCCCCCCCCCACCACTGAGCGAAATAATGGCCGGCACAATTTTCAAATTTCAGCACTCTAAATTTCAAATTGATTTCAAATTTGGGCCCCCAACCCCAAGAAATGCTGGATCCGCCCCTGGGTGTAGCCTTTTGACAAGGCCTCGTGACTCTGGCTAAGGCCAAAAAAAAAATTGTTTGGTTGTCCTCGATTGCTATTCTGGAGTAGGGGCGGGCGGGCGGAATATTTTTTTTTTTTTTGATTTTTTTTTTTTTTTAACCTCATTTTTTGTGTGTCTTTTTTTGATTTGTTTTTAATAATTTTTTTTTTAATAATTTTTGTTTCCATTAAAAAAATTAAATCATTGGGATTGTCAAGCATTTAAACAAACAAAGTCTATCAAACACTTTAATATGGTAAAAGACTAGTTTAATGTAGAATGAATATCAAGACCAACACAGAAAGTATTTTGGGCTTTGAAATACAGCACCTTTTAAATCTCCATTGTACTACTTATAGCTACTTGCGCCCTCTATGTAGCAAACAATGCCTTATCGGTGACCATTGGTCCCTCATTATCCTCTTTATCTTATATTAACTGAGAGTTGATTTGATGAGATAACCACCTGTGCACTGACCTTGCAGGGTGGTCTAATCCCTCCTGTAAACTAGTACAGATGGGCTTTAAATTGAGTTTAAGAATGCTCAGACCCTGATTTGAATGAACGGCATTTTGACGTAGAAAAATAAAATTGGCAAGTTTAATAAATACCTAATTGCGTACTGAAAAGACCAAACTGGCAACGTGACGCATTTTGATCCTTGCAAATGCATAAAATGGTATGTTTGGCATTGAAAATTAAAAAAAAAAAAAAATGAATAAAATTTTTTTAAAAATGAATAAAAAAAAAAATTAAAAATGTTAAAAAAAAAAAAAAATGTTTAAAAAAAAAAAAAAACACGAGCGGCCCGAAAATGACGAGCGGGCGGTCGAGGACAACCAAATGATTTTTTTTTTTTGGCCTAAGCGGCTGAGATTAGCCTAAATACCCGGGGTGAACGCGCGACCGAGTGACGACCGCCTTAGTCACTCAGGTTTTTGCGATTAATCTCTTTTTAGTCGCTCGGCGTCTATCAGACAATGTGGCCTTGTTTAAAGGCTACCCCTGGGTGTAGTATCCTACCAACGTGCAGGTAAATCAAGCCCAATTAGGATCATCGCGGGGTTTAGTAAAACCGCCATGATTGTTTACTACAAATTTACAAACACGCTGTTGGGTATACATTCTCTCATTTTGGACACGTGGGTATAAGTGCTTTCTTAAGACAACGAAGAACAAACTAGGAAATAAGAATAAATTATGTGTTTAACCTGACATTTTAAGAGTGTATATACATTCTACACAATGCTAGTTTGTTTAGGACAAAAACACATAATTTGCCCAAAATTACAACAAACACAAACAAAACAACATTAATTGCATTTGTTTCAATATACGAACCTGTAAAATTTAACATGATGAAAGATATAGAATCGGTGAGGTATTCCTCCTGATCCTCAGTAGATGGTTGACGTTTATCAGCAAGCTTGCTCGCCTCTATGTCTCCATGAAGAGCGTGTCTCAGGGCATGGACTACGTTGCGCGCATATCCGCTCAGATCAATCATACCAATGACAAGCTTTTCAGGAAACACCACTCGTTCATCATCACATGGTACAGCCTTGCCTGGTTTGTACGACAAGGTTTCATATCGTAATATTTCGATCATCGTTATGAAATCCGCATTTGAAGAAGCCATTTTGAATGACTACCTGCCTACGTTTGGAGAGGAACAGAACAGCCAAACGCAATGGATTCAATCAGTATATTCATGCAATGCAAATGTTACTGTTTAATATATGTGTTCTACAGACTCTACAGGTTCCAGAGCGCATCAACTAACAATAGTAATAATAATAGTGGGTTCTTGTATAGCGCTCATGTCTCTCAGACTTGACACTCATGGCGCTCATTCATCTATGAAATTCGATTACGTTAATGCATATGTATTTGTATTGATCGGAACGAGGCTTATTTTTAGTAAGGATAGGGTCAATAAGCCATGGACTTTGTACTTTCGGTGTTGTCAAAAATATTGTTATAAACATTACGTGCATTAAAAACCCTATGAATCCTATAGGTTGATATTATATATTAGTATCCGCATCAGACATCTGACCAGTGATTTTACAAAATCATATTACACTCGTTTGTAATGCTAAAAGGGCTAATCGGTCAATATTATACAGATATGACTGGCAGGGGGTGTAATATTATAGGTATGTTGACTGCTATGAGAGGCATCGCTGTTCATATAGGCTCAAGGAGACGTTACATCCTGATATGACCCCTCGGTGCGCCGCCCCGAAAGCCACTATAGAAATAGCTATGTTTAGAGGAATTGGTATATAAAAATGGGGTTCACATAAGTTATCCAAACATTCTATATAAATTATACCTCTCGTTAGAAATCTAGCCATCTGATTGGTCGAAATTGGAGTCGTGATTTTAGCCATTCCCGTAAGAAACGAACAATGCCAGTACCGGTTAATAGTTAATAATAGGAAAATAGTAAAATTTTGCTGCAATCCACATCGGTTTACGTGTTAAAATTTAGTTTTTGCGAGCGCGGCTACCATACAGTGCTTTTTGTCTGCAATTCCCAAATAATTGTAACATTTAGTCATCTTTCAGCTAAGATTAATTAATAGACAGTGTCTCAGATTTTCCGTGATGTCTTAACCAATCTTTACCGGAGTAGAGGATAAGAATTCTTGGTAGATTTTTGTGTCAATTCGGTGTATAAAAGATATATCGACTGCTTTTATAATCGAGGCCTGGCTGTTGGCTCTTGGAGACGTTGCATCCTCCCATTTGGGGGATTTTTTTGTCTATTTTGGTCCGACCAAGGGCCCTAAGGTTGGGGCATTGGATGCTCATCTTACCGAAGCTAAATACCTAAAACCCCAGAGCTTTCTGGGACTCTGGCCCCTGGACCCCACCAAGAGCCTTAAGGCAGGCCCCTGGATGCTCATTTGACCGTTATTACATGCCGAAAAACCCAAAGCTTCAGGGGGCTCAGCCCCCTGGACCCCCCGCCAATTACTTTCCTGCCAGGGTCATAAATATGGTATTAAAGAATGCTCATCTGACCGTAAATGCCTCAAACCCCTGAGCTTCCGGGGGCTTCGTCCCCTGTACCCCACGCCTATTTGCGCTCCACTAGTTTCACTTGCTACGCTCTACCATTCGTTAATACTCCTGTAAATTACATATAAGAGTGGTGCTGATGCAGATTTTTCTTCTGCCCAAACTTTTTTTTGCTCAATACGCCGTGCATTCCCCCTTAAAGATGAGCGAAATAGCATTGCGGGGTCACTTCTCTTCTTTCTTTTCCTTATGAATATGGCAGGTGCAAACATGTTTATACGCCTTTAATCAATTTACACGTTGTTGTTAGCTTTTGAAGCTGTCTAATCTAAAAAGATTATTTTCCGCCTAGCTATTGTATCATAGCGTGTATTAAATAGAGCACATTAATTTTATATCATACGCTGTCGGGTTCAGAGCAAAGATAGCTCGCCTGAGATGAATGTCTAAGGGAGGGGGGGGGGGGGTTCCACCCTTTCAATCTGTTGCGAAAAAAGGGAAAAATAAAAAGAAAAAATGAGAAGGGTAAAAGATGATATAACAAGAAGAAATTATACTTCCCCCTTTCCCCAAAATTCGATACGTGGCCTTGCTAATTCGCATTTGCGTGTATATATAATAACTAGGCATTACTCCCAAAATGGCCATTTAATCCGATTGATTGTTTATGAAAATTTTCAAGACGTTTCGTTTTGGTAGAATACCTATTCTATATTAGTACCCCCTTCTCTCTCTTTCTCTCTCTGTCTCTCTTTCTTTGTCTTATTCTAACTTTCTCTCTCCTAACATGATTTGGTCTTAATACTTCACAGAATAGCTTCACTTCGACCAAAGTGCAGATTATACAGATTTAAATACTGCGCGTACTTTGACATAAAGCCATTTTACCGTTTTACTCGGTAATCTAACATGATATCATTATCTCCTCCCCTTTTTGGGGGAGGTTTTTTTAAGAAGAAGAAATATACACTAGTATTCCACCATTATGATCAACAGTGTACATATATATATACACACGCATATTGTGCGAGTGTATAATACGTACATTCAAATTTTGAATTCAAAACAAATTCTTTATAGTATTCGGCAACAATGGTCATAAACTGACTGACTTTCCTAAATTAAACAACAACAACAACTCTTTAGCCTGTTGCGTTTTGAGGTGATTTTCTCTTCAGCAATGCAATATTACAGACCAGTTTGGAGATGGCACATAGTAAAATTGACCTTATATAACCACAGATCCTTTACACATGGATACGTCCCACTTTGTGTATTTTAGAATAATCACTACAGAAGTGATGGAGGTGCTTCATGAATACCTTCTACCTGCGTACTGTCGGTGCATAAATGAATAATGACATTACTTTCATGAACACATGCCTGCCAACCTTTCACACCCAGAATTAGAAATTAGGAATAGAGTATATTTTGTATACTTTTGAAACGGAATATTTCAGAAAGAGAGGAATCTAAGGTTTAAAACAATAGCTTGAAGACCAAATGATAGGAATAATTCCTCTAAAAAATTATTCGAATTTTCCAATATTTATCCAGCAGTCATCTTCATGGGTTTTACCGTTTTTTACAAGTGACCTTTATCCCTGTCCATGGGGGTGTTTCACAAAGATCATAAGTTAAACTTATATCTAAGTTGGACTTCACAATTATGGAAAGCCGTTAGCATATATGAAGATATTTTGTAAAAGTTATTTTAAAAGGCATAAATTGTTGATTCAAATCATTCTTATTTTCTATTATCAAGGAGATTTCATGTTCTTGACGAGGAATTTATAAAAAGTCTATTATAATTGAATTTTTGCCTTTGAATATATTTTATTTTAAGGCTACAAATGGCTCTCCATAATTTTTAAGTCCAACTTGAGATAATTTTGACTTGGGATCTTTGTGAAACACCCCCCATACGTGGATAGCATCTCCAAACTGGCTTAATTTTGTAGTTGATTGTGATGATTAGCCCATTAAGCTTATATAAAGGACAGTCTCTCGTTCAAATGGAAAAACAATCAAAATAATCAAATCATGACAGATTCTTAAAGTCTACAGAATCTAAACTTTATTTATTCAAAATAGTTTCACAAAATACACACAAAAAGCAACGAAACATATATTTAAAAAAACCTAAAAAGTCAGGAATGTACATATCATTATAATCAAACATCAATAGAAAACCAATTAACATGATTTTGTTCGTAATTTAAGTACGTAAGAATTCAACAAGTTTCTACAATCTCTTCTAATATACACATATAATTTTAAATACAAAAATTACTTGAAAGGAAACACACTGATTGTTCATTGAAAGACTCTGATAAATAATTTGACACACTCAAAGAATTAATGTACAGCTTCAGAAATGAATGTACAATTTATAAATTTGATTAATACAAAAAACTCTGAAAGTCATGATTTACACATTTTAAAATCTGAACATACTTTTCTAATTTAATATAGAATCAAAGGTGAATACAAAATTTTGTTCAAATAAAGGCTTTTCAATACATTTTTCAAGGTGATTTATTTATTCAATTGGATGGAATTGGTAAATGAATGATATTTATTTTACATGCCATGATTATTTTACAGTTTTGTAATGTCACAAATAACATGATTAATAATAATGTTTTATATTATACACTGTAAATGATGCAAAAATTGTATTTAATATATAACATAGAATATCTTCCTTGACTTGTTTAATAAAAACCCAAAGTAAGAAAGATGCCTTTTGACAGCTTATAGTTTTGTTAAGCCGTTTTGACTGGACGGATCATATACCACCTAACTCAAACTGAAAATTCATCACACATAAACTTGCATTGATATGTACTTGTTGAATAAATATTTGAATGGTTTTATATGTTCAAAAAATTAATTTACTTTGTGGTAAATTTAAATGCTACCACGACTTAACATTATTGGATGTAATATTTTTCTCTTTTTATTAAGATTCAAAATCTGCAATCCACATACATATTTTTGATTTACTACAGTTTTCTGGCCAACATCAAGATGGTCACATATTTCTTTTTTATAGGAGTTTGTTTACTGATGAACAAAAAACACACAACTGAAGGACGGTCGTAAAAAGAAATACTTTGGAAACTGCTATCGCTTTAGACTCCTGGACGGAACAAATGTCAAAAATACTATGTACAAAGTTTTGATATATATCTTTGCATAAAGAATACGTAAATGATTGAAAGGCACAAGATAATTAATACAGTAACGTATTTATAACAATTTAATGTACTTTCAAATAGTCAAATAACCAACGTGTGATAAGAGATAGAGATCAGAAAATCAGTATTTCAGAAATTTAATCCTGCAATCAGTTTGACAATAACCAAGTGCTTAGAACTTATTAAGCAACATCGAAATGTGATATACTACTTTCATCATTATTATTATCAATTATATCATTCTGAGTATTGCAATAGAATCAAGGTTAAGAGCACACAAATATATACACATTTTTTATAAAAATCAAAGTCTATAATCACTTCTACAACAAAATATATTCTTTTAAGGATATAGTCCATACATATACAAGTCTAAGACAATGCGGTAACAATCTATGTATACATAATCAGTATAAAAGTCAGTAAATAAATAAATGACCAGAAGTTTACTGGATTTCTTTAAGTATTTATTTTTAGATTCAAGGGTTTTTCTCCTATTAGAAAAAGGTTGTACTGACTTTTCAATTTTGTGCATAACAGACTCCGGGTGTCTGGAATAAGCCTCTGTTGGGAATCAAGATATCCCCTCTTTCTGAATGGTGCAGTCCAGTTGGTATAAGACAGCAGAAATGTTGGAAGATTCCAGTAGTCAGCAGGTGTTTTTTCTATTATTTGATCATGCTTTTGTGCAAAATGGGTTTAAAATTAACATCTGAAATAATTATATGTATTTACCTTTGCTTTAAATGGGTCGACCCTCATTGTACACATTGTTATAAAATTGCGGCTGTTCTATTTGATTTCTGTGGAAGATAAACCAAAAATATATGCTCTTATGCTGGCACCCCAGTTGTGGCCTATAACTGTAAAACAGTTCTCACCAGACTGCACTTCCCTCTTTAACTAAGTGAAATAACCTAAATGGTACATGACTTTATAACAAACGGACTGTTCCATTATGCGATAAAGGGGAGTTTTTACTTCTTGAATCCTTACATCCGAGTGGGCAGTGTACTTGCTACAAAATGTGTTTTCTTTCTACAAATAACTTGCTGTACAGGTCAATATTTTCAAATCTTATACGAGTATCATGCCCTAGAGAAAAAATAGAATAACCGAAATGGTGTATGACTCTATGACTAAATGACTATTCCATTATGCATAACAGGGGAGTTTTCACTTCTTTTTGACATCTTTGCGTCTGAGTTGGGTTTGTAGTTGCTGCTGTCTCTCTTCAAAAAGCTTGCTGTACGAGTCAATCTTCTTGGAGAGAGTGTCCCGTTTGAGTTTAAGGTCAGTCAGGTTGTTTTGTGCATCGCTCAGAAGTTTGGTTGTGTCCTTCATCAGCTTCTCCTGTTGAAAGAGAAACATGATTGCTTAGAATTTGCATACAGACGATGAGGTTTGTGGAAGAAATTTTGTCTATTAAAGGTATTGGGTAACTTTGTCTCAGATTCTGAAACAAAATTCTGGATTGAGCTCATGCTGCAATGATAATAATAAACCTTTAGGTCAGTCAGGAACCCCATGACATTTACAAGCCGATCGCCTGCCTGATTATCAAGATATTTATGATTGGAAATCAAAATGAAATTTTGTGTTTTTCTAACAGTTTTCCTAACACTACAGTCTATTGGGGGCAAAGAGTATGGTAAAACCGGTCACTCAAAGAATTTTACTTTTTGAGGCACTTCATGATCATTTTGAAGCGCAATTTTTTCAGGGCTTCATTATTACACCATATCACAGACACTGATAACACGTACGGCCATGCATCTCAGATTAAACATTGTTAAACGATGCCTTTTAAAGCATTTGCATACAGAATGAGCAAATGATGAGGTTTGTGGAAGAAAGTTTGCCCATTAAAGATTATGTCACATTGTGAATCTGAGTTATTGATTCTGTAACATGCAAATTCAAATTTAAAATACAAATGAAGGGATTGTTCTATAACTTTTCACAAGAATCATTTTGTGCTGGCTTTCATTAGAACAAATCCACTAGCAACTACCGGTACTTGAAAGGTTAAGAAGTCAAACACTTATTATTACAATTGCCGTAATTAACGTTGTATAACCCGCTTTCGTGTATTAACCGCACCCCTCTTTTTCGCCCTAATTTTTTTTTTTTTTTTTTTTTTTTTTGCCGACTTTTGTTTTCCCAGACTTTATTTTGGCCGACTTAAAAAACAGTAGAGGACCTAGGATAGAACCTTGTGGTATGCCGTGTAATAGAAGAAAAATTGGAGGAATTATTTTTATCAACTACATATTGAAATCTATCAGAAAGATTACTTTCAAACCAAGATGACATACAAATTTGAGTGTTGTTCTAGTTTCCGAGTGGTGAGTCAACACACCGATTACTGAGCTGGGAGACATTGCCAGGCATAGCGCCAGGTGGAGGGGCATAAATCGAAACATTAAACAAAAAAAAAAAAAAAAAAAAAAAAAAGTTGGTGTACCGTGTATAAACCGCACCCACGACTTTGAATTTTTTTCGGCGGCAAAAAGGTGCGGTTAATACACCGTTAATTACGGTGGGTGTTATCTTGATTCTATTTCTGATCCTTAACATGGGGGGGGGGGGGACAAGGGTTGCTACAAATCAAATCTTATTTACCTTTTCCTCAGGCTTCTCCTTCTCTTCCTCTGCAAGTGTCTTCTGAGAGTGCAGTTCTTCATAGATGGCGCTGATCGTGCCCTGCGTCTTGACGTATTCGGTGCTGAGCTCTGCGAAGGTGGTGTTGAGCTTATCAAGCTTCTCCGTCAGTGAGTTGACTTCGTCCTGATGGTGTAGGAGAAAAGATAATTGTGAAGGAAATAAAGCATCAAACCTCAGAGAGTTTTAACTTGGATTTCTCGGTCACTAGGTTGTTTTCTCTATTACGATTAAGATAATTATTATCATAATATTATATAATAGTAGTAATAATTATAAAAACAAAAACAACAAAAATAAAAAAATAAAAATAATATTGAGCATGTATCCATCCCTGGAGGATGCTCAATGGATTTACAAAGTAATAATTTTACACGGGCTTGAACCAAATTTGCCCTAATGTGCTGCAACCATTCAAGGAATTACTTCTTACCAGGTTCAGATATACGCATACTACACCTGGGTGGAGAGCAGCAAAGGTATTTTACTACAGCATCTTGGCAAATGTACATTAATGTCTTCCCTTATCTAGATCAAGATCCTACATATGTAAATTGTGTCTTGCCGAAGAGCTATGACTAGATCTGATATCCTTTTGATCCACTATCCCTAGATGATCATTTTAATAATGACAATATTAATAAAGCGCACATATCTATCTCTATTGATGCTAGGGCACCTACAAAATGATTAAAATTTAAAAAGCTCCACGGTAATCAATAAAAATATACCAAGTCAAAGAACTAAATGTTGAGCTCTAAGAAGGGAAACTGAATTGTAACCAGCAAGTATTAGGTGGGTCATAAGTATGACTTTGAAAGTTTGAAGTTTTTTTTTTTTTTGGTAACTCATTTACTTTAAAGCGACTCAGTAACATTGCCTCAAATTCTGAAACAAATCCTGGATTTAGCTCATGCTGCAATCATAGTTATACATCTTTAGGTCAGTCAGGAATCCCATGACTTTTACAAGCCAATTGCCTGTCTGATTATCAAGATATTTATGATTGGAAATCAAAATAATATTTTGCGTTTTCCTAAAGGTTTTTATAACACTACAGTTTATTGGGGAAATGCGTATGGTAAAACTGGTCACTCAAAGATTTTTACTTTTTTGATGCCCTTCATGATCATTTTGAAGTGCAAATTTTTTTAGGGCTTTAATATCACACCATATCACAGACACTGATTACATGTAGGGCCATGCATCTAAGATTTAACATTGTTAAACGATCCCTATAAAAGCAATGTCTTTACCTTTGAAAACCAGTCTGAACCAAATTACAACTTACCATAAGGAACTGTTTCTGTAGGTTCTTATCTTGGGCTTTGCTAGCAGCCAGCTTGATGCGACCGCCGGAACGCTCCTTGGCCGAAGCTCCCTGGGACACACTCTGCCAGAGAGCGGTACCACCCAGCTCATCGGGGAGCTGGTCAATGGCGCCTTTCATGCCCTTCATCTGAAAAAGAAAGGGTTGACGTAATTGATGATTTATTTGGTCATGAAAAGGCATATGGCATAGAAGGAGTCAAACCTGCTTTAGTGACCACCTTTCTACAAAGACCACATTTTTTTGTATCCCTTGAAAATGGTTTCTCATTGAACATGTACTAAAGGAACCTGTGTACAAAGACCAACTTTTTTGTTCATCTTGGACAGTCGCTATACACAGATTTGACTGTACTTTCAATGTTTAGCACCTGGTCGATACATAACATTGACAAATTAAGACAAGCGAACAGAAGCTTAAGAGATCCAAGGGGTGTTAGAGAAAGAGATAGAATGATAGACAGCAAGAACAAAAGAAAGACAGATAGATTGACAGTTTAGAGAATGAAAGAGAGAGAGAGAGGAGGGGGCGGGGGAGAGGAAAAGAGAAGGAGAGAGAGGGGAGAAGTATGGGGAATATAAGGTATAGAATGAAAATACAGATAGCAATGATGGGGATAGTAAGGACAGAGATAAAGAAAGGGAGAAAAAAAAGCATTGACAGAGACGAGAGAGAGAGAGAGAGAGAACAGAATGGAATGGAGAGAACACAGATATTTTCTTGACAACATCAAACATACAAACAAATAGGTCTGTGAAGAAAGAGACACAGAGAGACAGAATGATGAAAACTTAAAAAGCAGAAAGAAATGAAGGCAAAATAAGACAATGACAGAAACACTGTAAGAAAGAGAGCATTTATATCTTACAGCTGGATGAGTCTTGGATGTTGCTGCCTTTCCAGTCAGCTTCGCCAGACGTTTGTCAACATCATCACTGCTTCCATGGTGCCTTGACAACGCCATCTTATCTTCTACTGCTCCAAGGAAGTTCCTCATCTTGTCGTTCAGACTAAAATTACTGAAGGAGCTCATCCTGGAATAAAAAAAATCAACAACAAAAATCTTTAATTTCAATTTGTTTTAATGACTACAATTTCTTCAAATACTAGCAAAATTTGAAAGATCGTGAATCTAGAAACATATTTGACAATTGTATATATATTATCATTCTGTTATTATTTTTTGTGCTTTGAATGAAGAATAAAATAACTTTCAAAACAAAAATATTTTGATGGAATGAAGATCAAACCAATCACAAAGGAAAAAGGTATGAAAAATGTTTTAAAATGTTATTACACTATCAATTTTGATGCCATTATTATCTTACTTACCATTACTCTTTTTATTTTAATCGTGGCTTGACATGAACAGGCACATGGGACACATGGCCATCTAAAACTGAAGACCGAACCCCAAAATGTTGACATTCTACAAAGGGCTCACGCACACAGACTGTAAAGGTACAACTCAGTAATTGGTAATTGGATCTTTACAGGAAACTGTAGTTGTTAATACAGAGGCATTGCTTAATAAAGCAAATTCAATGAACCAGGCATACCAGGATTTTGATAAAACACCAGAAAAGGAATATCTACCTTATGGTAAGGAGTTTCTTCTAATTTGTAAAATAACACACAATAGATTGGATTAGCATAATGAGTAATTTGATATGGATGTATATGTCATCAATACTGACAAGGTTAAAGCCCGTCTGCACTAGTTTGGCCAGGAGGGATTAGACCTTCCTGCTTCCTCACTGACAGGTGGGTATCTCATCAAATAAGCTCCCAATTAACATAAGAAGAAGGGGATCATGGGGGACCAATGGTCACCAATTAGGCATTGTTTGTTATATAGAGGGCACAAGTAGCTATAAGTAGTGCAGTGGGGCTTTAAAAAAGAGACAAATATTTCACCTTTCTGAGAGGAGCTCCTTGTTGAAGTGAACCCCGTCCTCATCGCTACCATGCAGGAGCTTGACGTCCATGAGCCTCTCCAATGAGTCCTCCTTCTCTGTCTCCAGCTGCTCTCCACCAAACATTGCATCGATGAGGGCCTTGGACTGGGCGGGGTCGAGGGGCGGCTCCTCCAGGGTGCTGATACCCTCGCCGTCCCGGTCGGAGGCGGTGTCCCGAGGCGAGTTCTTGCTGCGGTAGCGGGCGAAGAAGAGATCGTTGCAGACCACGGAGAGTGCCAGGTGGAACTCGCGAAGGAAGTCAACGTTAGTGTCGTCTCGCATGTCGCCTGAGGATAACAAAGAAGAGTAATGGTTACGGTGACAAGAAGAAATAAGGATGTTTAGTGCAATCAAAACATTGTACAAATGTTCTTGGCAAGCTAGGTGTACAATAAACTCAGTCATGTTGAGAGAGGTTTTCATCAAAGAACTATTGAAATTCTATACTCCTGGTAATGCTGATTTAAGTATTGGTATTGGTAATGAATCATAATCTGGATTCGCAAAAATGCTCATACTATTAACTACACTGTACATGTATCAGTATTCACATGTTTATATAATGTACGTGTACATGTAAAACTATGTTCACATTTATAATAAATATTCATTAACTCTCAGCTTTAGGAACCATTCAATACATTTGCAATCAAATGTACGACTCTTATCTCAACCAATTCTCGAATCTATTCATTCATATATTAAATAAACTATATATTAAATATTTTCAAAACTATCCATATTTCAAATCATTAAAGTCATGAATACCATCACAATCTATTAATGCACTTAACACAATCATGCAATGACAATATGCAATTATTTCTGTCACAACTGACCTGCTTTGATGTGAGCGAGAGCGTGGATGATAACGAGCATGAACTCTCCGACGCTACCAAGCCTCTCCTCCCTCACGTACAAGATATGGTTCAGGTCATCGTAGTGGAATGAGTTCCGGTAAGCGTTCCTCACGAGCTTCTCGTTGACGGGGATTTTCTCGGCGATGAGCAGCGAGACGGGCTTGTGGCCGCAGTGGACGGCAACGAGACGCACCACGAAGCAGCCGAAGCGGTAAGCCACGAAGCTGCGGGGTGAGAGCTTGTTGAGATCGATCGGCACAAGCTCCTGGTCGTTTGTCCATTCGCTGTCGTTCTTGTCGGTGAAGATTTCTGTGAGACAAAACAAGGTTGGTAGTCATTTGAATATCACCAATAGTCAATAATGTCTAGGACATCACATAATGGTGTTTGAATGAAAGAGTTTCATCAGGATGGCTGAATCATGATTTGAAAGTTCTTATATGACATCCAAAAGCAAAATGTACCTGTAACAGTTTCGATGTCTAAGGTTCAGACATCTTTCTCAAAAGGAAATTGGCAGATACAAAGTAATTTAAAAAACGACAAGGTAACATTTTCCTTTTGGATGAGATACAAGAACTTTCAAATCATGGTTTAATATTTCTTTCATCTCGTATTAACTCATTACCTACAAGAACTGGGCAATTCCTATATCAAACATTGGAGATCTCGGAAAATCAGTAGTCAACTGGTCAAAGACAATTTGTGGTGGGCAGTGAATAACATATACCATACATTTTTTGCAGAACACTTTTCAGAAAAGGCAAACAAGAAAATATAACTTAATAGTAGACAAATTTTTCTGCTATATCACTAATGGAAACACTAGACTTCAGATGACTTTCTATCCAATTATATGAAATGCCATTGTGGAAATTTCTTTTTAAAATTAGCTTACATACAGTGTACCACATGCATTCAAGAAACTAGAAATAAAGTTGGTACTCAGAGATGAATTTCAGTTGTATACCCCAGGCTCACCACCAAACCCACTCAAGTCAAGACCGATCCTAAATTGATGTAATTGTTTATTGGTCTGTAGTCGATCTGGTGTTGATCTCATTGGTATGACTGAGGTAATAAGGAAGCACACTCCTACTGGCACTTGCTAATGCTTTCATAAATATATTAAAACATGATGAAAATCAGTTTATGGGACTGAAGACATCAATCACGGTTAGTGGGACTACACATACCTTCTCCACGCTTGCGCTGAGGCAGCGTTCCATCCTCCATGGTACGCTTGATCTCGCCCAGCTTGCGGTAGAGCGGTGATGACATGAGAAGGTTGGCCAAGTCTGCATCACTGAGGGCAGCAGCCATGGTGTAGTCCGTCGGGAAGGCTTGGTCTTGTTGGGCGGGAGCGTCCGAAAGGAGGTGGTCTGATTCTACGCTGTTACGCAGCAAGATTACCTGTTTAAGAGGATATCATGGAGTGGAAATTAAAAACACAACTCAAAGTTTGCTTGGCTCTTTTTAGTGTCTCTTTCCATAAATCTTTTATTTGTTTTCTCTTTTTCTCCTTATGAGTACAAATGGTATCCCTGATTTGACTTCATGCACTGATCTGTCTTACTCAATACCCTTTTTCCTTCTTGCATTACATAATGAATGTATAGTACTAAGTATATCTCCTCTCTCTCTCCCTAACTAACTCCACTCTTTACCTCTTGCCTCCTTTCAATCATTCTCTATCTTTTTCTCTTATTCTTTCTCTCCTTTTTCTCTTGTCTCTTCACTCTACTTTTTACACGCTTTTATTTCCTTGTATCTTACATAACCTCCACCGCTCGCTCACTCTCTCTCTCTCTCTCTTCCCCCTCTCACTATCTTTCTCTCTCCCTTTCCTTCATTCTCTCCTGTCTTACCTCTTCGGCCTTCATCCTCTCTTCCTCTGACTTGAGCTCCTCCTCTTTCTCCTTGATGTTCTCCTCCACCTGTCCCTGCACCTGTTCTACCTTGGCCTTTCGTCTCTCCTCCTTCCGCTTTCGGATTCTCTCCTGAGGGTCGAATGAACATTAATTCTATAAATTATATTTTTCATTCATCCATTTCAATGCATTCATCAAATATTTCATTGTTTATCAATTCTTCTATCCATCCTTATATCTAGTTTACTTTGCATGCTCAGTCTTTCAGCATCCATCTGGTTTTGGACCTTTTGCACATCTCTCTCAACTCAGCAATTATCTGTTGATCTATCCGTTCATCCATCCATCCATCGATCCACCCTTCCATCGATGGATCGATCCATCCATCGATCCATCCATCCATTCATTTATTTATCTGTCTATCTATATATCCATCTATCCGTCCATCCATCCATCCATCCATCCATCCATCTACCCTTCTATCCATTCATACATCTATCTATCTATCCATCCATCTATCTATCTATCCATCCATCCATCTGTCCATCCATCTACCCTTCCATCCATTTATACCTCTAGTTCACTCTTCATCCTCAGTCTATCCGCATCCATCTGGTTTTGGACCTTCTGAAGATCTCTTTCAAACTCGGCGATGATCTTCTCTTGCTCCTCCTGGCTTGCTCCTTGATCCTTCATGGCCGACAGTTTCTCCTGCAAACAAGAACAAAGGAGCATGTTACTCTAAAAGGTGATACATGTAGGGATTGGCTATTTTTGTCTCAGATTCTAAACAAAATCCTTGATTTAGCTCATGCTGCAATCATGATTATAAAACGTTAGGTCAGTTAGGAATCCCATGACTTTTACAAATTATCAAGATATTTGTGATTGGAAATTGAAATTAAAAATTTGTTTTCCCAACGATTTTTATAACACTACAGTCTATTGGGGAAAATGAGTATGGGAGAAACCAGTTATTCAAAGATTTTTACTTTTTTGAGGCACTTCATGATCATTTTGAAGCACATTTGTTTTAGGGCTTCAAAAATGCTAATGAGTCTCACTTCTGACAACCAGGGCAAATGAAGGAAAAAGAGTGATATTGCAGATAAACATGTGTATATACTGACAGAGTATACTTGGTATTCATTTCATAGAGAAGAAAACCCACCTCTTGTTTCTTCTTCTTATCTTTGATGAGTTGATCTTTTCTCTTGTTGAGACCATTGATTCTCTTCTCGTTCTTCTCTCTATCTTTCTTCTCTTCATCGGTTAGTTTGCTTTCGTATTCCTCCAATTCACGCGCCATCTTTTTCTTCTCGTTCTCCTCAAAGTCTGGAGATGAAAGAAAATGTTTGGAGAAAGGATTTTTAAATGGAATTCAAAGAAAATGTGAATGATTTTAATCATGGTTAATTCTGAATTCATTCCATCATTGTCATTGTTTTCATATAATTTCTCACTCATACTACATTTATACATGTACCTATATAATCCTCCTCCATCACATTAGACAGTGTACCCCTATTAATCATCCTTACTACCCCTCCACCCCTTCCTCCTCCCTTCCCCCTTCTCATCCCCCTTTCCTCTGCCTCATCATTTCTATATTTATTATCTCCAGGATCACTGACACAATTATCATCATCATCATCAACACCATAATCAACATCACCATCATCATCATCACCACCACCATCAACATCATCATCATCATCATCATCATCATCATCATCATCATCATCATCATCTTCATCAACATCACCATCAACACATCATCATCATCATTTTCATCATTATCATCATCACAATCATCTTCACAATCATCATCATCACCATCACCGCCATCATCACCATCATCACCAGCATCACTGTCATCACCATCAACATCACGAACACCATTACCACTAACACCACCACTACCACCACCACCACTACCACTAACACCACCACCACCATCATCACTGCCACCACCACCACCACCACCACCATCACCACCACCACCACCATCATCACCATCATCACCAGCATCACTGTCATCACCATCAACATCACGAACACCATTACCACTAACACCACCACTACCACCACCACCACCACCACTAACACCACCACCACTATCATCACTGCCACCACCACCACCACCACCACCACCACCATCATCTTCTCACCAACTTCTTCATTAGTTTTCTTACCTTCTCTTTCTTTCCTGATTCTCTCCTCGTTGGCCATCCTCTCAGACTCTAGCTTCTGCCTGACTTCTTCAATCTCTTGAGCTGCCTTGGCGGCCTGTTCGGCATTAACCACATGGTTAGCGTCCTGGTCTGAGCTCAACTCTTTCAAGGCATCCGCATACTCCTATTGACAAAAATAACATTAGGAAATGAATGAATGATTAAATAAATAAAAATTCTACATGAATGAATAAATGAAAGAAAGAATACCGGTAAATGGATAAATGAATAATTAAATTAAATATTAAATAGCATGGGTCATTACTTTTCTGTGATCTATAAAATAGTAATCTAGATTTATAGTCTTGAACATTTTCATAATGTATATAAAGTTTGCATGATTCTCATCGAGTTGAATATTATGTCTGTCCCACAATTTAATGTACCAAGTTCATGTACGATATTCATGAAAAATGAAAATACAAGAAGTATAATTTTCCATAACAGATTAAAATTTTTCTGAATTTCATTCTCATTTGTGTGTACCTGATAGTGTCTCTCCTTCATCTGGAGCTTAGCTCGGGCGTATCGGAGCTCCCAGTCGCTGAGGGCACCCTTCTCGATGCCCTTCTTCTCGTCCGCCAGCTCCCGCTCCAGCTTGTTCAGCTCAATCTGTTGTTTGTTGAGGAGCGCAGCCTTGCGCTGCTGTCGTTGGTCGGACGTCAGGTCTTCCTTGGCCAGATCTGCAAGTTCCTTCTCGTGCCTCTGGAGCATTGAATCGCGTTTGGCGTTGTACTTGTCGTGGAGCTTGTCAAGAGCGCCCTCGACGGCGATGCGGCGTTCAGCAGCAAACTGGGCATCGAGGCCTCTGGCTTCCTGGGCTTGGCGTTTGGCAAGAACCTATGGTTAAGTGAGATGAATTTGTAATAAAATTCACGTTAACCACCAGTGAATGTAAAAATGAACCATGCTTACATCATTCTCAATGTTTTGAGAAAAACTGACAATGCCAAATCATATTTCTCAACATTAAAAAACTGCTCTACTCTCTCTCTCTTTGTTTCATTCCTCCTTTCGTCTGACCTTCTATCTATTTACTTTTTAGCATATAAGCAACCAACCTCTTTTCTTGAAACATTTTAATCATTTTTTTTACAGCTCTGTCCTCCGCCTGTTTGTATCCTTTGCACCATCTTTTCCCTCTGCACCTCCTACATGTATCTCTCCTCTCCCTCCCCATCCCCATCCCCTCTACTCGTCCTCCTTTCTTACTTCCCACTTATCATCCTCATCCCTATCCACCTACCTCTTTGATGACTTTGTCCGTGTTCTGTCCTCCAGCTTTCTGTATCTCTTCCACCATCTCCTTCCTCTCTGCTTCCTTCACCACCTTCCCGTGGACATCCCTCAGCTCCTTCTTCTGCTCGATGGCCTCCTTGGCAAGATCCAGCTCCTGCTTTCGCCTCTGGTCCTCCAGGAGTCTCTTCTTGCGAGCTGCTAGCCTGTCCCGTACCGCCAGCTGCTGTCTGGTCCTCTCACTCTCCATGCGATCCTCGATGTCTTCCAGCTCTCGGGCATGCGTCTGGAGCAACAGCTTCATCTCCTCTTCGGAGAGGTCCTGACGAGCGGCCAGCTCCGCGGCGTGCTTGTTCCGGGTCTCAGACAGGACCTTGGACTTCTCCCTCTCCAGCTTCTTGACCTCTTCGGCTTCCTTGGTCTTGGCTCCCTCACCGAGGTTCTTCTGGAGGTCTTCCTTCTCCTGCTCGTGACGCTCCTTCATCTCCTCCTGGACACGTTGGTGCTCCCTGACCACAGCCTAGAAGAAAGGTTGAGATGGACAAATTGTCTTAAAACAAAGTCATATTTTGTACTTGGTTTATCAGTTTGCTTTATGATGAATAATATATTATATTTTCTTTGCATGGTTTCTATGAACCTGATGAATCTATCATAAAGACAGAAAGCAAACTAAAAAAACCCACAACAAACAAACAGACAAACACAGAAATGCACACTACTTGATTTTAAAACATATTCTGCCATGCATTTTATGTGACTGATACATAGCATCGTTAATAAAAACTTTAATATATGGTACAAAACGTGTTGCCTGATTAATTTCAATTATAAAATCAACTCCTCACCTGTTCTTCCATGGACAGCTCTGCCATGTTGATGGGTGTGTCTTCCGCCACGCCCATGACGCTGAATCCGCCCCGATCGTCCTTCTTCCCGACCGCCTTCTCTTGCTCCTTCAGGATGCGTTGAGCGGCCTCCTCCTCAGCGAGGCGGTGCATGTCCTGCTTACGGCGCCCTCTACGGGCCGCGATCTTGGCGTTGAAGTTGGATGACTGCTGCTCGCGCTGGACGCCGAGTTCGTAGGAGATGTCCTCGTTGTTGCGACGAAGCTGATCTAGGAGACGCTGCTGGGTGACTTGGTCGACACCGTGAGAGCCAGCAAGCTGTGGTGGACAAGAAGCGATACAATCTCATGAGCACTGGAACGTTTCTCATCTATCTACCTTTCTCCCCTGTTCTACCCTGCCTTTCCGTCTTCTTCTCACACTCTACCTCTTACCTTCCTGTTTAATTTCCATCTTTTTTTCTGTAACTGTATCTCTTCCTCTCTCTCTCTCTCTCTCTTCCCCCTCTCTCTCAATCTCTCTCTTCCCCCTCTTTCTCACTCTACATGTACACACCTTCTATCATTCTTTTTCATTATATAATTATCATCATTTACCTTGATTTACCTTGATGTTGGGCTTCAAGTATAATTACTTATATGCCCCTCTGCAGCAAGATTAATGTCTGTATGTACTGGGGATTGCGCCTACGTCGGAGCTTCGGACAATGCAATAGCAAGGAAACATTTCTTTAGGGTTGTACATGTCATATTAAGCTCTCCATGCTTTTTCCAGGTTAGATTTGAATGGGCTATCAATTACATAAGCTGGAAGCGCATTCCATAAATTGACAACTCGCTGTGAAACCGATCCCATTCGGATAGAAGTGAAGGCTCTAACTTTCGATAGTTTGAAGCTGTGGCCACGTGTCTCCTCCCTCCTTTATTTTCCTGCTTTAACCATATATAAAGTATCTCATTTTGTCTTTTGAATTTCCTCGGCCAATTGATAACCCTTCTCTTCTACTACTTCTTCTTTCCTCCTTCCTCTCTCTCTCCTCTTTCGCACTCCTTCACTTTTTCTACTAACCTTGTCAAGGATCTCCTTATGTCCCTCTTGAAGTTCCTTGGCAAATCGATTACCGATCTCCTTCTCAATTGACTGAGCTAGTTGATTCTCTTCACTGTCTAACCATTTCTCCATGGTCTCCAATCTCTTCTGATGTCTCTTCCCCACCTCCTCAGCCTCCTCGCTGGAGTTACACTGCGAGAGAAAAAAAAATTGCCATAGTAACATTTTGTTAATAAATACTTGGGATTTCTTTCATTGGTTCTGTTTTCATCATTATAATGTTTATTAAAGACATTATGTAGATATACATGTACATGTATATATTACCTTTAATAAAAATTATCATAGCATTAACATCAAATTTGCAAAACAGCATAACCAGAATTATCAACATCATCACAATTATCATCATCATCATCATCACAATCATCTTCATTATCATCATCATCATCACCACTAGCACCAACACTAAAATCATCCTCATAATCATCACCATCACCATCATCATCAGATAAAACTCACTTTCTCAAGTTCCTTATCATGCTGCGTCTGAAGTTTCTTTGTCTTTCTCCTCCTCTTTTCCGCCATCTTGTTCTTCATGTTCTTGTTGAGGTCTGACTTCCTCTTCTCCATCTTTCTCTTGAGTCCGTCTTCCAAGCTCTCCAGTTCTACCTTAAGGTCGCTCACATCAGACTCTGAGAGGATACCTGTCTCTTCAAGGCTTGTCTGTTATATCAGAATTTTAAAATGTTTATAAGCTTCATGTCCCTGTTCATGTAAAGGGAACCTTAATTACAAGCATTATGCTTCCAAGGTTTCCTCCTCATTACTGCAGATAATTGTTAGCATCATATGTATTTAATGACTTGCCATTACATTGTTTTTATAACTGTTGTATCAATCGAATATTATGTACATGTTTTGTTACCTTGTATATGCCTTACTTTGTAAATTCTTTTCATATGCAGTTAATGTGGAAATAAAACCTAAATAAAAAAAATAAAAAAATATCATATTTTGACATTTAATATTCATTAAGTATCTTAGAAATGTAAATTTTTGGATATCTTCGTACAATATTATATAAAAATCAATCTTTGCTACAAAGGGAGCCTAAGATAACATCATTTTGTATCTTCAACTACCCCTCCTGCAATATTTCTTAGCATCACTTGATAAATGGACTCATTCTTTTCAATGCTTCTTTGTATACATGTTGGTATTAATTCATATGTACAGTGTATTCTATACTACTTTTCTCCAATTGCATTTTACACCCTGTGGAACAAATACAAATTGAATCAATTGATACCCTGATTAAGCAAATGTTTACATCATCTCTGCATTATGGTGCTGCTGTGAGCAACAACAAAAAATTAAATAAAAATAAAAAGAAGGTGTTCCAAAATCATACCAAGGTAGTGTTCATGTTCTCTGACATCATCTTCTGTTGTTCCTTGGCTAGGTTCTTTGTGATGTTAGTCTGGTCCTTGGTCCTGCTAGCGTTCTCCTCGGCCATCAGAAGGTCCAGGTCCAGGCCCTGGTCCTGGAGGACTCCCTCTGGATCCGTCTCGCCGACGTCTTCCAGCTTTATGCCGAGCTGCTCGGCCTGCAAAAGAGCATGAGATTGATTTCTTTGACGTTTACCGATATTGATGATGATCATTGACTGTATTATTCTTACTCCATATCAAACTGCAAGACCCTTGATAAAGACTGGTTCAGATAAGACCCCAAAACCCACATTTTTCTTATGTGTCAACGAATGGCAATCGACCTAACAAAGGCCACGCATGTACCTCACCAAGGCCCGTGTTTAATATGAGATACAGAGCTGTAAAGTGTAATACGAATTTGTGCTTTTACCTCTGCCTTGTGTTGCCTTTTGAGGGCACCCTCTCTGTCCCGCCGTTGGTTAGCCAGCCTCCTGGTCAAGTCTTGCATCTGCTTGGCCTTCTGCTTGTCCAACTGATCCAGGCCGTCGGCCAACTTCTTCTCATGATCGGCCATGATCTTTTCAATCTCCTCCTGGGAGGTCGCCTGCTCCAGCTTGGCTTGGAGGTTCTCAGACATCTGCCTGCTCAGCAAGGCACGCTTTTCATCCTGGAGTTGAATTGATTTGTTGAATTGATTTTTATTTCATTCATCATAAAAACATCATAGCGCACAAGTTAAAGAGAAACATTTACAATAGAATACAACAACAAAAATGTATATGAATGTGGAGACACTAGGAAAGCCAAAGGCTTTATTGGTGCTGCTACCAAAACAGTAATACAGTATAATATAGTATTATAATATTTTTTTTAAATGGATGTGAGAAAAAATATTTGTTTAAAACCACCAAATCCACAAACAGCTCCTGTGAATAGAAAATATTTTTTATACTGATGGTCAAATATCAGGTAAAAACTGGTCATGACATCTAACATAACACTGAAGATGCTTACAATGTTCAAATTAACAAGAATAAACAATGAAGGTGCTTACAGTAAACATATTACTGCCCAATTACAATGAATGTGCATTAAATAATTACATGGTCTGCTAGGAGCTTCTCCATCTCCTTCTCCGCCTCCTCCCTTAGCTCCTTGTCCAGGTGCATGCGCTCCGCCTTGTGCTTTGCCAGGAGCTTGTCCACGGCGGCTCCCTTCCCGGACACCACGCCTCCTCCGGAGATGGATCCACCTGGAGCCAGACCTGCCTGCTGGAGCATCTCCTGGCTCAGGGGGATCTTGCCCGTGTTGAGCTTCTCCAGCAGGAGCTGCAGGGCCTCCATCAGCTCCTGCTCCCTCCTGTTGGATCCTGCAATGGGACAAAATTAGAAAATATTTTTTTTTTTAATATTGATGTTTTTGTTTTGTGCACATTTATGTATTCTCATGTTATTCATTGTTATCTCCTGCCAGTGGAGACCAAATTTCTGTGTTTTTTAACATGGACAATAAAATTGGAATCTAAATCTGATATGAGTTGGTACGTTTATTTGGTCAGCTCTATGTCTTCGCCTACAAACTGGCTCAGACGAACCCCAATTCAAAATCAAGTCAAGTCTTTTGGATGGTGACGTTAAAGGAAGATCCCCAGACAAAAATAATCATGTCTGATTACAACACACAAGAGAGGTACATGTTGATTAATGCCTTGCTAAATATCATTGATTCTTAAGCTTAGATTTCCCTACCAGGCAACCTTTAATACTTTCATCTACTAAAACAAAACAATATTGTCTTTTCAGAGCGAGAAGGTAATCATTTCTCTGTTGAATAATACAAGTTAAAGTCATTTTGACTCCAGAAAGATGATACACAGGCCGATTGTTACCTGAGAAGTTATAGGTACGGCTGGAAGAGAAATTCATGACACGTATATCTTGACCATTGTTGCTGCTGTCACTGCTTGACCCACTACCACGTCGCCCTCGCCTGTGGCCGGAGAGACGTTCCAGCTTGTTGACGTCCAAGTTGACCAGGAGATCCTACATGGGTTTAGACAAAAATTTAGAAAGATTGAAGGCCGTCTGTACTAGTTGTATGATCTCAAGACAAAAATATGTATTACCATGACAGATTATTATTATTGTTATTTATTTTAATTCATTATTAGGCCAATCCTAAAGGCACAATACAAGACATTTTCACAGATCATGCAATACATAAACAAACCAAGAGGAAAAGGGAGAGAGCAACGTGTGGGCCAGAGCTCACAAAAGTGAAATTCAACACTATTTCTGGAGGCATGAGGCACAAAGATGAACTGATAAGTAAAGATTCATGAACAGATCCATGGACATATCTGAAAAGAGCATCATGGAGGTGAGAAAAACCGTACCTTCAGTCCATCTGTTTGTTTGGACATGCGTTCATAGAAGCCTTGAAGATCTTCCTGCTGCTTTGCCAGCTGCTGTGAGAGATAGAGCGTCTGATCTTCCAGTTTGTCGTACAGTGTCCGCACATTGAAGTCCTCCAGGAGTGTGGGATTGCCTGAGGCCATCCCTGACACAGCAACAGCCGAGGTGCTGGCTACAGTGGTACCTGCAATCAGCTCCTCCCTGTGTGAGGCAAGACAAGAGAAAACGTTAGAGGTCAGTCTTGGATGTTGCAATTGCTGCGCCGATGGCAACAGTTCAACCTGAAATCAGGCCCATCTTTAACTAATCAACTTTTGAATTATCATATTCCCATAGTCAAAATGCAGGGATATCTGGTTCCTGTGGGTAAAAGGCTAACCCCGTACTTGCTATGGATTGAAACTTGAGTCTAAGACTGCCACATTGTTTGAAATGTGTTGTTATATACACATTTTACATGTACCAAAAGTTGAATGGGGAACTCCAGCATTCGTTCCACTAGTATACCAAAGCAGGCAAAGGGTTCATAATATGATATAAATAAAATGAGCCGTCTTAGCATAGTAGGACAAATGTTATGACCAATAGCTATTGATCGGTAATGAAAAAAAAAATAAAATGGAACATTACTATTCGATGCAAGTTCATCTGTATTGGTGATGTACGTTTGAGAGATAAACTTTGGTCTCAAGACAACTCTTTACTTCCAACTTTTCTCAGCTGCAAACCTTCTCTCAAAGGGGGGGGGGGGAATAACTTCTTAATGTCTACAATCTGATTATTGTCAATCAAGTCAGAAAGGTCAAGTTGGGTCATATTACTAAGAAAGGCTGGATCTGAACAGCTGAAATTTCGGAGCTTAAGATTTTTGCATTGACACCAACAGATTAACTCTCCAACATAAGTCGATCTCTGCCCACTGACCGTTCGTGATCCTTGTATTGGAGATAGGTGGGGATCTTGGGCGGGGCACCTAGGGCGCGGTACTTGGGTTTCCAGGCCTTCATCGGGTAGATGCCGGCATCCATAGGTCTCCAGACGATGACAGCGATCACCAGCATGATGATACAGGCACCAAGGAAAGCAAGCATACCTGTCAAACAATAAACAAACAAAAGGTTGCACGTCTGTCCCCAATCGTCACTGTTTACCATCCCGTTTTTCCCAAGGTGTTGAATCTGACGTTTATTTTTTTGATGGTCTTTGTCCAAGCCTTCCTGTCTTCAGTATCCACCTGGTTAAGCCAGATAGTCTATCTTCCTTTAAAAAGAAGTAGACAATTCCTTTGCAAGGTTATATGCATGGTAGGAGAAGTTTGGGAAATTTCAATAAGTGTGATGCAACTATAAACCAAACAATATTTTGTTATGAGAGAGAATTACGCAAAAAAAAGAATTCTTCATAATGTTGGTTTAAAAAAAAAAATGGGGGTAGAAAAAGCCCTTCCTCTATCCTTCTTAACCAATTGACTATTGAATAACTACTGATGTCCTTTAAAGACATTGATCTACATTTGCCACGCTCCACCAAGGTGTGGTTAATGGGAACCAGGCAGGAATAAATTCCTTAAAATGCTAGAGCGCCATATAATGGCAGCCATGCTAAAGCCAGGGTAATAATTGTGGAGCGCCATGGCTGCAAATCTGACAGAACTGAGCACTATAACAGAACCCACTATTATCATTATTATCATTATGATTCAGCCGAGGACGCAGGTTCGAAACTGAGTCACGTCTTTCGGATCGTGACGTTAAAAGTCGGTCCCCAGACGTAAATAATCATATCTGATTGATACACGTCTGTAAAAAACCCAATTACACACACACACACAAATTATTGTTCTTTCACTCCCATAAGCAATGGGTTAAAACCTCACCGATTATAAGACCCCAGTCAGGTTCCTCGTTGACGTTGTTGGTCTTGCTGACATCCTGCAGGACCAGGTTGGCCGGGTTGGACGGTCCGATCCTGATAGAATCGCAGGAGACATCCTGCTCCTGGACGGCCACTATGATCTCCCAGCTGGGCTCCTGCGCATCACCGATCACATAGCGTCCCGGCTCGGTGAAGACGTGGGCGAAGAACGATATGGAGACGTTGGTGTTGAGGATGTAGAAGCGCAGGTCGCGGAACTCGCTGTAGTCAAAGGTCGGGTTGGTGTTGAACAAGTGGTCCTTCTGGTAGACGGGGTAGTTGCTCAGGGAGCGGTTGGTGTGGTCAATGTTGACACGGAAGAGGATGAGGTCTTCAAGCTCCAGGCACACCAACGGGTTCTCGATACCGCTCACCCCAGTGGTTGACTGGGTGGAGAGGAGGCGACGTCGTGATGAGTTGGTGGATCCAATGGAGTAGTTCATAGTGGTGTAGGAGTCGGACGTGGTGTACAACGGCGTGGTCACAATCACTGTGGAATCTGCAGGGAACAAAGGCAATTAAGGAACATTATGATGCAAAACTGCAGTCCAGTCAATTCTATCGTTCTACATTTGCCACACTCCACCCAGGTGAAATAAGTGGGTACCTGGTAGGCATTTATTCCTTGAAATGCTAGAGCGCCATGCTAAAGCCAGGGTAATATTCGGGAGCGCCAGGAGGGTCAAATCTGACTGGCATGAGCACTATACACAGACCCATTATTATTATTATTATCCTAGATGTGAATACCAAACTACATGTTTACTTTTAATAGGAGCCCGCTTGATCAACAGTTGTACCAACAGAAAACTTTCCTAGTGTAAGGTGCTAAAAACATAACCTTTCTGAAACTCGTATTTACAGAATTTTTTCGATGATTTACTTAGACAGAAGGTTGAGTTCTTGTTCCATATTCAATTCATTATGTGGATTAACTAAGTATTTCGCTTAGCATTTTACTTACTAAATAATATGTCTTAACTCGTATTCAGATCACATCTCAGCGTTCAAAATTATATGTGCGCCAATCAAGGCTTCCAAAATAATTGGCATTAGTCTCCCAGGGGGCTGTCTTAATTTTAGGGTAAAATACTTTAGCTAAAAGCTTCAAATGAATACCAAAGTTTGATAAGTATTTTATTTAAGTCAAAAATCAAATCACATACTAAGTAAATACTCACCTTCTGATGTGAAAGCATCAACATCGGACACATCTTTGGGAATAACGCAGGTGGTACCGGTAGGAGACGTTTCACACATCTCAGTTTTCTTCTGGCCCGTTGTATGAACGTTGGGTCCAATTGTTCCTGACAAGGACTGTTTGGAGAGTGAATTTCATTGTCAGTATTTGTGTCATCACTGATTGCTAAGCCACTTTTAAAAAGAAATTATTGAAAATGTTCAGACGTATGTTATGTATGCCACATTTATGATCATCGGTTTCATCAGAAACACAACTAATTTCATTACATCTGCCACTATCTTCACCATAATCATATTACTGTCATTTTAATCACATCATGAGTATAATGAAGGTGATGATGGTGATGATGATGATGACCATCAACAGAATCATCTTCATCCCCATCTACAGTAAGTCATAATTGTTATCATCATCATCAGCATATCAGCGTCATTTTCATCTTCTACACAATCATCATTACCACCACCAACATTACAAAACACAATGATTCTCCTCCCACATTGATAATTTCTAGATCATCATCATCTAATCATCTTTAATGGCATGAATATGACTGCAGCACCCTCAAGAAGAACAGTATAAATACTGATGAGGCTACCCTGGTAAACAAGGCAATTTATTACAAATACTTTCATTGTGACATCCATACCCGATATCCTCAATTCCCCTTCCCTCCTCTACCCCCAAACGGTGTCTTCTGTTTGGAGCCAGAAGGGCATTAACTCATATATTTTAACACATAGTTAAAGAAGTCACCAGAAGAATCAAAAGTGTTTTGAATTTATACAAAATTCATATCATTGCGAAGGGAAAGCCTTACTGAGCAAATATAACAACTTCCCTCTTCAAAATATGTTTGGGGTCCAAAGTAATCATCTTTCAAAAATGTTAATTTTGAGATCCAGATGTGACATGCGAGACACAGCTAGCCACAAAATTTGCATTGTTCGCCTTTCCACGATATCTACCGGTACAGTATATGATTTTTCATCAAATGACTCATGTTTTTCAAGAGAAAATCTTTCTATCCATATATAATTTGTCCATAATTATCAGTTGTCGTGAAATTGTCTTCGGGTGACTACTTTAACACCCTTCTGGCACTGAAAAGAGGCTATCCTCATTCTTACCTTGGTTATAGTGTTACCATATCCATCGGTGGAGCTCAAACTAAGGAAGCCATTGACATCGACAGAAGCCATGGTCGTCGGCATGTTAGCCGTGCAGTTTGAATCACAAATTTCCGCCACGGTGGTGTACTGGTTACATTCGCACCTGAAAATAAATCAAGGATGCAAACATCAAATTGGCAACTCTCTAAAAAGCCTCGTTCAGATATGACGCAGTTTTAGTATGATGACATACTAAACGTGGAATACGCTTTGCAGTTCTGTACCTTTAATACAACAGGTCAGTGAATATGCGTACAACCATTGTTGTGCGCAGCTTCCATCTGTTGATACGTTGTAATGAAAACTGCTGAGGCTTTTACAAATTTGTAAAAATGAATGAGAGTAAAGGGTTTTCAAAGACCCTTGTGCTATATCACATCAAGATTTAGATAATGTCATTTTGCATGCTAATTTTTTGTCATTCAAAATGTTCAATTTTTTTTTTGTTGCTTATTTTTCAATAAATGCAATTAGAAGTTAACCCAGGCTTCAGCCTCTTTTACATATCATGATATGGATACCTGGTCTAAAGCTGTACATTTAAACAATAAGCAGGGAAAACAAAAATGCAAGATAACGTACTTTCCAAGATCCACGTTGTACGTTCCACCGCTACCAAGAGTACACGCCACCGAACAGTCCGCCTCTGCCGGGTCCACACACTCGCGGGTGCTCGCATCACGGGTCTGCGAGAGCTCGCACCGGGTGTCGACCCTCGGCTGGCAGTCACCATCGCCGTTGCCCTCCTGCTGTTCCTGATCGGTCTCGTCGTAAAACACGTAACCAGACTGGCATTCGCAGGAGCCATCAAGGATCTGGAAGGAGCGGTAGAGGCCGTTGCAGGTGCACGTGGCGCTTCCTAGGAATCAAAGGTTGTAAGGACTAATTATAGATCTCAAATTTCACCCAATTGTCTTTCATATTTACATACTTCAATCCGTCTACAGCGATTCAGAACTTCCAATTTCCAGCTTAAAAATGTTGTACTTAAACCAGGTAAATCATCATTTTTGATACACTATGAAAAATCTCAAATTTCAGAAGGCTCTGTAGAGGCCGTTGCAGGTGCACGTGGCGCTTCCTAGCAATCAAAGGTTGTAAGGACTAATTATAGATCTCAAATTTCACCCAATTTTCTTTTGTATTTACATACTTTTCAAACCTTCCACAGCGAAATTTAGGAATCTCCAAAGCCAAAATGATGAATATAGTGTATTTCATATGGTTTTATAAAGATGTTTCAAGAAACAAAGAGGTATATAGGTTTCATATCACTGGTTTGAAGGCAGAGAAGAGTTTCTGATTGAAACCCACACTACAGGAACCTGTATATAAAGACCACCTGCTTAATATAAAGACCACATTTCTTGTCTTCCTTGAGAGGTCTTTGAATACAGGATTCACTGTACTTTGAAAAAAGTTTTGAGAATTCCAAGACTCAGAACTTCCTATTTCCAATTTCAAGATTCCAAATGTACTTTAAACCGGGACAATCATTGCCTTTGATACACTATGGGCAATCTCAAATTTCAGAACTTCCTATACGTGTGGACAAGCCCTCCAAGCCCAATGCCATACCTGATACTGCACTTGAGGCACTTCCACACGGCCTACAGGCTATCTGAGCACCCAAGTTGTTATAGGTGTTGGTGGGGCAGTCCACGCACTGATCCTCGCTGTACGCTTGGACCTGGTTTCCGAACGTTCCCGGTGGGCAGGGTGTCGGTGCCGAGGAATTGGCCGGGCAGTAGTAGCCTTCTTCGCACGGGTAGTCTTGAGGGTTGCCAGTACCTGGAGTAGATATTGGATAAAACTTGTTTTACCTGAACCGCGAGAGCGAAGTCTGTATTCTTCTCAAGGCTTACAAGGAAGAAATATCAACTGAGAACTTGTGAATATACATGCAGTTCTATAAACAACCTTCCTATATCAATTGAGAATAGTAAGAAAATGAACCAATTAAAAAACTATGTAGGCAATTTATTTCTGATGAAGTCAAATAACTTGTAATGTCAATGTTTATGCAATATTTCCACGAGTCCCTTTTTTCTATCTTCTTTATCTTAAGTTCCCTTCTCCAAGGACTTAATGGTAATGAGGATTAATTCCTTACCAAAGGGCACTAGCTCATCGACTTAAAGTAGTCCGTCCCCTGGTTGATTACTTACAAGCATACACTATGCGTTCTTAGCAGTCAGGTAAAACAAACCATCAAACCAAACCATGTCATTGAACAAAAAGTTTAACATCCTTCTTGCTTTCTCCACAGAGTTATTTTCAAGCTATCAATATTACAATAAATACGCATACTGCAATAACCCTAATCCTTTTCAATTGCACTTTTTCATGCCACTGAGTTCAGCAAAGCTAACTTGCCAAAGTACTTTTTAATATGTCTTCAAGCACGTCAAATAATAAATGGATGAAAAGCATACGTGGCAACCTTTCATAAGCACAAATTAGGAATCACTCAAGGTAAAATTAAGAATACAGTCATTTTGTATACTTTTTACACAGAATTTGTGACAAAAGAGAGAAATCTAGGATCCATAACATTAGTTTGAGGGCCCAAAATTAGGAATCATTCCTTGTAAATAAGAATGGTTGGCAGCTCTGAACAAGTATCTCAATTATTCAACCCGCAATCCTGGGGGTGTTTCACAAAAATTGTTATCAGTGACAGTTTTTGTTATAAGCTACTGAAATCCTTGCTTCTGATTGGTTATCAGCAGATTTGTCACTGAATTTTGTCATTTGTCATTTAAATTAAGCTTTGTGAAACGGGTCCCAGATCTCATTACCTTCGGGACAGTAGTATCCCTCGGGGCAGTCAGCGCAGTAGAAACGCTCCGTGTGGTTGCCATAGGTACCCGCGGGGCAGATACGGCAGGATCCCGCATAGTCGCTACGTAGATCGTTATGATTGACTGCCTTGTAGCCTAGGGGGCACGCAAAGGGGACTTCAGTACCCTCTGGACAGTACTTCGGGTAGAAACACCTAGAAAGAATAGTAATAATAATAATGATGATAATAATAATAATATTAATAATGAAGAAATTATAAGCAATGATGATAATAATAAAATAAAAATAATGACTAAAAAATAATAGTTGGATTCATATGGTGCCTTTTTCAGAGGATGCAACACAGTGATACAAAAAAATATGACACTATAAATATTTGAGAAATAAGAAAGTAGGAGTAGGTACAATGTTTTGTCAAGGGTCGAGGTTGGGAATTTGGTTTGTGTTAAAAACTGTCCTAAGGGCATAAGTTGTACAATTAAAGTAAGGGGGGGGGGCTTACATGGTTGGTGCAAATGATCCGATGGGGCAGTAATAGCCTCCTGGACAGATAGGGGGTTCCCCAGTCACTCCTTCGCAGTAGTGTCCTCCACGACATGTCACTTCAATTGCGGCTCCTAAGTAGGAAATACACAAAGCAGAGAGGGTGAACAACAAGAAACACAAGATACATATACATGTACATAGTTTGGTGGCAGCAAATTATGACCAACTCTACATGGGAACTGAAACACCCTCTGCCTTTATCATGCTCCACAGTACTATTTGTGAGCACCTAGCTAGCTGCCCAGGGCCAGCTGATCATGTATTTATTGTGCACAACATCAGGAACTCCAGGCATTGTGCATGGTGAATACTAAACCAGTTGGCCCTACACATCTAAGGTGCGCAAGAACATTACCATTGTCATTGAGTTTCAAAATATCTTAATTGTAATCTAGCTGATCAAATAAACTTATTACTACACGTAACATCGATTGGATCTTTAAACATAAGATTTAATTGCTGCAGTAGACAATCAATGACTGCCAAAACTTCTATTCGTAATATACACTTTTTTTTAAAACAACATTTCATATGATGGATACCTATTATATAAGTGCATTGTAGTTTTCATGAAATTATACAAAGGGGGAAAAATAAGGGAAAGAATGGGGAAAACAAAATAATTTGTCATTTTAAATTACACAAAATTAATAACAAACAAAACAGCCGATTGTTTCAAGAGTATTCTATGAAACTTAAAGAGGACTGCACTACTTGTAGCTACTTGCGCCCTCTATACAGCCAATATGTTAATTGAGAACTGATTTGATGAGATAACCACCTGTCAGTGACCACGCGG
The DNA here is from genome assembly GCA_035222895.1 of Strongylocentrotus droebachiensis. Lineage (NCBI taxonomy): Eukaryota > Metazoa > Echinodermata > Echinoidea > Camarodonta > Strongylocentrotidae > Strongylocentrotus > Strongylocentrotus droebachiensis. The sequence goes on from JAVYIG010001635.1 coordinate 170,094, forward strand.
GGTGGTACAATCCCTCATGACCAAACTAGTGCATATAAGCTTTAAAGGCAGGCTTTACTACTTCAGCTAGAAGGGATTAGACCACCCAGCGAGCCAGCGAGGTCACTGTGACAGGTGGCTATCTCATTAACTTGGCTCTCATTTAACATAAGAAAAAGAGGATCATGGGGGACCAACAGGCACCGATTGGGGAAGTTTTTTATATAGAGGGAGCAAGTACATGTAGCTACAAGTAGGACAGTGTGCCTTTAAAGAAGAATGACAGAAGAAATCAATGAAATTTGTTCTCACCTTCAGGGCACTCATACGTTGGTCGACACGGTATGCCATGGACGTTGATCGTATCATTGGGACAGTAGTATCCCGCCGTACATAGAGGGCAGTCTTCGTTGCTGACGCGAGCCTCAGTGGTGCTCATGCGTCCTCCGGTGCAAGGCTCCGGCTCAGTCGTAGCTTCCTCACAGTAGTGACCCACGGGACATGGATAGTAGGTGTAGTTACTCATTCCTGGACAATAAAAAAAATGGATAGTTAGGAGGACCATAGAAGACCATGGGGGTGTTTCACAAAGATCCTAAGTCGAACTTAAAAATAATGGAGAGCTATTTGTAGCCTCAAAATAAAATATATTAAAAAGCAAAAATTGAAGTATTTTAGATTTTGTATAAATTCCCCATCAAGAACATGAAATCTTCATGATAATAGAAACTATGAATGATTTGAATCAACATTTTATGCCTTTTAAAATAACTTTTAACTTAGGATCTTTGTGAAATACCCCCATATACTGTACATAGGTGAAGTATTAGCAATACTATTCATGGCGGAGATACCGATTTGTTCTCAGGGTTTAATACAGCATAAAATTCTTTCAGAGGAAAAAGAGCCCCGAAAAGGACTGGTAAGCTCCACTAAGAGCTCTTGGTTCTCGACGTTTTGAGCAGTACTTTAGTCTTGATAGTACTTTTAAATCAAATAATAATAACAATAATAAAAACGGTGCTTATAAAGCACTTACGACCAAAGTCTCAAAGCGCTAAAGTCTTAAAGCATTTAAACATTATGTACGATATATTTATATGATTATGTGAAACAAATGGGTATCTGAAAAAAATATAGGCAGGAATCTATTTAAAAAGAAAATTAAATCAGAATTTGTTAAGTAATGTAGAGAAACACTATGTTCATACAACAAATATCAACTGCAGATGATGAGCAAAAATGACTATTTGAATGGAGTTATCAGTCTAGAAAATTGATCAATTATCAAACTACTAATTCATTAAGAAATACACTTAATATTCATTGGATTTTTCCAGAGGATGCAATATGCTATCCCTTAGTCTAAGGACAAATTCAAAAGAATTAAGAAGAATACACAAGGGCACCACTTCACAAAACTTGTCATCAGCGACAAATGACAGATTTTGTTATAAGCTACTGAAATCCTTGCTTCTGATTGGTTATCAGCAGATTTGTCGCTGATTTTTGTAATTTGTCATAGAAAAAAGTCTGTGTGAAACGCGTCCCAGATGCTAGGAAATACATTTGTGTCTTTTGAACAACAAAAAGTGTGAAATTTCAATCAACTCGTTAAGCAGGGCTCCCACTTAGCCCAGTTGGAGCCTCCAGTTGTGAAGAGCTGGTGCGATCTTATGGCAAGCAGTTTTATCATTAAAACATATTTCTTGATATCAAGAATTCAATTCTTGATAACACAAAATCGAATTCTTGATATCACGAAATCAAATTCTTGATATCAAGAATTACCATTGATTTACAACGTAAAATTATTTCTTGATATCAAGAGATATGTTTTAATGATAAAACGGCTTGCATAAGATCGCGCCAGCTCACCACAACTCGAGGCTCCAACTCGGCTAAGTGGGAGCCCTGCTTTAGTCTCTCTTTCTTGAGACAGAATAGAGCATGGCATTTTACCTGTTTCGTTACAGAAGTAGCCAGGCTCGCAGTTGAAGCAGTCCTGCATGCTCGGCGCTCCCTCAACATCTCGATAATGATAGAGAGGGCACACGATGGGTGCAAGCCCCTCCAAACAGTAGTGGCCCAGGGGGCATGGGTAGAGGGTAGGGTCGCCTGCGTGAGAGGTAAAGAAATGAGTCGTAATGATGTTGTTATGAACCTTATACATATTCATGTATATGTTAATTTATGCACATGAGCAGAATGTGGAAGTGAAGGTTCACTACCAAAGTCTTAGACACAGTTACATGACTTTGTACAGGTAAAACTTGGTTTGTTTGTTTTAATACGGTTGATGCTTTTCACGTGTTATGAGGTAAGGGAAGGTTTAATTAAACATTCAAATAATCATCTTGCTGTGATAACTTTATGAAGTCATCCAGTCGTCAAGGAATTAAAAAAAAAAAAAAAGGCTATTAGAGAAGCTCGTGTCACATGTATATTGTACTGTATTTCAACGAACAAGTGACAGCTACAATGGATCCTATGGCTGTTGAGTCCTATCAAAAGGACTGAATACTAATAAGGTGACATCAATAAAACTTTCACACATCAAATCTTTGTCAAATCCATTGGCGATGGTGCACAAGATTTTTCAGGCTGGTTTTTTGTAATGGAAAATGCATGTTATCCTAACAATATCTAACCAAAAGGGGTAATAAACCAGAACAGAAGTGAAGTTCAGTGTTTCATACTAATTAAATTACTTATTCATGTATTCATGTCTTTATTGCTTTTCACAATTGTATTAATCATTAAATTATATGCATTTTCATTAGTAGTACTTGTATTTGGTAGTCTATTCTTGCCTCAAGGTTGCTTGTGTGTGAAATGGACTATAATGTTTTTGAATGGGCTAGTTTCTTTGTACCAATCCTCCTACCTTCAAGACAGTAGCTCCCACACAGGTTGTGTGTGTGTGTGTGTGTGGAATGGACTTTAATATTTTGAATGGACTAGTTTCTTTGCACCAATCCTCCTACCTTCAAGACAGTAGCTCCCGGCAACACAGGGATAGCAGTCTTCCTCCACACTCCCAAAGTAATCGGCCCTATAGGTGAAGTTCCTGCAGGGGATCGCATCGGTCGCTCCCTCTGGGCAGTAGTGGCTGAGGGGACACGGACCGGCGCAGGTGGTGTTGGCCTCGCACTGGGTCTTGTCAACGTCGTACATGGAGAAAGTCCCGTTGGGTGTATACTCTGAGCTGGTACTCAAGCACAGGTAGCCCTGGGAGCAGTCGCCCTGGAGCTGGCCTCCTCTGTACAGGGATGGAAGAGGGTCGAAGGTCAAAGGTCAAAGTTCTTTAGCTATTAAAGCCCCATTGCACTACTTGTACCTACTTGCTCCCTCTATATAGAAAACAATGCCTATGTGGTGCCCGTTGGTCCCCCATGATCATCTTTTTCTTATGTTAATTGAGAGCTGATTTGATGAGATAACCACCTGTCTAGTGACCTTGCAGGGTGGTCTAATCCCTCATGTACACTAGTACAGATGGGCTTTAATGTAGTAGAAGGGTCGTGGTCTAGTGGATACGTGACTGGACTGTGGATGATGTGGGTCACTGTTACAGTTCTGCTACAGCACTGATGTTTTGGAAAGACGTTAATCTCAGGGAATTGATCAGAGGGCCTGAAAATCTCCTAGAATGGGCTATTTTGTACACAAAAAAAGCCTAAACTATGGCATGATAATAAATCGCCAGGGCCTGAATAGGAAAATTGGCATCCCTGTAATCTTCATTTGCCACTCTCAATCCAGTTGCTAAATAGGTAGCTTGCTTTAATTCTATACCACATGTGTCAGTGGCGTGTCCAAGAAGTTAAACTAATGAGGGGTTCAAGATATGGCCCCCATATGTTTACTAAAGTCATTGTTTCGTCTCCATTTATGAAGAAATATGAGCAGGATGTCTAGGAAGATTACCTCTCTATAGTGGCCACTTTTTGTTTTTGTTTTGTGGTAAACTGGTTTGAATGTTTTTTCACAAAATACCGAGAGGCCACATTGCATTTAGCCATGAACACAATACGATTATCAGCTTAATATTGGCCTTTTCTTACCGAGAGGCCACATTGCATTTAGCCATGAACACAATACGATTATCAGCTTAATATTGGCCTTTTCTTACCGAGAGGCCACATTGCATTTAGCCATGAACACAATACGATTATCAGCTTAATATTGGCCTTTTCTTACCGAGAGGCCACATTGCATTTAGCCATGAACACAATACGATTATCAGCTTAATATTGGCCTTTTCTTACCGAGAGGCCACATTGCATTTAGCCATGAACACAATACGATTATCAGCTTAATATTGGCCTTTTCTTACCGAGAGGCCACATTGCATTTAGCCATGAACACAATACGATTATCAGCTTAATATTGGCCTTTTCTTACCGAGAGGCCACATTGCATTTAGGCATGAACACAATACGATTATCAGCTTAATATTGGCCTTTTCTTACCGAGAGGCCACATTGCATTTAGGCATGAACACAATACGATTATCAGCTTAATATTGGCCTTTTCTTACCGAGAGGCCACATTGCATTTAGCCATGAACACAATACGATTATCAGCTTAATATTGGCCTTTTCTTAATACCGAGAGGCCACATTGCATTTAGCCATGAACACAATACGATTATCAGCTTAATATTGGCCTTTTCTTACCGAGAGGCCACATTGCATTTAGCCATGAACACAATACGATTATCAGCTTAATATTGGCCTTTTCTTACCGAGAGGCCACATTGCATTTAGCCATGAACACAATACGATTATCAGCTTAATATTGGCCTTTTCTTACCGAGAGGCCACATTGCATTTAGCCATGAACACAATACGATTATCAGCTTAATATTGGCCTTTTCTTACCGAGAGGCCACATTGCATTTAGCCATGAACACAATACGATTATCAGCTTAATATTGGCCTTTTCTTACCGAGAGGCCACATTGCATTTAGGCATGAACACAATACGATTATCAGCTTAATATTGGCCTTTTCTTACCGAGAGGCCACATTGCATTTAGGCATGAACACAATACGATTATCAGCTTAATATTGGCCTTTTCTTACCGAGAGGCCACATTGCATTTAGCCATGAACACAATACGATTATCAGCTTAATATTGGCCTTTTCTTAATACCGAGAGGCCACATTGCATTTAGCCATGAACACAATACGATTATCAGCTTAATATTGGCCTTTTCTTACCGAGAGGCCACATTGCATTTAGCCATGAACACAATACGATTATCAGCTTAATATTGGCCTTTTCTTACCGAGAGGCCACATTGCATTTAGCCATGAACACAATACGATTATCAGCTTAATATTGGCCTTTTCTTACCGAGAGGCCACATTGCATTTAGCCATGAACACAATACGATTATCAGCTTAATATTGGCCTTTTCTTACCGAGAGGCCACATTGCATTTAGCCATGAACACAATACGATTATCAGCTTAATATTGGCCTTTTCTTACCGAGAGGCCACATTGCATTTAGCCATGAACACAATACGATTATCAGCTTAATATTGGCCTTTTCTTACCGAGAGGCCACATTGCATTTAGCCATGAACACAATACGATTATCAGCTTAATATTGGCCTTTTCTTACCGAGAGGCCACATTGCATTTAGCCATGAACACAATACGATTATCAGCTTAATATTGGCCTTTTCTTACCGAGAGGCCACATTGCATTTAGCCATGAACACAATACGATTATCAGCTTAATATTGGCCTTTTCTTACCGAGAGGCCACATTGCATTTAGCCATGAACACAATACGATTATCAGCTTAATATTGGCCTTTTCTTACCGAGAGGCCACAATGCATTTAGCCATGAACACAATACGATTATCAGCTTAATATTGGCCTTTTCTTACCGAGAGGCCACATTGCATTAAGCCATGAACACAATACGATTATCAGCTTAATATTGGCCTTTTCTTACCGAGAGGCCACATTGCATTAAGCCATGAACACAATACGATTATCAGCTTAATATTGGCCTTTTCTTACCGAGAGGCCACAATGCATTTAGCCATGAACACAATACGATTATCAGCTTAATATTGGCCTTTTCTTACCGAGAGGCCACAATGCATTTAGCCATGAACACAATACGATTATCAGCTTAATATTGGCCTTTTCTTACCGAGAGGCCACAATGCATTTAGCCATGAACACAATACGATTATCAGCTTAATATTGGCCTTTTCTTACCGAGAGGCCACAATGCATTTAGCCATGAACACAATACGATTATCAGCTTAATATTGGCCTTTTCTTACCGAGAGGCCACATTGCATTTAGCCATGAACACAATACGATTATCAGCTTAATATTGGCCTTTTCTTACCGAGAGGCCACATTGCATTTAGCCATGAACACAATACGATTATCAGCTTAATATTGGCCTTTTCTTACCGAGAGGCCACAATGCATTTAGCCATGAACACAATACGATTATCAGCTTAATATTGGCCTTTTCTTACCGAGAGGCCACAATGCATTTAGCCATGAACACAATACGATTATCAGCTTAATATTGGCCTTTTCTTACCGAGAGGCCACATTGCATTTAGCCATGAACACAATACGATTATCAGCTTAATATTGGCCTTTTCTTACCGAGAGGCCACATTGCATTTAGCCATGAACACAATACGATTATCAGCTTAATATTGGCCTTTTCTTACCGAGAGGCCACAATGCATTTAGCCATGAACACAATACGATTATCAGCTTAATATTGGCCTTTTCTTACCGAGAGGCCACATTGCATTTAGCCATGAACACAATACGATTATCAGCTTAATATTGGCCTTTTCTTACCGAGAGGCCACATTGCATTTAGCCATGAACACAATACGATTATCAGCTTAATATTGGCCTTTTCTTACCGAGAGGCCACATTGCATTTAGCCATGAACACAATACGATTATCAGCTTAATATTGGCCTTTTCTTACCGAGAGGCCACATTGCATTTAGCCATGAACACAATACGATTATCAGCTTAATATTGGCCTTTTCTTACCGAGAGGCCACATTGCATTTAGCCATGAACACAATACGATTATCAGCTTAATATTGGCCTTTTCTTACCGAGAGGCCACATTGCATTTAGCCATGAACACAATACGATTATCAGCTTAATATTGGCCTTTTCTTACCGAGAGGCCACATTGCATTTAGCCATGAACACAATACGATTATCAGCTTAATATTGGCCTTTTCTTACCAAGAGGCCACATTGCATTTAGCCATGAACACAATACGATTATCAGCTTAATATTGGCCTTTTCTTACCGAGAGGCCACATTGCATTTAGCCATGAACACAATACGATTATCAGCTTAATATTGGCCTTTTCTTACCGAGAGGCCACATTGCATTTAGCCATGAACACAATACGATTATCAGCTTAATATTGGCCTTTTCTTACCGAGAGGCCACATTGCATTTAACCATGAACACAATACGATTATCGGCTTAATATTGGCCTTTTCTTGTCCAGTTTTTTTTGGATTTTGCGCCCTTCAAAATCGCGAAGAACTTTACCCTATTAAAACTGACAACCAAAATGGTCTGATGATAGCAATCAATAATGAATGAATTACCAATGTTTTTGGCATCATCCGATCAACTAATCAACACTATGAACATGACGGACATCACCTGTTCTACACATTTTTACATAATAGCAGTGAAGGGATGTTCCTTTGTCTACCTGAGGAACTGTATATTTTGTCCGCTTTCTTTGTCAGTCATGTTCATAGTTTAATTGAACAAACGGTCAAACATTACACAAGGCAAACATACAAAGAAAGAAACAAACCAAACCAAACACTTGACTTACCGGCAGTACTGCCCAGCGAGACAGGGCAAGCACTCATACTCTGATTGCAAGCCTGTGTCGTTAGGGTAGGTGAAAGTTCCATCTGGGCAAGGGATCGGTGTCTGTGTAGCTGTAAAACAAAACAGATGGATAAATTGTGCGTTCAAATCTACTATCAAGCTAATAAACTGTTCAAATTACAAGACGGTGAAAGAGAAATATCTACATTAAATCACGTACAAATTTAAGTTTATCCTAGAAAACTGACCAAAAAAAGAGACAGGACTTATACGCAGTATAAAATCCAAAGTAAAGAGACATGTACAGTAAAGGCAAAAGAATGATGAATTAGCAAACAACTGAGGAGAGAAGAATAGTTATGTTAATCATCTGCCCTTAAATTGGCAACTCCTGAATAGAAATGCAGGCACAACTGAGAAAGATGAACCACACAAGCACCATTATCCCACCCAGGACCTTGACTCTGACCCTACTCTAAATGCTAATACCTTGCACTGATGCAAGTTAACACTATTATTTTTGAAATTTGTGTTACTTTGGTATTTAAAAAAACTTGTATTTATGTTTTGTTTCTATTCTGCTTTATGTCACTTTTATGTTAATATTGTAGTGTAAGGACCCCAAGGAAGAACAGTAGTGTTCTATAAACACTGCTGAATTGGGCTTTCCACCGATTTTTGTCTATGTACTGTACATGTATAAATATTTCATTTTGTATTTTTTACTATGTATAATATTTTTATCTGATTTCGGAAATAAAAAAAACAACAACAACAACACTTTGGATGCTTTCTCCGGCCTCTCTGCACAATACCACGTTTGTCACACATGCACTTATGCACAAAAACAGTAGGCGCTGATTGCTTTGTGCAATGGCTTTTCAAAATGACAGATTTCTGGTCTCGATTAGCTCTATGGCAACCTTTTTAAACCAATATGGATTAATCTTATGCTTAGAACAGTTAAATAATCTTGAACTCTTTGGTACAGTCAAACCTGTCTATAGCGACCGCCAAAGGGATACACAAAAAGTGGTCTTTGTAGACATGCAGGTTCCTTTAGTACATGTTTCAATGAGAAACAAAATTCAAGGGAAACAAAAAATGTGGTCTTTGTAGACAGATGGTCACTAAAGCAGGTTAGACTGAATATCTATCCCATGATAAATGATAACTGTGTGGCAGAGAGTTGAGCTGAAATGTGAAGTGTTTGTTACATACCTGCTGGACAATAGTTATAAGCTGGGCACGGCTTCGGATCCGGGAACAGAGAGCTCTGGCAGTAATACCCGGCCTGGCAAGCAATGCAAGAATCCCTTCCCATGTCTGGCTGGTAGTTACCAACCCCACAGGGTACAGGGGCTGGACTACCCTCAGGACAGTAGTGACCGACTGGACACAGGAATTCCTGCGGGGTCGGGGCCGTGATGGTCTCGTTGGCCGGGCAGTAGAATCCAGCCGTGCACTCTCCCGTTGCGTTAGTCTTTCCAGGAGTATCGCAGTAGAAACCACCCGGGCAGGGCAGGCAGTCGTCGACGCCCGCCGCACCCTCGGTATATCGGATGGTTCCTGAAGGGCACTGCTGAGGAGCGGGTGTGCCCTCGTCACAGTAATGGCCGACGGGACAAAGTCCATTCTCAGAAAACTCTGAGGTGGCCGTTGGGACCTGATCTACTGCTCCACCCTGGCAGTGGTAACCTGCAGTACATGGTCCTGTTGGTGCAAAGATAATTGATCACAATTTGAAAATTTGACATATCACAATAAAGTACAATATATAGTCATAGAGAGAGCAAAGGTACATGTATGTACACAAACATGTATATGTACATGTACATGTGTTCCTTCGTTCGTACAAAGAATATCAAGGAGTACATCATCTAGATAGGAAGATCCTTATTAAACCAACTGATTGTCTCATCATCAAGCTCTCGAATTCCAGAAGCACAGTGAGGGGATTTGTACATGTGTAATATAACAAGTGTCTAAAATGAAGCCTGTCATTTCAACTATAAGAACATAGATTCTTATAAGCATAATTTTCATAATACAATGGTTCAAGGTGTGGGAAGATGTCCTGAATAATGTCCTGTGGATAGATTAATTGAAAAGAACAGGGATTTTTATAATTTTCTTTCTTGATATAAAGTTTTGTTGGTTTAAAGAAAGGTTCTAAAGGGATCCTAAAACCATTCATGTAATCAAGTGAGAATATGTTGATTGATGTACTATTACCAGTCTCTTTTTTATGTAACAGATTGTAACAGTGTGCGGGTAAGCCTGAATCGATAACCGGGGTAATAATATATATATCTGTAAAGCGCTTTGAGTTCTTTGAGAACAGCGCTATATAAGAACTAGCTAATATTATTATTATTACCGGTATGTCATGCTTTGTGTGGTTTTGAATAAAATGAACTGAACTGAACGGAGCACTGGGACTACTGTAAAACATGCAATTTAAAAAACGTACCTGTGGGCCAGACGTTTCCATAGCCAGCGCAGTACTGACCAGACACACAGTATGGACACTCTTCCTCTGAGCTGATACCAGTGATGTTGTTAAATCGGCCAGGAGGACAGGGGACGGGCAGCTGCTCACCAAAGACACAGTAGTGACCTAGAGGAAAGAAAGAATATATTTGAATTTGAATTTATTAACAACAACACATCACAATAATGACAGTAAATTATATTATGAACAATCATACAGTGCAAAGAATAATACTAATACATGTATACATAACATAAGAGTAATGTTGATGGAACAGTAATGGTTTTAAAAGGATATTTAGACATAGCTCTGCATGATATTGAATGTACAAAATATATACACGTAAAACTGTTTATTAATAATGATAATAATGTCAACATCAATAATAATAATGGTTTTAAATGTGGGCACAATTATTATGTTCATCAATAATCCCTAAAAAAGAAATTGGCGATCAATCTTTCTCCAATGTTCAAAATCCAAATATCCAAGTATTATTTCTTTAAATAACAAATTGTTTCTTTAATTGAAATTGAGCATCAATCCAAAATGTTTGCAAAGATTATGATGTGCAACTGCATGATTAATCAAATGCATACATGGAGTAAAAACATGTCTATTTTCATAACTTTTCATATTTATTATTGTAAAAGCTAAATTTTAGAACTTGTTGACAGTTTCTCAGAATATTCCATTCAGAAACAGGACTATTTTAGAATAATGGGGCAATAAAAAAAATAAAAAAATACAAGTGTTGCCAATTTATGAAAGAAGAAACTAAAACTTCATTTTTAAAATCTTGTTAATACAGTGTCTGTTTAAGAATATTAAAATAAAGAATTTAACTACTACAATAGACTAATGGGGCAATAGAAATTAAAAAAACACACCAGTGGTGCCAATTTAAAAAAGAAAAAAATCCTGCCCTGATAGTGATTATAAATAAAGGTGACTCTTCGTACCTGATTTACAAGGCTCTGGCATGGTCATATTGGTATACAAGCACATCAAACCGTCGGGACAGGTGGTACAGTTAGCCTGGCCCTCATCGGGTTGATACGTTCCTATGGGGCAACCCAGCTCCTGGGTCACCCCCGAGGGGCAGTAGTGACCGGCCGGGCAAGGGTAGCCCATCCCGCTATTGCTGGCCGGAGAGCCGGTTGTACTTCCACCTGTGCAGACGTAGCTGTTAGGGAGATAACAAAAAAATGAATTGGCTTATTGTAAAACGAAACAATTTCCATGCACAAAACTTTTGCAAATAAGAGTGGAGATTAATGAAAGCTACTACAGGTTCATGCCAGAAAACAAGTGAATACTGACACTGCATTTGTGCAACTTTAATACAAAAGTTTCTTACATTGAAAACAGCCAATGTTGACAATTTGTAAAATAAAATATTTGCAATCTACACGTAAATTATATGTAGCGATAAAAAGTTTAATATTCATATAATCTCTTGACTTTCTCTACAGTACTTATATCCTCTGAACAATGTAGTTCAGAAGAGTTCACAGCATATCTCTATGTATGAGCATTTGATACACGTTTAAGCGCTAAAATTGTGTACAATTGTCTAAACAAAATCTCTCCAAAGTTGTTGTGTTCATGTACATGTACAAGTAAAATTAATTTGATAACACTTGCGTTTTTAACATCAGTCAAAAACACTGTTATATGACGAAGTAATCACCAAAACAACAAAGTACTGGTGATTAGAAAATTGGCTGCTTACTTCAGTGTGCCAATTCGCGTCTGAGAAGATGTCTGAACTCTAGACATTGAAGTGTTACAGGTAAATTTCCCTTTTGGATGTGATAAGAGAACTTTCAAATCACTGTTATCAATGAGTATATAATAATAATGGTGGCTTCTTATATAGCGCACATGTCCGTCACATTGTGACGCTCCTGGCGCTGCCCCGATTATTACCCTGGCCTTAACAAGGCAGCCACTGCGGCGCTCTAGCATTTCAAGGAATTAATTCCTGCCAGGTACCCATTTACATCACCTGGGTTGAGTGTGGCAAAGGTAGATCAATGTCTTGCCAAAGGACATTAGTGCCAAGGCGGGACTTGAACTGCGGACCTTAAGATCGACAGTCTGTCAACGTATCCACTCGACCACGACACCTCTATATGAATGCATGACGAGGTCAAATCTTACCCATCATCGCAGTCCGGCGCCTCATTAACCCTGATGAAAGCTTGAAGATTACAGTATTTTCCAGCGGGACACGGATCACAGTCCTCCTCCTCGGTCACCCGGACGTTGTTCGAGAATGTCCCAGGCGGGCAGGGCTCAGGGTAGTCGGTCCCGTTGGTGCAGTAGTAACCCTTGGGGCAGACATCATTGCCGGTGAATGAACTGTTGTCAGCATCGACCTGGAAAGATTTGATTAACAAAAATATGCTCACATGAAAGTTGATGTGTGGGATTGCACTGACAAGATCTACATTTACAAATTCTTCAATGTAAGGGAACTTTTATTATACCCTGCGATTTCAATGTTTATCATGTAAGGAACACAAAATTACCAAATACCTATGACTTGCTCACGTAGAGGGAATCAGTTTGATGATTGTTTTGCCCGACTGCTAAGAAAGCATGCATACATGTACATGTATGCTTGTACGTGGGCAACCGCGAGACCAACGGCTTTAAGACCTATCCGAGGGACTTGGTAAGGAGGATCAGTGCCTTACCACAGGGTAGAAACGAATTGGCTTGGTTTTCAACCCGGGACCTCCTGGTTACAAGACCACTGCTCTACCACTGAGCAATCGCACCTCCTCTAATCATTGGATTTAGAAGTTAATGGATGAAGATGAAAATGAAATGCAACATACCATGTCATCATAAGGCGTTGGGCTGGATGCCCCACTAGTGCAATAGAACCCTGCGTAGCATTCCCCGGTTGGTGTGGTCAATGCTGGCTCCTCACAGTATGAGCCTGCCGTGCACTGTACACAGTCTTCCAGTTCATCGTAACCATCGCTGTCACCAAAAGTACCCTCTGGGCAGGCATTAGTAGTGGATAATCCAGTGCCAGGGGGGCAGAAGTACCCCCTAGGGCAAGTCACAGGGATGATGACTGGTCCAGCTGTATATCACAATGACAGGTATTAGTTTGTGTTGCTGATGTTTTTTTGCATGAATATAAAAAATGAAAAAATTTGAGCTCTACATTCAATTCAGACCAAAGCTAAATAAAAACTAGATGGAACTTCGACTGCGCGCAGTCGAAATGATGCCTCCGTCATAGAGCAATTTTACAAACCAAAACAGAAGAAATTGTTCAAATTCAAGTTCAATTGTAATCCATTAACAGGTTCTCAGAATATCGTGATTACAAGCAATTTCTCATATACATATATGACCCTTTGATCTTTGACTACATGACCCTAACATCTACTCAGTTCATTGGCTCTGCAAGATGTCCCGAGTTAAATAGTAATCCATCTGTCAGTTCTAATGAGAATGGTTCACAAGCTATTTTTGCATACATAATGAGCCCATGACCTTTGACCTTTGACCTCATGACCCAAGAATCTACTCAGTTCATTGGCTCTGCAAGATACATACATGATCTAAGTTTGGGAGGAATCCATCAATCTGTTCTAATGATAATGCGATCACAAGCTATTTTTGCATGCATAATGAGCTGCATGACTTTTGACCTTGACCTCATGACCCCAAAATTTAATCAATTCATCGGCTCTGCAAGAAACATACATGACCTAAGTTTGGCAGGAATCCATCAATCGGTTCTTGAGATAACGCGATCACGAGCTGTTTCAGCATACATAATGAGCCCTGTGACCTTTGACCTCGTGACCCCCAAATCTAATCAGTTCATCGTCTCTGCAAGATACATACATGACCAAAGTTTGGCAGGAATCCATCAATCGGTTCTTTAGATAACGCGATCACGAGCTGTTTTTGCATACATAATGAGCCCTGTGACCTTTGACCTCATGACCCCAAAATCTAATCAGTGCATCGGCTCTGCAAGATACATACATGACCAAAGTTTGGCAGGAATCCATCAATTGGTTCTTCAGATAACGCGATCACGAGAACGGGACGTACGTACGGACGGACGGACAACCCGAAAACATAATGCCTCCGGCTACCTCGTAACGGAGGCATAAAAACAAAGTATCTAAAACATTAATTATATTAAACGACTGATGAAAATTTGGGCTCTTGATTTGAACAGATGCTATAAAAGCTTATTCGTTTTGCGTGGGACAGCCCAGGAACCTCCAGCCCACCCCCTACCCGGGCACATGCAAACTTGCACGATCTGACTGCCCCTCTTCCAATACAAAATCCTTGCATTATGGGTGTATTAAGTGAATTGTTTGCTTTTTGAAGAAAGAAATTATTAAACAATAATAGATAATGGTTCCCTTTAACAATCTGCATAAAAAAATGATATGCAAACTCACATTCCGTTGGATCGCAATAGTATCCGCCCGGACACTGGTCACAAGAAGGCTGCTTCGTGTTGGCCTGGTACGTTCCGTTCTCACACAGGATTGGGTCATGTGATCCCCCAGGGCAGTAGTGACCCTCTGGACACTCCAGACCGACAGGGTTGGACGAGGTTTGACCGCCGGGACAGTAGTAGCCGGGATCGCAGTCATTGTCCGGTTCGGCATTGCCTTCACCTGTATGGATTGGAGTTACAAGATGGAAATATCTCAATTAAACATATGGGTCCTGGGGGGTGTTTCACAAAACTTGCCATCAGTGACAAATGACATTTTTTTTTATAAGCTACTGAAATCCTTGCTTCTGATTGGTTATCAACAGATTTGTCACTGATTTTTGACATTTGTCATTGAAAAAAGGCTTTGAGAAACGGGTCCCTGTTATATGAAACATGTTATCAATGACTAGTTACAATACCTTTTATAAGCTACTGAAGTCCTTGCATTTGTTTGGATGAGAGCAATTTTATAACAGATTTCTGAAATTTGTTATTGATAATACATTTTATGAAACGTTACGATAACTGTTATAAGCTACTGAAATCCTTCAATTCGATTGGCTGAGAGCAAATTTGTTACAGATTTCTGATATTTGTTCTTAACAATACGTTTTGTGAAGGATACAATAAACGTTACAATAAATGCTATAAGCCACTGAAATCCTGGAGTTTGTTTGGCTGAGAGCAATTTTGTTACAGATTTCTGACATTTGTAATTGGCAATACGTTTGATGAAACGTTACAATAACTCTTGAAATCCTTGCATTTGTTTGGCTGAGAGCAATTTTGTTACGGATTTCTGACATTTTTTATTGATAACACGTTTTATGAAACAAGGCCAAGTTCTAATGTTAACCCAAGGCCTATGAGAACCAGATGGCCTCCTTCAAATATGACGTGTTAAAACCCTGTGGTTCTCTTTTTTGTTAATGGTGACATACATGTAAGTGTAAATACGCTTCAAAATTCTGTATCTTATAACACAAAGTTAGTAATGAGGAAGTTCTTAGACGAGCTGGAGTGCAAAGGAAAATGATATGCGAGATGTTGATTAGGCAGATGAAGTTCATGGGTCACATTACACGTAAAGGCGGCCTAGAGAATCTTGCTTTGACAGGGAAAAATGTGGGAAGGAGTAGTGGAAAAAGGAGGATACTTTGGATGGACAGTCTGCAGAAATTGTTGGAAGAGAGAGGAGTGAAAGAACTGGAGGTGGTGCTGATTGCCATGATTGCCATGATTGCCAAAGTCAATCGATATGGCACTAGAGAGAGAGAGAGAGATAACAAATCAAAATCATTATCATTTTACCTTCACAGTACTCTCCGGATGTGCAGTTGAGGCAGTCGTCCAGCTCCACGTTGCCCGAGGTGTTGCTGTACGTACCAGCGGGGCAGGCGAACGGTACACCCGTCCCAATGGGGCAGTAGTAGCCCGGAGGACAGGCGTGCTGGTCAGGCTCAAAGCTGGTGTGGTTGCAGTAAGAACCAGCAGAGCAGTTACCTGTAAGGGCAGGGTACAGGGTTCAAAGGTTAAATTCATTTACAGTGTAAAATATACAGAATCTGTACACATGTGTCATTAAAGAAAATGGGAACTACAAACAAGTTTGCTAAAAGCTTGTACTAATACAGTACCGGTATTCAAACTTCCTTTACAATGCTTTGTATTTTTCATGTACACTGTATGTAACCTATTTTGAAGCTGGTCTGGTTGCTGTAAGAACCAGCAGAGCAGTTACCTGTAAGGTCAGGGTTCAAAGGTTAAATTCATTCTTTTTGAATTGATTTGATTTTCTTCTGCATTCATTAAGTACACATTTTTTTGATAAAAATAATAATATAAAGTACAATAATTATTTTTCTGACAATGAATCAGAAACAAGCAAATACATATATATATATATACATGTAAATCGTTATTTTCAAAAGCGAAATGATAAACTGTCATGAATACTAAATTTCCTCAAACATTATAAAACATTATACAAAAAATTTGCGGAAGAAGGACTGTCATTGTAAGCAGATTGCTTGATAATATCACAGCCCCAGACAATACTCAAAGATTAACACATTTAAAGCAGAAACGGATAGGTACATTAATTGAAAATACAAACTTAGATGATAACTCTCAATCATAACAAAGTAATTATGTCATCCACAGTGTAATATATACATAATCTGTACACATATGTGATTTAAAGAAAAAATGAAAGCTACAAAAAGTTTGCTAAAAGCTTGTACCAGTACTGACAGTATTCAAACTTCTTTTACAATGCTTTGTATTTTTCATGTATGTATTAAACCTATTTTGAACAATTCTCTGTACTATGTTTTTGATAATAATAATAATAATAGCTCACATTTATAATGCGCCTAATACTTTGTTTCTAGGCGCGGAACATATTATTACCCCGGTCATCGGATTCAGGCTTACCCGCACACAAGGTATGCACATTCTCCACTCCCTGGGGAGCATTCCAGCCAGTCGCCATTTTACAAGCGCCATTGCTAATCAAACCACATTAGATTTCGCATCCTACCGTGTACCCATTTTAACACCTGGGTGGAGAGTGGCAAATGTAGATCAATGTCTTGCCAAAGGACATTAGTGCCGCGGCGGGACTTGAACCGCGGACCTTGTGATCCACAGTCCGGTGACATATTCACTCGACCACGACACTTCTGGAAAATCATTGGATGAAGAATTACCAATAGATTTAGCCACCTGGGTGTTTCACACCACACCACATCCCCCGTCATAGAGTTACCAATTTGTATTTGATCGTATACAAATTGAAGACTTCGCAATCTTCTTTTCCCTTATCACACTTCCTTACACTTTTCTCGATTCTTACTCTCATTTTTTCTGCTTTCATGAAAATTGACTTGATTTACGCAATTATTCTCTCTTTAATGAAAAACGATGGCGGTCTTCATTTCATGCTGTCCCGGAACAAGAAAGGGAATAAAATGACTGAAGATTTACCTGTAGGTTCAGCCAGCCCGGGTGTCTCGCAGTACATTCCAGCAGGACAGTTCAGAGGACTCGGTGAACCACGAGGGCAGTAGTACCCTGGCCCGCAGAGTCCACCAGTGCTGTTGCTGTAGTCTGGACATACGCAGTCAAACTGTGGGTGACAGGTATCATCTGGATACTGGTAGCTATAGAGACAGAAACAGAAGAGGATAACATGTTATACAGTTTCAAACTCAATATAAATGTCATTATTATCACATAATTCATTATATGTCTTACGTGATATGCATTTACAGCGCAACTTGCATTGGTAATAATACTAAATAAATACTTGAACTCATTCAAAAACAGATATTTGTTCTTTAGGAGGAACTTTTTTTGTCATTACACAGTTACATGTAAGGAGACTTTTACATGTATGAGAATAAAATCAAATAAATATATCATTAAATGACCATGGAGTATGAGTGTATCACTCAATGAAAATGGGAAAGAGTTCGAAAATGATACAAAATGATACATTCCTTGGGTAAATGCAAAACAAAACAAACAACAGCAACAAACACTCTGCACAAAGGCTTCTATACGATCTCGTCAATCTGTGTGATATAAAATAAATTTTGATGCGGTGGTCTATTTCTTCCACCTAATATTAAAATAGGCCTTTCAAAAACACCAACTGTAGTCATGGGGTTTAAGCACTTGACTTAAAAATTGAAGGTCGTGGTTCGATCCTCGACACAGCACTAATGTCCTTTGCCATGACGTTAATCTACATTTGCCACTCTCCACCCAAGTGTTAATTGGTAACCGGTAGGATGCAAAAGTTAATGTGGTTGAATGAGCAAGTGGCGCTTGTAAAATGGCGACTGGCCGGAATGCTCCCCATGGAGTGGAGAATGCGCATACATTGTGTGCGGGTGAGCCTGAATCCGATTACCGGGGTAATGATATGTACTGCGCCTAGAAACAAAGTATTAGGCGCTTTACAAATGTGAGCTATTATTATTATTATTACATACCTGTTGTTAACTAGAACGCCTACGTTGAATGGTCTCTTGGCATAGGAGCCTCCTGTGCAGAAGAACCCTTCGTCGCACCAACCGCTGGGGTAGTCTAAGCCTGTTCCTTCACAGTACATGCCAGGTGGGCAGAACATGCAGTCTGTCAAATTCATTTGACCTGTATCAACACAAAGGCAGAAATGAAAAGTAAGTTACAATACAGTAGGTAGAGGAGGTGCAATGGCTCAAGGTTAGAGCAGGTGTCTGGTAATTGGGAGGTCCCGGGTTCGAAACCCATTGCCTACTGGAACCGAGTGGTCCCTGTATTATACCTATGGGAAAGAGAGAATTCAGTAGTCAATAAGTTAAGGCATTAATCCTCCTTACAAAGTATCTCTGAGAGGACTTAAAGCCGTCAGACCCCTGGTGATTAACTTTAAAACAAGCATGAAAGAAATCTGTACCTAGAGACCATTTGCCTATTATCACCCTTAAGCAATATTCACATTTCTATAATATTTTCAGTGTTATACTTATGAGCGATATACATCATGTTGTATCATATACAGTGTAGCATAAATGTACAGAGTCAAGAATAGAAAATACATTGTATAGCGCTGTGGAAAAATGTATCCCGGTGAGTTGAAATGTTTTTTGTTGTGCTATCTTTTTACTTTCTAAAGCTTTCATGATTCTATGTACAAATTTTGATATTATCTACCTTTAGGGAAAAACTGGGCAAAATGTTACTGAAAAAAGAAAATTTGTGTATTTGTATAATACCTGTGACATTGTTATATGTTCCGGCTGGGCAAGGGTACTGGTCACTGTAATCGGTTCCGTCTGGACAGTAGTGACCGACTGGACATTCCAGAGGTACAACAGTGGCATTCTCACAGTAATAGCCTGAAGAAAAGGTGAGACAAAATGGGTTAAAAGTTGAGAATAAAACTTTACCTGTGCATCACATCTTAATTTTATACGCACTAGAAGGCATGCATATATGTACGTGCATATTAGACATGTATTTATATTATTCCTTTTTTTGCTAGGAACCTTTTTTTGAAAGAAAGAGTGATGTGGTGTAATTTCACTAATTAGATTGCAGGCATTCTATTTGATTTGATTTGATAAGGTTTTATTCGAATATTCAACAATACAGCTGGAGGCTGATGCAAGTGAATTTACAAGGTAAAAATAATTCCATAGACATAAAAATATAATTATATGCTTTAACAATTTTAAATGAATCCAGATATAAACAGTACATAGTACATAAATCATAAATAATGAAAACAATAACAATATTGAGTTCGGTTTGCATACTTGGATATGAAATAAATAGAAAATCAAAGGGTATAAGATCAGATATACAGTTTGAGAGTCAGTTCTAGAACCTGTTTTCAATAAAACCACCACTACCATCACTACCAACACCGCAAAAACTGTATACCAACATGAGCTCCAATCATTATGAGCTCTATTATAATCATTACGGCTACTGTCATTGACATCATCATTATCCAGATCATAATCATCAACATCACCATCATCATCTCCATTATCATTATCACCATCGTCTCATTCCTTTACTTGATGGACAAATATATTTTTGGATACATCCTTTATAGAAACTACCACTACCAACACAACCATCACCATCATCATGAACAACTTAGCAGCATCTTTATCTATATCTTCATCATCATCATCATTTTATTCTTTTAACTCATGAGTAAACATCACAGCTCTACTCGTGTAGCCGCTATAGATACCACCACCACCATCGCTATTAGCATTAGTAATACCACCACTAAACACCACCATCATCATCATCACCGTCACCGTCATCATCACCACCACCACCCCTGATCTGTTTTGTTACCTGGTGGGCAGACATCACAGCTAGCTCTCTGAGTGTAGCCGCTAAAAATACCACCACCACCACCGCCATTAGCATCACCATCATCATCATCACTATCATCATCATCATCATCACCACCACCACCTCCCGATCTGTTTTGTTACCTGGTGGGCAGACATCACAGCTAGCTCTCTGAGTGTAGCCGCTAAAGATATCACCACCACCACCGCCATTAGCATCACCACTATCACCATCATCATCATCATCACCACCACCACCTCCCGATCTGTTTTGTTACCTGGTGGGCAGACATCACAGCTAGCTCTCCGAGTGTACCATCGTTAACACCACTGTCAACATCATTATTATCACCACTAAACACCACCTCCACCACCACTACCTTCATCACCACCATCATCACCACCACCACCCCATCTGTTTTGTTACCTGGTGGGCAAACATCACAGCTAGCTCTTTGAATGTAGCCGCTATGGATACCACCATCACCGCCATTAGCATCAGTAATACCACAACTAAACACCACCACCATCATCACCGTCACACCTTCATCACCACCACCACCTTCATCCCCACAATCATCACCACCACCACCTCCCGATCAGTTTTGTTACCTGGTGGGCAAACATCACAGCTAGCTCTCTGAGTGTAGCCGCTGTAGAACCCAGCCAGACAGGGGACAGGAGAAGCCGTTCCCATTGGACACTCGTGACCCGCGTAGCAATGACCTCCGACCCCGGTATTATTCTGCCCATTAGGAGCTCGTACGTTCACACCTGGTTCAAGAGAGAGCAATTAGTTAAGATAATGAAATGTGACAATAATCAATACATTGTAATTGTTTGAAATTATTCAAAAGTATTACTTCTTCACTGATGTATTCACTAATATGAATACTATTGCAATTTTTCTATTCTTGGTTTTCAATGAGGGAATAAAGATATATGTACATATACAAGCCTCCTGTAAACACTATTTTCATGTCTGTCTAAAGACAAGAACAAAGAGGATACTATTCATATTTGCTGCCTGTAAATGCATAAATTGGCACTTGCAGAAAACAATATAAAGAATCTAATCAATCATGTTTCGTTTATTTCTCAAGAACAATCCAGATGCAACTTCTTTTGTGTACAGCAATTTCATCACTTCTGCAAAAAATGAAAAAATAAGCTCACTATTGTTCTAATCTCACAGCAGTATAAAACCTTTGACCTTACCTAGAGTGCAGAAGAATCCCGGGTCGCATTCATCGGTTGTTGAATCTTGGCCTGGGCTCTCACAGTAATATCCGCCAGGACAATCAGTGCACTCACCCACCTCCGCTAACCCAGTACCAGCTCCGTATGTACCTGGAAACACCAAAATAATCAGATTGGCAACACAGTTTGGGTTAATCAAATTTGAAAAGAAAAACAAATATTTAAAAACTTTGTATCTTTTAAGAAGTTAAAAAAATGCAATCAAAGTAACGTTGAAAAAAGTCTCTCAAACATATATATTATTGAGAAAAAAAAGGTACTGCAAACGTTATGAAAATAAAGAGGTTTATAAAGCTTGAATTTATTTATTTATCTTTTGGTATAAATGACATACATGTAGTAGTGTGAAATATATTCATTATTTTTAATAGCATGGGTAAATATTTTCAAAACTATTGGTCACATTGAATTATGGTGTGAGAGCATTCATTGCCAGGGGTAAACATTTTTAAAAGACCAATATAAATAAATAGATTGCAAACTCTGATTGGGCAAAAAAAAATTCTTCTAAGGGCTACGCAGGAACACCAAGAGGTTCTTTTCCAACGTGCTTGCATGTATTGTACATGTACAGTACATATCATGACAAACATGGTATACATGCAAAATACACTTGAAGACTTTCAAAACAAAGGAGTCACTTAAACATCGCCACCATTACCATGACCACCACCACCTGGTGGAATGCACTGACTCTCTTAATGTCCAAGGCATTTTTACCTTGCGGGCATGGCTGTACGTCATGTCCCGTTCCTGTGGGGCAGTAGTAGCCAGCTGGGCAGGGGTCAGGCTCCGTCCCTCGGACGCACATGAAGCCCTCCGAACAGACCAGGCACTCAGATGCTCCTGTGTCATTCATGTAGGTGGCATTGTTACAGGGCAGGGGATAGCCGGTGCCCTCTGGACAGTAGTGACCGATCGGACAGATGTCACCGGTCATTCCATCTTTAAAAAGAGAAAGAGGGAATGGGAATTTTTAATATATATAGTTATTATCACTATCAGCAACACCACCATAATCAGCACCATCACTATCATCACAACAATTATCACCGCCACCGCCACCACCACCACCATCATACTCACCATCACCAGCATCAGCATCACCATCATCATCACCACCACCACCACCACAATCGTCATCAACACCATGATCACCACCGTCATCATCACCACCACCATCACCACCACCATCATCACTATCATCAACATCGCCATCAACACCATGATCACCACCGTCATCATCACCATCATCACCATCACCACAATCACCATCACCACAATCACCATCACCACCACCATCACCACTGCCATCAACAACATCATCATCATGACTACAACATAGAAATACTACCTTGTGGGTTGGGGATAGAGGCGTTTCCCATGCAGTAGTAGCCTTCAATACAGGTGCCGGTGATGTTAGACTGTCCCTCGTACTGGCAATAGAAGCCTGGATCGCAGCCTACGCAATCTTCTATGGTGTCTTTGCCTGCATTAAAAAAAGATAACTTGATTAATAAGGTTTGTGGAAAGCAGTTTTTTAACTGACAATGACTCACATACGATCAAAATTTTCCTGAAGCGCTCTAAAACAATAGTGGAAACGCCTAGACAACGGTCTAACCTGATCAAAACGTCCAAAAAATGTTTAATAAACTTTGTTTACAATATATACTGAAGATTTTTCTGTGAAAATTGAAGTATAATTTGCGCCCTGAAAAGTTATTTTCATAAGCCTTAGCTTGCGAAGACGATTATGTGCACATGCGCGAAGAGCGGGATCTCATGTAGTCACTTCAACAAGACATACAAAGTAAAATAATAAATGGATTGTCAAGATAAAACAGTACTATACAAATGATATTCTATCATTATGCACATTTCAAAGACTTCCATAAATTTCTGTTTTGTAAAAAATAGTAACAATGAAACATTAAAAAACATAATTTTACAGACCTTCTTCAGGGTTGTAGGTCCCCACTGGACATTGGATGGGTACAGGAGTGCCCGCGGGACAGTAGCGACCCATCGGACACAGGTACCCTGTACCGTTGGTCGGGTTAGAGCGGTCAGAGCCAAGCTCACAGTAGAATCCAGCCAGGCATCCCTCGAAGGGTTCAGACTGGCCAACGGTGGGGCAGTAGGAGCCTGGATCGCAAAGAGGACATTCTGCAGCTGTACGCAGACCGGTCTGGTTGCCATAGCGACCCTTTGGACAGTTCTCACCTGTTTATAAAAGAAGTTTGATTTACACGTCTAAAATTCTATATCAAATGCTTTTAAATAAAGTGTTATAGAAAGTTTCAAGATCATTATCACATGTTTATCATTCATATATGTTTTGCCTCATCATTCCATAAGCTGAAGGCTTAATTGGGATTGTGCAGTGAATCGAGTAGAAGTTCTTAGCACAAGCCAAGACACTTTTTACAGCCACATTTCATCAATGATACAGTAGTAGGGCTTAGTTTTGATTTGGAGAAGAGTTGAGTTGAGAGTTAAGTGTAATGTTGGGTACAGGGTTCAATTGAGGAATTAAGCAAGTTTGATCAATGATGTGGATAGTAGAAGACCTGGGTGTAGACCAAATGGGAATAGACCAATTGAATAGTAGACGAACTGGGGGGTTTTTTTAAACATATTTGTGGCTTACACCCAGTAAATAAGATCGATTGATCGATCTGTATTGAAAAACAAGTCAGAAAAAATCTTGGAACCAGCTGGACTTGAACCTGCATCTACTGCTTGCAGGGCAGCGTTTCTACCACCAGGCCATCACTGGTCCATGGCACAATCACGATGAACTAGAACAAATACCTAAGCTCTCCTGATTCATTCTGACTCATTCATATTCATTACATTTATAAAAGAACTGGGGGGTGTTTCACAAAACTTGTCATCAGTGACAAATGACAGTTTTTGTTGTAAGCTACTGAAATCCTTGCTTCTGATTGGTTATCAGCAGATTTGTCACTGATTTTTGTCATTTATCATTGAAAAAAGGCTTTGTGAAACGTGCCCCTGGTTGTAGACCAAACAGCAATAAGCCCTCACCTGTGACGGATCCCTGGATGCAGAACATCCCTATGGGGCAGATGTCTCCCGTGACCCCGTCCTCAGGGGCGGGTTCGCTTGACCCTAGGGTGCAGTAGAAACCGGCCTGGCACTCTGCCTTGGGCGCCTGTAGACCGGCCTCGTCACAGTACCAGCCTGCATCACAATGGGTACACTCGCCTAACAGAGAGGATGAGAATGATTAGAGGAGGATTTTGGGAAAAGAAATTGATCATCGTTATTAAAATGGTCAAGCCTTTCTATAGAGGTCATTTTCTTAATGATATTTTATTTCATTTTCAAAATATGGAAATGATAAAAATTTCTTCAACCATAGAAAATATATAATATATTGCATACACAAATAATGAAATTTAACGAGGAAAACTTCCAGACCTTACCCACACTGGCGAGGTTTGTCTGATTGGAGTACGTGCCCGGAGGACACTTGTTCTGCTCCGCGTATTCCGTTCCGTTCGGACAGTAATGTCCCATGATGCAATCCTGGGGTACGATCACGCCCGTCACGTTGTTGAGCTCATAGGGGTCACAGTATGACCCCTCGGGGCAAAGGTCGCAGGCGCCCTGACCCTCAGATGATTGGTATGTACCTAGAAGGGAGGAAGAGAGAGAGAGAGAGAACACAAATTTATGGGCTTGCCAATAACGACTACTTTTCTTTTCATAAACAATAAAATCCACTAATACTTAAAGCCTCACCGTAGTACTTATAGCTACTTGCGCCCTCTATATAGAAAACAAGGCCTAAGTGGTGACCGTTGGTCCCCCATGGTCCCCTTTTTCTTATGTTAATTGAGAGCTTATTTGATGAGATAACCACCTGTCAGTGACCATGGAGTGACGTATAATCCCTCCTGGCCAAACTAGTGCAGATAGTAATTCCTAATTATTAGATTACAAGTTATTAACAGATTTTTTTTAATCATAACTTTAATGGACAATCTAAGCTACGGTGTATGCATCATAAGAGAAAACATCCAAGATGAAATCTGTGTTTTTTACAAACACAACTATCTCTTTTTACCAAATTGTATGCATCAAAACATGTATCTTCTTTTCAGTAATTATCTATACATCACATATCACAATACTCTATACATCACAAAACAGACAACCTGAACACAAAATGATAATACATGTTCACGTAGCTTACACTCATGACGTTTAATCAAGATACAGGATTCATGCCAAACTAGCTCTGAATATTAATGCCGTCAAAGTCACTTATTTCAGATAAACTAAAATCAAACAAAGAAATGACACATACCTCTGACACAAAGCTGGGGAGCAGTGCTTCCAACTGGACAAGAGAAGCCAGCTGGACATGTGAAATGGACAGGGGTCTTGGTTGCTTGACCGCCAGGACAGTAGAAGCCGGCGTAGCACAGACCCGACGGTACAGGCAGACTCTCACCGGCGCAGTAGGATCCTTTAGAGGCAAAGAGATGTATGTGTGTATTGTTTTAAAAGAATTAGTATGGGCTAGAAAGGACCAAATACAGATGTCCATAATGTATGGTAAAGAGTTGTGACACTGAAAAGCTAAAAAGATATACACGTGTAAGCATGTCTAATTTCATCATTTTAGTAAACATCCTTGTCAATTTATAGTAGAGGGCCATACCTGTACACTGTATGTGTTTCCTTTCATTAGTGGCATAAGGATCGAGACAGGAAGGTCCATTCAAATTTTGTTATTTCATATTTTGCAAAAGCTGTTTTTTGACAAACAAAAGGAAATACATGTATGAGCAGATTTAGAACAATTTTGAAATGCTTTTATGATGGATTATTAATGAAAGACAGGCATCTGTAAATTCACAGCAACAGGATTGTGTACATGTGATTGTGGATTACCCCAACCCTACAAAAAGTGGACTAGTCCATTCACCTGGTGTGCAAGACTCGCAATTGGCTGGCTCTGTGTTGCCTGTGGTGTTTGAGAATGTTCCATTGGAGCACGGGGTAGGATAGGCTGAGCCCATCTCACAGTAGTGGCCGGCAAGACAATCAAAGCCCTCTGGTTCAGGATTGTCGTTGCCCCCCGGGCAGTAGAAGCCTGCACTGCATGGTGCTGAGGAGGAGAAGATAGAAGTATGATTACAATATTCTGTGGGGTGAACTTAAGGCCAAATAATAAAAAAAACATGTTTAGCGTCCTGTTTTTTTGAAAAATAGGAAGGAGGAGGCCCTTTTTATTTTTTATTTCAAAATGGCCGCTCAAAATGGCCGCTCGGTACATTTTCCTTGACAGTCGGGGCTATTTTTTTTCAAGATGGCCGCCGACAATTTTTTTTTTTTTTAAATCAGAAATAGAGCCGTTTTAGCAGTGTTTTTCATGTTTTTTTTCTTTCAAAAAAATAAAAAATTTCAAAAAAAAATAAAAAATAAAAAATTTCTAAAAAAAAATAAAAATAAAAATAGGAGGCGGACCCCAAAAAGGAAGCGGGGACGCTTAACATGTGTATTTTTTTAAATGGCCTAAAGCGACAAGCTTATGGAGGCTGATATTTGTAAAACAAGGTGATGGATTGGGACGATTCCACAAACAATGATCACATGTGTGCACTAGTTTTCTAATTTCCCTTTTCTTCACCTCATTAAATCCATCATTGTCATCACAACCATCATCACTGTGACCATTACAGACTTTGTCATCCTCATCACCACCCCCACTATGATCATCATCGACATCAACATCATCATCATCATTCGATCCCCTCCCCTTCCCATCAACTCCTACACCAATGACGTCAACTTTACCACCACCACCACCACCACCACCACCACCAAAGCAAACAATCTATCCCGTCTCTTACCGGAAGGAGTGTCCAGCTCATAGTCTCCACAGTAGTAGCCCGGATCGCAGTCTATTGGTCTGGATGCCCCCGCTGGGCAGTAGGTACCAGGTGGACATCTGTTGCCGGTGTAGTTGACCGCCGGACAGGTGCAGTCCGAGATGACCGATGCATTGCCTGCAATACAAATTATATAACAATACCATATATAACAATATATATTTTTGAACAGATCTTTGTTCATTATTAATCGTAGAATAAACATAGTTTAAGTAGGGCATTGAAACTATTTCTTGAATTTTTAACAGGTTATAAAAAAACACTCTTCAAATCGTGCATTACCATGGACTAAACAGGCTCGGAGTGAATACAACAGGATTGGTGTGAACTGGACAAGGGGTCTATAAAATACAAGCCATGCTTTTTTAATAGACTCCTCCACTATGTTTTACCACTGTGCCAATCTTAAATGATTTATTTAAATAATTGTATAATCATTTGTAAAATGTTTGGTTTATTGAATTTGCATGTTGCCTATTCATTTGATTATGTTATATCATTTGGAAAACCTTGAAACCATGAAGGATCATCAAATCGAATAAACCTGGAATAAACTCAATATAACTAGAACAAGTTCGACTGGAATCAGAAATTCAATCTAGTTTGAATTGGAACACCAACCTGTCGGTAGAGGCATAGAACTAGCCGATCCTCCAGTGCAGAACCAGCCGGCCGAGCAGTTACCCGTCGGCGCCGGCAACCCCTCGCCCTGGCAGTACATCCCCGGAGGGCAAAGGTCGCAGGAAGTGCTATCCTGCTGTATGGCGAGTGCGTTATAAGTCCCTTCCGGGCATGGGTACTGGATGGCGTAGCCGGTGCTAAGGGGGCAATAGTAGCCCTCGGGGCAGGGGTACATGGTAGGGTCACTGGTGTTGGATGGACAGTAGTAGCCGGCTGTGCAGGCGCCACATGAGGATTGCTCTGTATGATAGGAACACAATGAATCCAATGATAAATCTAAATGCGGTATGGACTTTCTGACATGAATTGGAGAAAAAGTGCCCGCATATTTCACTAGCAGTGTATGTACAAATATCGGATTTATTTAATCCACTTAAAGAGTATAATGAGATGAAAAAAAGAAGGAAAAGAAAGGAGAAACCATTCAGGAGAGCAGAATATGAGGAGGTACTTTGTCCATTTTCATTTTTGGGAAACAACATACATGGTTGAAAACAATTGGAACATTTCAGAAGGATGCATAAAAAAAAAAATTATTTCTACAATTACCACTATCACAAAGCTGAAACACTTCATGCTTTCTTAAATTTACTGACAGTTTCGGTTTAAGAAATAAATATTTCAAATGATCTAAGAGAGAAAGCTAAAGAGACAGAAAGTGGGTCGTTTCTCACGTGGGCTACTGGTGTAGGTGCCAGCGTCACACTCCAACGGAAGAACCGAACCCGTCGGGCAGTAGCTTCCTTCAGGACAGACTCCGCCCACTCCGGTATGGCTACCGGAAGGCGTGGCCACGTCGACACCGTATTCGCAATAGAAGCCTTGCGTGCACTGGCTGTCTTCGCGACCGAGACCGGGTGTGCTGCAGTAATATCCACCTGGGTTGAAAAAAGATGTGAAAGATTTTCTTGAGAAAAATTCACAAGCATGAATGATTTAGATTCGGGCTTCATCCTCTACCAATATTCCTATCGTTATCATTATTCTCCATATTATGTTTGTACCAGAAATATATATCAACTTGTAAACATTTCCTTTACCTATAAGTGAATTCTGTATAAATGGTTTAAAACTGATTCAGGCTTTAATCTTTTTTTGAAAAAAATCCTGGTACCAATCAATTTTTAGCTTTCCTAAAAACTTGAAAATAATTCCAGTAATTATTATCATAATTACTCTAATAATCTCCCCTCCCCCCCCCTTTTTATTGTCTGTAGTGCAGTATACTGCTATCAACATCTTTGTCCAAACTATCACAATCACAATAAACAAAGATGGTACAAACCTAACAAAACATGATTAAATCAAGACACGTCAAACAAAATACAAAGAATGAAATAGATAAAGAAAGAATAAGAGCATTATGAGAAAGCCCTACAGCACAATAATCACACTGATGCTATGTGGTACACTCTATGAAATATCATTTGTAAATTGCTTGAAAGAGCATCAGAATAAGCTACCTGTGCAAGGTGTGCACTCTGATTCCCGGGCCAACCCGCTGCTGTTGCCAAAGTAGCCAGCAGGGCAGGCGATGGCGTCGTGGCCCGTGCCCTCGGGACAGTAGTAGCCCTGGGGGCAAAGGTCAGCCGTGTCGCCGTGGATACACTGTCGGCCAGCAGGACAGACGTAGCATGCAGCTGCTCCGGTGTGGTTGACGTAGGTTCCGTTGGGGCAAGGTACAGGGGCTACGGAGCCAAGCTCGCAGAAGTAACCAGCTGGGCAGATATCACCTGTTAAGAGCAGTTCAAAATGAATATCTTAGGCATTAGACACTAACAAAAGCAAGAGACCTGATGGCGAAGTGGTAGAGCACTGGTCTTGTAACCGGGAGGTTCCGGGTTCGAAACCAATTCAATGCGCTTGTGCCTTTGGTAAGTCATTAATCCTCATTACCAAGTCTCTCTGTCCCCTGGTTGCCTACTAACAAGCATATAAATGATTTCTTAGCAGTCAGGTAAAATGAACCATCAAATAAAATAACACAAGGCACAATGATGCAAGGGGAAGCTTCAACGTGAAACATATTCTGCCTGGCAAACATACATACACGCAAGATAACCACACGATAGGACTACTCCACAAAGTGGAGATCATCACACATTGTTTGTGTGAATACACTCTTATCATGGTTAATATTTATTAATCACATCAAAAATATTAATACTAACATTCATTACAGCATTTAAAGACAACTGTTTGGTCATTTAATATCATTTTCATCTTCTACACATTGTTAAAATTTCTAATACATAACTCTTTGCAAGTGTAACAGGTATGTACATGTACAGCTCACTTTCTCTCAGAGATTGAAACTTGAAAGCATCTTGTACTTTAGAATTGAAACTTGAACCAATAAGAATGGAGAGATTTTCAAACTGACCAATCAGAATAGATTGTTACCTGTGATGCCGTCCTGTGGGTTACTCTGATTGGAGCCCCCTGAGCAGTAGAAGCCTTCAGAACATTCAGCCGTCACGTTGGTCTTGCCGGGGGTCTCGCAGTAAGATCCTACAATTGGCATAGGAAGATAAGAATAGGTTAGAAGTCCCTTAGCGTACAAGTACTTGTGCAGCCATTGTGAATAAAATCAACAATCGTAATCAACACTGAAGGAGAGACACCATCTGCCAGTACACCAAGAACTTATTGCATAAAAGTCTGCAGGTGAACCTTGATGTAGTGGTGGACCTGCACATCGGTTATGCCAGGAGGAGGGATACTTGGGGTATAGTGATTAAGTTCTCTTTTCCCCTCTCAGGCACAGGTGACATCAAATTTTAGTACAATATTATAACCACCACCATCATCATCATCATTGTCCTAATAATCATTGGCATGCCCTAGCTACGACATTCTACGCAAACCAGATTGTTAACTTCAACTCTAGACTAAACACTACATGAACACATTACCTTAAACCAAAACCCAATAACAACCCTGACCCTAATTCTAACCCTCTGTCTTTGAAGAAATAATGCCCAGAGTTGTTGTCATCGGAGTATATATAATTCATTAGAGCACTATTAACACTCTTATACCTGCACTACAGAGCACAAACACCCTCATAAGTACACTATAGAGCACTAATATCCTCATACCTGCACTACAGGGCACACAGTCATCTAGTTCCTCCGCCTCTGCAATGTCAAGGAAGGTTCCTGGAGGGCAGGGCTCCGGGACGTCCGTCCCGTTGGGGCAGTAGTGGCCCGGTGTGCAGACGTCTCCGTAGGCCTTGCCCACTGGGGCGGCTTCCTCAGAGGAGCCCAAGCAATAGTAGCCTAGAGAAAAAAAGCACAAGATTGTGACATTGCAAATCTTACAATACATGGAAGAACCAAGTTTTCCTCCATATGACTAACTAAAATGAGTAATGTGTAATTTGAAGCTTGTTCAATTGACTTACGCTTTATGTATATACCTTGTAACCATGTGAAAAAAAGAATTTCCATTTTTGTGGACAATAAAACTAATCAAATCAAATCATATACTGTCAATACATTTCATTCAGTTTTTCGGAAAGCCTTATATTATGCCTTATATCCCTTTTCATATGTCATTCTTCAGCTTTGTAGGTTTTGATCAGTAAATATTCTTGTCCTATATTTAATTTAATATGAAGGGAGCAGGTGTGTGTAAGCTACATGAAATGAGAATATTACAAAAATGAATCTGTTGTACAAATCTTTTTGGGCCACGTAAACAGCCATTATTTTCATACCGTTAAAGGCCATCTGTACTAGTAAAACCAGGGGGTATTAGACCACCCAGTGAGGTCACTGACAGGTGGCTATCTCATCAACTCGGCTTTCAATTGACATAAGAAAAAGAGGATCATGGGGGACCAACAGGCACCACTTAGGCATTATTTTCTATATAGAGGGAGCAAGTAGCTACAAGTACATGTAGTACAGTGGGTCTTTAAGTCTATGGAGATTAGAGTATTCAATATTCTTTGGTCAACAGGAAAAGTTGGATAAATAGATATCTTAGCAAACTCTCACCTGCCCAGCACGGTCCAGAGACAGCGGTCAATCCAGTACGGCCACAGAAGTGACCAGCGGTGCAATTCCAGCATTGGTCAGCACCCATCAGACCTGTCTGGTTACTAAAGGTACCCTTGGGGCACCCCACCCCGGTGATGCTACCGGTCTCGCAGTACCGACCCGCTGGACATTCGTCGCCTGTGATTCCGTCGACGGGCGTGGCACTTGACGCACCCTGGGTGCAGTAGTGGCCTGGGGCGCAGTAGTCGAATGGGGTGGTGTTTCCTGGAAGTAAGAAAATACAATGTAACATACAGGTAGCAAGAAAATTTGGTTCCTTATAATGATATAATAATAATGAGTCTTGTTTACCCAGGGTAGCCTCTTCAGTATTCATACTGTGCTCCCTGAGGGCCCTGCAATCATATCATTAACCCCGCTTTAGCTGAGCTATCATAAAAAAGCGCTCAAGCACTCAAGGAATTTCTTCCGAACTAATAAGTTCAACTATCCTCAGACAAAATATAGGGTAACACATACAGTTAACAACTAAATCATCCATACACTTGTACATTTTATATATTTTGTGTTTTTCATACGTCAAGAATGAAAGGTGGACCGCTTGAATTAGGGGCTTAGTTGTTAGATGCAAGATTTAATATGTCACATTCTCAAGAAACCCAAATAGAGACAAATCAATTTTACACATACTAAAAAAGGAAAGAATAAGCAACAAAAAGAAAGAATGCCAATGATCGTACCTTCTCCAGGGCAGTACATTCCCGGTTCACACAGCGTGCACTGTGTCTCGTTGTAAAGTCCAGTCTGGTTGCTGTACGTTCCTTCAAGGCACAGGTACTGGGTGCCGAATTCCGTTCCCTCGGGGCAGTATGACCCTCCTGGACAGATTGTGGGAACGTCCACGCCCCGGTAACTACGGTAACGGCCGGTGAAGTTGCCGGATTCGGTGACGTTTTCGGCATCCAAGGTCTCGTAGTCCCCTGAAGTATTAACAAGTCAGAGAAGCAATATGACATTGTAGGCTCAAACAAAATTTGTAGTTCAATATTTTTAAAAAAAATTAAAAAAAGAAGTTTGTTCCAGGTGTATTCACACCATGCTAATTTTTCTATACAAAATAAATTCCTAAATTCAATCCAAGATCAAAAAATACACTTAGCTCTAACCCATAGCCTACACCTGACATAGAACCCAATAGTAAACCTCTCCTCTACTCTACATTTTTCATGAAAGAAAGGCCAGACTCAGAAGCCTATATGTCACCCAGGCACTATGATAATTCTTTCTACCTTATTCCCTGGTCACAAAAATATTTCGTAGTAGGGCACACATCACAGTCATTCTGCATGCACATTGAAATGTCTCGCATTATAATAGTTTTATATCATCATATTATAAACATCCCTTCTAATTTCTGTTTCTCACCAAACGCCTTGCAGTACTGCTACTACTATTACTGCTACTACTGCTACTACTACTACTACTACTACTTCTAATCATGTCTAGCATTACAACATATTTTTATATCATCATATTATAAACATCCCTTGTAATCTCTCTAACTCACCAAATGCCTTGCAGTACTGATACTACTGTTACTGCTACTACTACTACTACTACAACTAATCATGTCTAGCATTACAATATATTTGTATTTCATCATATTAGAAATATCCCTTCTAATTGATACAGAAAACTTTCATCAGTTGGGGATAATGATAACATTTAGCTTCTAATTTCTCTATTACTCACCAAATGCCTTGCAGTAGGACCCCTCGGGGCAGACATCACAATCGCTCTGCTTCCAATGGGGCTGGTAGTATCCCGACGGGCAGCCAGTCTGGTTCCAGCTGCCCTGCTGACAGAAGTGCCCGGGGCTACAGGCCAGGTCCGTCGGCTGCGACGTGTTCTGGCCCTCGGGGCAGTAGTAGCCAGCGGCGCAATCGGCCGTAGGGCTGTCCAGGCCGTAGTTCTCGCAGTACATACCGGCGGTACAAAGCAAGCAGTCGCTGATGTTGGTGTTCATCGAAAATGCTGAAAATAAATAAAAAAAAAGAATAATATTTATCAAAAAGCCTTTAGTAACACTAAGACGTACACTTCGTGAAATGGGTATTTACGCTTACGACATGCGGTCTCCTGCTTTTTCCTACTGTAAGAAATGTGTATTTTAACTAGAAACATATTTGTCAAACTTACATGTTATTCATTATATTTATTTGTATGTTTCTTTGTATTGATATGAAAACATGGAAATAAAACAACAAACATGTAAGTCTACCTGAGGCATGAACCAACTACAGTATTAAACTAAAAAATTAACGAGATTCAGGTATTGATGCTATTAATTATGCTTTCTTTGTAATATTTGATGTTTTACGTAAACAATAACAACTTTCTTGTTCTTACATGTACATATACATATCAATGTGAAATTCATATAAATTCTACATTACCTCAGAATTTCCAATGAAGTTTAATAGTTCCCTTAGAAATTTGGCAATTTAAATAATTCCTCTTGCATTTCTTATTAGACACTCCTAACAGCCCATGAAATGTTCAATTTAGGGGTTAAAGCCCCACTGTTCTACTTATAGCTACTTGCGCCCTCTATATACAATGTAGCAAACAATGCCTGATCAGTGCCTGTTGGTCCCCCATGATCCCCTTTTTCTTAATTAAATTAAGAACTTATTTGAAGAGATAACCACCTGTCAGTGACCTTGCAGGGAGGTCTCATCCCCCTTGGCCAAACTAGTGTAGACAGGCTTTAAGAAACGTCGAATTTCAGACTTACGTGAGAATGTTCCTGGTGGGCACGGTTCCTCGATGGTCGTTCCCTCGGGGCAGTAGTATCCCGGTGCGCAGGTCACGGGGTCGCGAACCTCAGCGCTTCCGTTGCAGAAGTATCCCGCCACGCAGTCACCGTCGGGGATGGCGTTGGCGTAATCCTCACAGAACTCTCCAGGAGGGCATTGGAGTGGTTGGTCTGAACCTTGAGGGCAGTATGTACCTGTGAGTGAGAGAGAAGGGATGGACGAGGACAATCTCACTTTAGACATACCGTAAATAACGTTGTATAAACCGCCCTCGTGTATTAACCGCACCCCTCTTTTTCGCCCTTAAAAAAAAAAAAAAAAAAATCTTTTTTTTTTTTGTTTTTTGTTGCCGAGATTGATTTTTTTTTTTTTTGTGTGTGTGTGTAAGATCATTACGGTACTGTAAATTAAAAAACAGTAGGGACCTAGGATAGAACCTTGTGGTACACCATGTAATAGAAGAAAAATTGGAGGAATTATTATTATAAACTAGTCTACATATTGAGATCAGAAAGATTACTTTCAAACCAAGATGACAGACAAATTTGAGTGTTGTTCGAGATTGATTTTTTTTTTTTTTGTGTGTGTGTGTAAGATCATTACGGTACTGTAAATTAAAAAACAGTAGGGACCTAGGATAGAACCTTGTGGTACACCATGTAATAGAAGAAAAATTGGAGGAATTATTATTATAAACTAGTCTACATATTGAGATCAGAAAGATTACTTTCAAACCAAGATGACAGACAAATTTGAGTGTTGTTCTAGTTTCCGAGTGGTGAGTCAACACACCGATTACCGAGCTGGGAGACATTGCCAGGCATAGCGCCAGGTGGAGGGGCATAAATTGAAACTTAAATTATTATTTATTTTTTTTTGGTGTACCGTGTATAAACCGCACCCCCGACTTTGAAATTTTTTCGGCGGCAAAAAAGTGTGGTTTATACACCGTTATATACGGTACACACCTCGGACAATTTAGATTTTCAGAGGGCATAAAATTGGTTTGATCCAAGGTTAATTAGGACCTTCTGTGGTAAAAGTCAAATCTGAACTGACATAATCTGATTATAACTGCACATTTAACTTCAACCACACCTTTTTATGTGTGTAATTACCATTGTATCATTTCTTGGTCCCTTATTTGTTTGGGGGGGGGGGGGTGTATTAGTTATTGCATTTTGTGTAGGATCATCTACCTTTAAGTTTCTGTAACATTTTGATGATCCAACAACTTCGTAATTTCATTGAATGTATTTTCAATTTTATTGGCATGTTCATCTTTGTAAAAAAATATTTCATTGCATTCTTTGACTTTGCATATTCCTATGAAAGTGGTGAAAAAATGCAACTCAATTTAATAAAAAATATATAATAGTATTCTTCATACCTGGTGGGCAGATGTCTCCAGTGCTGTTGAGTGAGTAGACTGGACAGTCGACCATGAGCTCTGAGATGAGAGTCTCGTTCACCTCTGGTTGAGGTTTGCTGCTGTATGCACCCCGGGTGCAGTACCAGCCTGGGGCACAGTCAGCCGTTGGGACATCGTTCCCATCGCCTTCACAGTACTTGCCAGCTGTAGAGAGAGAGAGAGAAAGAGAGAGAGAGAGAGAGAGAGAAAAAGAGAGAGAGAGAGAGAGAGATTATAGAATGATCAGCTATTGCCAACAGTCCAAACTTAAGGCAAACTTAAGGATTTCTCACAGAAAAATGAAGGAACGCAATGTGTTATGTATGCTGTTATACATAAAGATTTTAGGAACAAAGAAGAAATATAAGGTTTGTAACATAAATTTCAGGTCCAACAAAATACTGACTATTGACATACAATTATTTGCATCAAGGTAAGTCACAAGAATGTATGCATTAAATTTGGTTACATCGCAAAAATGGCCTATTGAGAATTTTGTGTTTGGAAACTGACCTGTACAAGGCATACAGTCGAAGACATCATCGGCTCTGGTCCTGTTGTTATATGTCCCTGCAGGACATGGGTACTGTGTGGAGTACTCCGTTCCAGTTGGGCAGTAATAACCTGTTCAAAGACAAACAGATGATTGAAATAAAGTCTTGCTCACATATGACACTTCAAGTATTGATCTAATCTCTAGGCTCATATACACATCTATGTCAACCACACTTCCTGTATACATCTCCTCACTCTTTCAGCAACAGAGAACATCATATTCCCTTAGGTCTTCATCAGCTCCTACCTTTGTCATTCCCAAATCCCGTAAACAGGCTGGTTTCAAATCCTGTCAGTCCTTAGCCCCACGTCTCTGGAACAAACTCCCCTATTTCTTAAGAAACAGTACTTCATTAGATTTCTTTAAAAAACAACTGAAAACATACCTCTACAACTCCTCTTAAGTAATTGTTGATAGACTAAGAGACAGCGCCTTGTATCCTTTGGAAAAGGCGCTATATAAATTCAATTATTATTATTATCCCAAACACCATTTTGGTTAAATCGTCAATATTTATGAATGCCATTGAAACCACTCTGGGATAACCCATAAAAATCTGTCAGTGTTGGCTCATACCGATTTGTTGATGAGTAGTGCCCCTGCGCGGTTTGTCACTACTCTGCATGTCATCACACAAAAGCCAGGAGAGTCACGTGACAAAAAATCAGAATCATACCGAAGTTTTGATACACGTTGCAAAAATCAGTGAAATTTGGCAAGCGTTCAAAAAATACCACACTCCACTCCAGAGGTGGATATTTCGATTTTGTTTTTTGTCATGTTTGCCGGTAGTTGCTATGTTGCTTTTCAACTACAGATGAAACACTGGAATGTGAGAAAAATCTATGATGTTTGCTTGCAGTGTACATGCAACTTCCACTGAATTTCTCAAAGAAAAATTACATACTGAAATGAAGATCGTATCGTCTAGAATATTACCTCTAGGGCATGGTGAATCCATGTAGGTGGTTGAGTTGGCAACGCAGTAGTAGCCTTGTTCACAGTCCAGGCAAGCAGCCTTGGTGGTGAGTGAGTTGTAGGTTCCAGCCTCGCAGGAGATGGGTTCTGGAGTGGCTCCGGGACAGTATGTTCCCTCCGGGCACGGTCCTAGATGTGAAAACAGGGGGAGGGGGAGGGGGTTAAGATTGTACATGTAAATGAACAAAACAAGATTTCTAGAAACAGAGGAATAGATGATTCTCATATATACCACTTCTAACCCACATGATTTTTCATTACTTTACAGTACATGAAAAGATCAGCTAGGCACAGTTTGTCAACCAATTCTAAAATGATGTTCAAGCATTTTTTTTCTTTTTTCAGATATCAAACACAGAGAGCAACATTCCATTTTCCTGTGTATTCTATTCACTGGATGTAATTTGTGGCTGAATTGCATTAATGACATTCATTCAATTTCTTAATAATTTCTCCAGCATTATTTTGTTTCTGTTTACATTGGTGTTTATCATGTGGGCTATT
The DNA here is from genome assembly GCA_035222895.1 of Strongylocentrotus droebachiensis. Taxonomy (NCBI): domain Eukaryota; kingdom Metazoa; phylum Echinodermata; class Echinoidea; order Camarodonta; family Strongylocentrotidae; genus Strongylocentrotus; species Strongylocentrotus droebachiensis. The sequence goes on from JAVYIG010001635.1 coordinate 208,967, forward strand.
TCTAATTTGTTCTTAATAAGTTTTGAAGGACAGATTTTGTTCAGAGAAATTGTCAATCAATTTAAAGTCAAAGATAGAAGTAATAAGAAATAGCTTAGTCAGAAAGCTTCAGAACAATTCTCTTAAATACACACAGCTCCATGTTAAAATCCTAAAAATCAAAGAAATTATTATAAATCAAATTATAAAATCAGTGTGAACAGGCTCTGAATCAACATACCTCCAACTCCAGTGTTATTGCTGTTGGGGGCGGGTGTGTTCACACCGATCTCACAGTAATATCCTGGGGCGCAGGGTCCAGTCACATTGACCCTACCCGGTGTGTCGCAGTAGTATCCAGGGTCGCACTGGGTGCACTCGTCTGCTGTCGCTAGCTCCTCTGTTGGACCGTAGGTACCTGAACATACAGAGGAATCATACCACAGAGGTTAATTTAGAATCTTACGTGAGATGTCGATTAGGCAGTTGAAGTTCATGGGTCATTTTACATGTAAAGAACGCCTAGAGAATCTTGCTTTGACAGTGAAAATTGTGGGTAGGGGAAGAAGGATACTTTGGATGGACAGTCTGCAGACATTGTTAGAAAAGAGAGGAGTGAAAGAACTGGGAGTGGTGCTAATAGAGAAGGCTGGGAGCTGAGGGTTGTGGCATGATCACCAAAGTTACCAAAGTTGCCAAAGTCAATCGACATGGCACTTAGAGAGAGAGACCTACATGTATATCTAGCTGCATGCAGACAAGTTACAGGTTCATATTGTTGTTGTGGTATTTGTTTACTTGACTCTCAATCCAAGAGTTGACTCCATGTGGCTCATTTCAAATCTCACCGTTGTTTCGTATTCACTCTTTACTTGATTTTGTCTTTGCCGAAGAAAAAAAACCGAACAAACTTGGATCACCATGCATTGACTTACCAATAGGGCAAAGGTCATCGGGTAGCGCCGTTCCCAGGGGACAGAAGTATCCCATGGGGCAAGGCAGCGGGTTGATCTTGTTGGAGTAGCAGTAGTAGCGGGCAGGGCAGGTGTAGCAGGCGTCGGCTTGGGTGTGGTTCATGTAGTCACCTAAGAAAGAGAGAGAGAGATGTATTAAATATGAGGTAAAAACATTAATCGACAATATATAAAGATTTACATATATGTATATTACCCCTTTTCTATTGCAAAGTTTGTAAACAAAAACACATATAAACCACTTTCAGGAGTCTTGTTCTTTCAAAACTACTTAAAAACCAACAAAAAAAATGGATGTAAATACAAATACTTTATTTTTACACGAGTACAAGAACTCCCTTCTTTAATATAGAGAGGTGCAGTATATGTGTACATGTGAGATAATGGAACTAATGAAAATTAGACAGAAGCATGGGGAAATTAATTATTGGGGCACAAAATGAAAAATTTGTGATTGCAAAAGTGTGAATAGTGAGAGAATACCATCACAAACTCAATAACCAAATCTTCTCTCTCTCTCTCTCCCTCAACATTAGTCAAAGCCACTTCCTGGTCAAGAGATCTCATTTAAACAAGATTTCAGCTTGAAAAAAACAGCGCCCCCTACTTCTAATTCTGTCACTCTACCTACCGTCTGCGCAGGGTTCATAGTAGCTGCTTCCTTGGACACAGAATGCTCCTGCTGGACAAACGTTACCAGTTTCACCGTCCATGGGCGTGGCATTATCAGCCCCTCCCACACAGTAGAAACCAGCATCACAGTCACCTGTCAGATACAAAGGTCATGTGACATTGACAGATTAAACTATTATTCTCGAGGCATCCCTTCAAGCAATGATTCTGTTCTATTGACCTTATGCGTCTATAAATATCATCATCCATTGGCGTGGCATTTCAGCCCACAGCATCAGTCACCTGATACATGGAGAGAGGTCATGTGACATTGACAGATTCAGATAAGATTTGTATTCATGGTATTTGTACAGACATTCTCTTCTATTCAAAAACATGCATAAGGTATATTAAGAATAAATTGTTCATACTTCGAAAATGTGTTTTTCATCAGTTTTATTTTTTTTTGTCAGTCATCAGAGTATTTCCACCTAATGAAACATGCAGCATATCCATATCCATATGCCAGGAACATTTGCTTACACAAAAAACAGAAGATGTTTGAAATTTCATGGTAGATTGTAGATTTAAATGAAAAGCAAAAGTGTAATTTTATTTTAGTTAGAATTCCCTAAATGTGATAATTATGCATATATTAGGCAAAGATTTGATTACTTTTGGAGGCGATTTTTCAGATCCAGCATTTATAAAAGGTATTCTTTAATTCATGGATAGAATTGACAGATGATCAGAAAACCCAAGAAAAACAGACACTTTACTACAACCTTATCATTACTACAGTGTACAACAACCTCATCATTAAAGTCTAATGTAGATTAATGTCTTGCCAAAGGACAATAGTGACGCGGCGGGACTCAAACCTCGAACCATGTAATCCACAGTCCAGTGACGTTTCCACTAGACCATGATACCTCTAGAATGACAACTGCACCATGAATCCAGTTCTCACCTGTAAATTTATTGTATTACTTGATAAATGGAGACATGTGCAACTGATGTAACAATCTTTGTTTTACTGATATGTCACAACATGTACATTGTTCAAATCTATTGTTTTGTTCTTGCTCAAGAATGATTGAATACAATTTTTCTTTGGAAAAAAAAGAAAAAAAGAGTCTCACCTGTATAGTTTGTCATGCCCTGTTCCGCACAGTACTTGCCGCCGGGGCAATCCAAGCAATCGGTCAAGTTGGCCTGGTTGGACAGAGGATTGTAGGTCCCCGTGGGACAGTTCTCAGGTGCGGGACTACCCTCGGGGCAGTATGACCCAGCAGGGCAGTCGTCACCGTAGCTATCCCCAGAGGGGTTGGGGTTGATGGCCCCCAGAGTGCAGTAGTGGCTCTCCTGACACTTTCCGCTAGGGGAAGTAAGTCCTGGGAAAAGTTAAGATGGTGGAAACATGTAAATCATACATCGTTTCAATTCAATATGAAATTTCATTTGATTTGATTTGATTTGACTTTCTTCTGCATTCATGTAAGTACACAGTTTTTTTATAACAATGATAATATAAAGTACAATAAGTATTTTTCTGGCAATGAATCATCAATAAGCAAATACGATTGGGGGTAGTCCTCAACAAATCATTTTTTATTTTTGACTACCCCTTCTACGTTTGCTGATTTTTTTTCTCTTTAAAACATACATTGTTCCATATGGAGTCAATTTATATATATGCTGTACATGTTCTATTATTGTATTGTATGTATTCTATTTTATGTATTTTCCTATGCTTGGCATTTGTGGAGAAATAAATTGGATTGAATTGAATTGAAATTAAAAACTACTGCTAAATACAAAAATACAAATTTTGAAAACCACAAGAGTGGATCCAGTAGATGACTTTGACACACTCCTAAGGGGGCGAATCTTTATCTTTTGTGTTCTTACCTTCAGTTAAGCAGTAATAGCCAGGGGTGCACAGTTCACACTCTGTAACATTTTCCAATCCCGTCTCATTACTGAACGTTCCCTGCGGACACTTAACCCCCTGGTCTGAACCCTTTGGACAGTAGTAGCCTGGCAGGCATTCGTAACCTGTCTCTCCGTCCGCGGGATGGGAGTTGTTCGCACCGGACACGCATACAAAGCCCGCATCACACAGGTCTTTGTATTCGATCAAGCCTGTATCGTAGAGAGACGTATGAGAACGTTTACATAAATGACTCTGTGTGAATGCAAAATAATAATAATCAGAAACTGATGAAGAAAAAAAAAATTGTTTTTCTACAATAGCTGCAGTACTATTGACACTATACTCTGGAAAGTGTATATACATGTATGTGTACTATACGCATTCTACTGTTTAGAGAGTATTTTTATAAAAAAATCTTCATGTTACAGACATACATTTTCTATAAAAAAAACCTAAAACATCACGATCTTCAAATTGACAACAAACCAAAATGCAAATTTATTCTCTTTTGTTACTACTTTAACTCGGCGTCTTTACGAAACACATGACATTTTGGTCTCCCAATATGCTTATACATGGTTACCGTATATGCATTGCCTTGACGAGGTAAAGTCCATTCATAGCCCACTTCAAACGTTAGTATTGCCAATTTGAAGAGCGATGCTGATTTACTCAGCCACAAGACTACAAGACCTACCTAGATCATCGCAGTAGGTCCCTCTGGGACATATTTTTATTTTTAAAAACACCTAAAATATCATGATCTTCAAATTGAACAGCCCATTCATAGCGTACTTCAAAATGTAGTATTGCCAATTTGAAGAGCGATGCTGATTTACTCAGCCGCAAGACTACAAGACCTACCTAGATCATCGCAGTAGGTCCCTCCAGGACAGGCCTGGCAATCAACTGCACTGTCCCGCTGGGTCCTGTTGCTGTAGGTTCCGTAGGGGCAGGGGAACTGCGTGGCAGATTCCGTGCCAGGTGGACAGTAGGAACCGGCTGGGCAGACCGTCGGGTTGACGACACCGTGAGAGACAACGCCGTAGAATGTGGCCGCCTCGTTTGCGTCGCAGTAGCTGGGAGTAAAGGGAAAGGGAGATGAATTGGTTATAGGGAAATAGAGTACCAACTGAGGAGTATAGAGGGGAGGGGACGGAGTGTGATTATTCCTTGAACCAAATATGAACAAGAAGATTTTGGCATAAGGTCTAATTGTTTGCAGTGGTATAGTATTGGTCTAGTTATTATGGAGGTACTGGTGTTCAGGGGAGGGGTAGGGGGAGGGGGCTCTGATCTTCCTAAGTTGATGAAAAGGTAGAGTAAATGGCCATCAAGTGAGAGAAGAGATGGAATCACTATTATGATAATACATGAGATTTGTAAGACGCCAAATCCTTTTGAAAGGAAATGTTCAAAGTGTACTTGTTCAAAAAAAAAAGATAATTGTTGCCTACCTCCTTCTGACAGAAGAGTATAATTGTAAAGAAGCTGCTCTAAATAAATTGATCTAATTTTTATTACAACAAAACCTGTCTACAGCAAATGCCCAAGGGACAAAAAGTGGTCTTTGTAGACAGGTTCCTTTACTACATGTTTCAATGAGAAACCATTTTCAAGAGAAACAAAACATGTGGTCTTTGTAGACAGGTGGTCACTAGAGCAGGTTTGACTGTATCATTATAGATGACTTACTATCCTTGGCTGCACTCCTTACACTCCCAGGCTCCTACTTCATCCTGGTACTCTCCGGACGGACAAGGGCTTGGGTCAGGGCTGCCCGTCACGCACAAGTGACCGATGGTACAGTTATACTCCTCGGGTGCGGCCGTGTCTTGACCAGCCGGGCAGTAGTAGCCCTGATCGCATTCGTCTGACGGAGCGGTCAAGGCGTTACCGGCACAGTACATGCCGGGGATGCAGTCCAGGCAGTTGGCTCGTTCAGTGTTCTCTGTGGTAGGAAGAAGTGCGAGAATGCAACAACAAAATTATCAAAACACTTTTGCGACAATCATTCAACATTTTGTGGTTTGGCTCAATAACTTTTGATTTCAGAACCCAACAAAATATAATACCAGAAGCAGGAGTACGAAGAGCAAAGAGAATTGATGTTCAATTACATGAGGTCCCATCATATTTCTCTTAGTTAAATCAGTACTCCATATTGACCACTTATCTTTGTTATTTATTATGTATTGTACTTTATTTGAAATGTATGGGAACATGAAAAATATGAAAATAAATGAAATGAAATTAAATAAAATGAAATTATCAATTACATGCACTTCTTCAGCTAAAAACCACAAATGAGTTGCAGGAATTCAGTTTTTGGTTAGGTGCCTTTTCTGAAACTAAAGACTCTATGACTTTCCACATCTATACACATGTACGTGTAACACTTATAATCTACTCCAGGAGAACGTCATGGCAATCAATAACATCTTTACCTCTATTTCATCCGTTGAAGGACTTGTGAATTCTTGGTGGTTTTGAGTCGTCAGGAATCATTACAAATTGTCTTGCTTGATGTAAGCATCGTCCAAGGATTGAACCCAGAATTTCTCATAAGTGAGTCAAGAGCCTTAAGTTTACAACTACATGTACACTACAGCTACACTCCTGGCGCTCGACAAAGTTCTATAAATACACCAACTTTGAATACGCACCCTTATAAATATTCTATCAACGAAACACAAAAACACACAAGCAAGTTGATGGAGAGTTAATTTTCATGTGACCCTTGACATGAAATTATTTCATCCCTTATATTCTTTAATCCTTCACCTTTACATGTTCATGTATATACACAGGTTTCTAACGATATGGCAAAGTTCTTTAGGACTTACGTGTGGTGTTAGAGAATGTCCCTGCCGGGCATGGCGTAGGTGTAGGCGATCCTTCCACACAGTAGTAGCCCTCTGGACAGATACCATAGTCAGGATCAGGCTGAGAAGCACTACCATTACAGTAGTAACCTGTAATGAGAGAGAGAGATGAGAAATATTACAGTATTAAAATACAAATTGAAGTGGGCTCTCATGGAGAATTATTATCCAATTACAGGTGTTGTCAATCACAAGGATTAGCCTACAGTTTTATGACCAACACAACAGGCTTTAGGTAATGCTCTGTCTTTTTCCCAGATGGTAAAGTCCTTATCTGACATTTGCATCACCCAAAGACTCTCTGAGAGACGAGTGGGTATTTCTTGATTGGCCTACAGGTTAATGGTATGTCCACTAAGTCTGGTGTCAGCGAATTATTACCTTCTGACATAGAAACTAACGCCAACTTGCTTTAAGAGTCCTGTGGTAGTCATAATTTTTTGTCTACGAACATGTCAATATGGAATGTTCATAATGTTGACACTGTCTTGACCAAACTGAGCTCATGATATTCTTGGTAATTACTTTATCTTCAACAGGACACAGTAGTATCCCTCTGGACAAAGACCAAATCGCACCCCTGTATGATAAAGGGTGATCCTACTCTCCCACATACTCATATACCCAAAATATGACCATTCCATTTCTAATTTAGGGGAGTTCCAACAATTACCTGCATCGCAAAGATCCTGAGGCTCAGCTAATCCATAGTCCATGCAATACGATCCGGCATCGCAGGGCAGCGGGTAGTAACTTCCACTGGGACAATACGTTCCCGGCCAGCACTTGCCCCCGGTGTAGTTGGTAAGGGGGCAAGAGCACTCGGACAGGTCGGTGGCGTTGTCTGCTTGGAGGGGCTCGGCCATGTAGGATCCTCCTGTGCAGTACCACCCATCACTGCAGTTACCGGAAGGTGCGCTGAGGCCATCGGCTGCAAAGTAAGAAAAAAAAGGATGTAGAATTAGATATTCTATTAATTCTGGCAATCAAGAAACAATGGAACAATTGATCCCCTCGAGGACATAAGTACTTGATGTCATTCCTTCTGTATAAATGGTCGAACATCTCTTTCCCTATACCCATGCAAACTAGAAGGAATGTTCCATTTAATGCTAAAAGGGTGTGCGCACACTAGATAATAAGATGTCTTTGGAACATGCAGAAGTTATCAAATCTACACCCCTGCTTTATAAATGGTTGAATCCCCTATCCCCCATATCCCTACATACTAGAGGACTGTTCCATTCAATTGTATAGGGGGGAGCACACACTTACTTTCACAGAATTCACCAGGTGGACAAGAGAGACAGTCTTCAAGATCATGGTCTCCATCGACTAGATAATAAGATGTCTTTGGACATGCAGAAGTTCTCAAATCCACAACCCTGCTTTACAAATGGTTGAATCCTCTATCCCCATATCCCTACATACTAGAGGACTGTTCCATTCAATTTTATAAGGGGATATAGGAGGAGCACACACTTACTTACACAGAATTAAGCAGGTGGACAAGAGAGACAGTCTTCAAGATCATTGCTTCCGGTATATACACCCCTGCTTTATAAATGGCTGAATCCTCTACCCCCATATCCCTACATACTAGAGGACTGTTCCATTCAATTTTATAGGGGGAACACACACTTACTTTCACAGAATTCACCAGGTGGACAGGAGAGACAGTCTTCCAGATCGTTGCTTCCGTTGACCGGGTTGTAGGATCCCATAGGACATGGGTTCTCGTATCGACTGGCAGTCATCTCTGGGCAGTAATAACCTGAAAAAGAAAACAAATTCAAATCACATGAAGACTTTGACCTTTAACCTCTGGTAAAATGGCAGAACAACGCAACTAACAGCTATGAGAGCTAATAGAAACCATCAACACAAAAAAAAGGAGATTCAACCACTTATTCAAATGCATAACATTTCTTCCCTGTATTATGTGCGAGTTGTGAAATACACAGTACCTCTCGATGACACTTTTCTTTTCAGAGAATAGATGTATCAATAAATCAAATTATAAATTCGTTCTAACACAGATAAAAAGGAAATTAATGCCAATTTGAAGAGATACAGATTTGAATTTAAAGCGCTCACCTTCTGGGCAGATGGTATCCTCATATGTCGTTGCGTTCTGAAGACAGTAGTAGCCCTCAGGGCAGGGTGAGCACGTCTCCTGGGTTGTGAGCTCTGTGTAGTAGCCTGCAGGGCAACCGAGCGGGACAACACTGCCCTCGGGGCAATAGTGACCCTGTGGACAAATGTTTCCTAGTCCGGTGTTACCGACACCCGTCGGTTCCGGCATGTCCACTCCTGTTGTTGATGGTCAAGAACAAGAAAAGCATTGATGAATGAGGGGCAGGTTTCACGAAAGGAAATGGGCTGGCCACAGTTCTGAGAAAATCTCAAGGTGAGCCCCCTCCCCCCCCCCCCCCAACAAAAAAAATGCCCTTAGGGTCTAAAATTTAAAAGAGGGAACAAACTTTCAAGTATGATGGTCACATTTTAAAATTTAAAGTTCATGTATCCTCATTTGAGTTTCAAAGGGGAAAAGGCACATGTGATTTCCTGCCAACATTTGCCACTCTGCACCCATGTGTAAGAAATGGATACCTGGTAGAAATTCTTTTCTTGAAGGCTTTGAGCACCTTAGGACATCTGGGCCGAAGCCAGGGTAGTAATAGTACTTTGTAGGTGATTTGCACATCCCCTGCTATGTTATAATTATTGAAAAACTTATTATTATAATTATTATGATTATTGTCATTTTTATTTTTAATATTAATATCATCGTCATTACTATTTTCATTATCATTAGCATTATTACTATCATTAAACTTATCATCATCACCATTATTATTATGATCAAAGTTATCAGAATTCTTCTCTTACCGTATTCACAGTAGTATCTAGCCGAACAGTTGCCTGAGACGTCCGACAGCCCCGGTTCCTGGCAGTAATTGCCTCCGTCGCACTGGAGGCACTGGCTCTCTTCATAGATACCCATCTGAGGATTGTAGGTGCCCTGAGGACACTTGTAAAGGTCAGCACCGGTCTTAGCTGGACAGTAGTGACCGGTGATACAAGGGTCAGCTCGGTCGCGATTCACGCAGTAGTATCCTGAAGAAAGGAATTGGTTTATAAAACAAGGTTGAAATTCAGTTACTCAAGCCTATATTTAATCTGCATACTCCACTCTCAACACTAAGACTATGACACCTCTTTGTAAATGTCCAGGTTAATCAATTAATTTATCAACCATTCAGTATATTAATCAAACTCAACAATATTATTTTCACTATCCAAACAAGAAGTCAAAACGAATCATGTTTTTTTCCATACCTTGAGGGCAATCATCACAGGCGTCTGCCCCAGAGTAATTGGTGTAGGTTCCGTTGGGGCAGTAGACATGGGTGGGGGAGCCCTGCTCACAGTAAGACCCAGGGGGGCAGATATTACCCGTCACGCCATCCTGTGGGGCGGGGTTGCTTGCTCCGAGGGTGCAGTAGAACCCGGCATAGCATTCACCTGAAGAAGGAAAAGGGATTTCAAGTTTTTCTTTGCTGGGAACTGAATAATTACATACATTAGTTGTTAAAGAAGTGAACAGAGCATGCAGAATATGTATCTAACCATGTGCATAATACAGGTATCCTATATTTAAAGAATATATTCATACATTTATTGACTATACATTATTTATCACATTGTAGCTTTGTTTCTATTGGTACTAATTAGCATATATAAAATGACCATACTCTGTGTTTCTATAGTCTTTTAGCAAACTATTTTCATGTATGTAAACCATCCTCTTTTGACTTAAACACAAATGGAATTATCGCTAATCAAAGAACGTAGTGCAAAAGAAAATTTCTTGATTGAAGAAGTAACAGCGAATGCCATATTAAGTGTACAGCAGTGGCATAGACCAGAAGTAATCATCACAATAGCAATCATCATCATCTTCATCACAATTATCATCATCATCATCTTTACCACAATCATCATCATCATCATCACCACCATAATCATCATCATCATCTTTATCACAATTATCATCATAATTATCTTTATCACAATCTCCACCATTATCATCATCATCTTTATCACAATTATCATGATCATCATCACCATTATCACAATCATCAGCATCATCATCATCTTCTTCATCATCACCATCATCATCCCCATCATCATCATCTACATCATCAACACCATCATCACCATCATCACCACCATCATCATCACCATCATCATCATCTGTACATACCTGTCTCTGCTGCTTGACCTGTGGTATTGCAGTACATGCCCGATGTACAGGGCAGGCACGCTGTATCGTTCGTCATCATATCGTGAGGCTGGTAGGTACCCGCTAGACATGGCTCTGGTGCGTAGCTACCCTCGGGACAGTAGTGACCGACTGGACACACGTCACCGTAGGATTGACCTGTCGGGTTGGGCTCGATGGCTGCTAGCGAACAGTAGAAGCCTGGCAGAAAGACGAGAGATTTTCATTGGTAATGCATTGCTTTACAAACACGAAAGTCAAACCTGCTTTTAATCAACTCTAAAGACCGCCGCACACTATACGATCTGACTACATCTGATTTCGGCAGAATTTACAATAGCATTTGATACAAACACTTAAACATGTAAAATTGATTGATTGGTTGATTGAAGTATTTTATTGAATATTATCCATTCTCGCAGTCCAAAGACTGAATCACAATGGTTACAACAGTTTACAAGTTTTATACATGATAAAAGAAATTATACAATAATTATTAGAACAGTCCAAAGCAATCAACAATGTACTTCAAATAAAAGTGATCAAATGGCAATAATAATGGTAACTATCGTTAAGTTTGATTAATAAGCAATTAAAATCTTAGCTGAAACATTCTAATAATATACAATTGAAAAATCTTGAAGACAAGGATCTGAAAAGTCTTATGATTTAGAAAATCTAAATTTTAAGGGATTTCATGACTTCTTTAAAGAGGAAAAGCTAAATCAGCTCAGAATTGTAGTGACATCAGAAAAGTAGTGCCATCGTCTACGATTTGAATCAGAATTTCTGACTAGAAGAGTTGATTGCATTAATACACGTAGACATTCTTTGGATAAAATTGAACTTAGTGAAAAGTTTTTTTTCTTAACAGGAAAATTGATACAGTCAAAAACCTGCTTTAGTGGCCACCTGTCGACAAAGACCACATTTGTTGTTTCCATTTGGAAATGGTTTCTCATTGAAAAATGTACTATAGGCACCTGTTCATTAAGACCACCTGCCTATAAAGTTTCTTGTCTCCCCTGGGTGGTCTTTATAGACAGATTTCACTTTATTATAAAAAGTGAAGAAAAAAAAAGTGAATGATGAGGAAGAGAAAAATTGGTTCCAGTACCTGGGTAGCAAGTCCCATTGGGTTCAGTCAGACCCACTTCCATGCAGTAATACCCCGGCCAGCAGTCAGTGCAGTTGGATTCAGCCGGCAGCTTGTCCACGTGACCGAACGTTCCCTTGGGGCAGTGCGCGGGGTAGGAGGACCCCTCTGTGCAGTAGGTGCCCTGTTCGCAGGGGCCCCCGGTGGCGTCCAAGCCGTCGGGTTGGGGAGTGTAAGCCCGGAGGACGCAGTAGTAGCCCGGGCTGCAGAGGCCGGTGGGCTCGGTGATGTTTTCAGCCTCGCAGTAAAAGCCTGGGGTAGACGCAAACAGAGAATAAGCAATTTTAATGAAAAACATGTGTCTGTCAATTGTGGAAAGAAATTTCGTACAGCATTCAGATTTTCTTTGTACATTGAAACAAGAGTTAAAGAGACGAACCATCAATTTTGTGAATACTCTAGAAATCCCAGCGCAGGTGAATCAAAGTTTATCATATCTTTTAAAATGTGCAAAGATCTATCATTCTGTGACCGGTGACGGGCATGTAGCATTTAATATGAAACTGCGAACACACTTATCCTTATATAGCATGATAATATACAACAAATATTTTTTTTTCTTAAATACAAAATTAATATATAGCACAGTACTATAGCATAAATCCCAAAACTTGTTTACAGAATATCAAATTATACAATATAAGTGGACACAAAAAGCTTTCACATGGCATTTGTAATACTTCACTGTTTGCATCACCTCTTGAATGACCATAAAGACATATCTATCCTATTACTCAATCATGTTCCATTGCTTGAAGGTCGTTAGGGCGACAATGAAATGGACCTTGAGACACAGGTTCTCCATAACTGTCTGTCTTTCCCTCTTTCTTCTCCCATCAGTTCCTCCTTGCAAGATGGTGCTGTCTAAATTATTCTTCCATCTAGTTACATACCCAAACTACTTCCAACTGTCTTCTTTTTACAATTGTGATGAGATAAATTCACATATTCTGAGAATGAAAGGAACTGACCTTCGGGGCAATCTCTGCATTCCGCCTCACTCTCCAGACCTGTGGTGTTACTGTAGGTGCCCACCGGACAGGGGAACTCACGTGATGTCTCTGTACCATTTGGACAGTAGAAACCTGGAAAGAAAATAAGTCCATTAGTGATACTGCATGTATTCTTGTCTGTTGAATATTGGCAATATTGAATAGGGGCCAGGGCCAGCTTTCATCCTGTGTGTTGATTCTGTTTTAAAGGTATAGACCATTTTTGGAAACGCCTTCCTCTCAAAAAATGAAATGGGAAACTATTATTACCAATCATGTGAAAGAATTGTTTTGACTAATACGTGATGATACAAATTTTTGTTTGTTTTTTGAAAGTTTTATGTTCTCTTGTGTCATTTATTCTAGTCTCACCTTCAATCACCACTGCAATTATCACTATGTTATCTGTTGAGTTGAGTTGATGTATTATTATCCAAACGTTCAAATATAGTAATATAACAATAATAACAATAATAAATGTATGTTGAATGCATGTAATGTATTGAGAGTCAGAAGAGCATTAACCCTGTGTTAAAGTACATACATTATTGCCTTCTGCCTCCAGACAATGTATAGTACCGGTATGCATATTACAATAAAATTGATATGTAATTATTTACCTGCAGGGCAAACCTTGGGCGTGACCACACCATGCGAGGGCGCCCCAACGCCGCTCTGCTCCTCGTCAATCGCCTCGTTACGATCACAGTACAAGCCTGCAGGACACCCCACACACTCGCCCTGCCCCACGAACGGCTGATACTCGCCAGAGGGGCAAGGGATCTGATCAGGGCTACCCACGGGGCAACGATGACCGGAGAGACACTGGCTGCCGTTTGGTTGGGCAGCCGTCGAGCTAGCGTGGCAGAACCAGCCGACGTCGCATTCTGCGTTGGGCAAGGCTCGGCCCCAGCCTGCACAGTACATGCCAGCGGTGCACGGCTGGCAGTCGTCTTCGGCCTGGTTGCTGTAGTGGTTGGTGAACGTTCCTACAAAAAATTAGGTGACAAAAGAAACACAAATATTTATATTTATATTGCATGACATATTGAAAACACTTTTTTTTTTTTGCGTGATTAATGTTTTGCGCTGAGAGACCCAAAAACATATTCGCTGGTTCTTAAATTCGCGTTGCACGCAATTCAGCCCGTTCAAATCAAGCATAAGAAGTCAGGCTTATATTTTTCGCAAGTTCTTCAATTCGCACTTCCCGGTCTAAGCGTGAAATCTGTGAATATTAATGTACCGCAAAAATTTCTGCTTTTACAGTAACCTGCATAATTATTTTGCTCTTCTTGATGTTGACCTGCTGCAATGCATGACACAAATCAGTGGCCCATATCAGAGATCATACATGTAACACAATATGTACAGGTGAAATGAGTATTCATTGTACATGTATGTTACATGTAGTTTTGTACTGTTATTAAAGCCATTCACTTGTGAATCATGGTTGATGTACATAACAGTCATATTCAATTCAATTCAAGCATTCAATTCATCCTCAATAGTATTCCACTCAGAAAAAAACAAGTTTAATAACACGTTTGTCAGACGCTGTACACCATTTTTGCCTGGTCCAAATTTGTGACATGAAGTAATGCACAATAGCGAGTTTGGGTGATTCTTGCAGAATTTCAGCAGCAAAAACAGGTGCAACGACAAAAGTTTAAATTTCCAGTACTACAGTGTAGTAAAACAAAAGTATTAAAAGCAAAATTAATATACACGCGAAAGGTCAAATAGAGGTCAAAGTTCACCTGGTTTACATGGCTGAGCATCGTAGCTTCCCTCCGGGCAGTAATGTCCCTTGGGGCAGACATCACCTGTGGTTTCATTGTCTGGGTTGGATAAGATGGTGCTACCGCTGCAGTAATGGCCGGCCTCACAAAGGCCGCTGACGTTCGCAAGCTCGTCATAGCGGCAGTAATACCCTGAGGAGAGAATTAAAGGCATCGTATAACAATGTTAAATCTGAGATGCATGGCCTAGGTGTTATCAGTGTCTGTGATATGGTGTAATATTGAAGCCCTAAACAAATGCCTCAAAAAAGTAAAAATCTTCTGAGTGCCTTACTTGTTTTCCCCAACAGATTGAAGTGTTATAAAAAATGATAGAGATTTTTTTTTTTTAATTTTTCCAATCAAAAATATCTTGATAATCAGACAGGCTATCGGCTTGTAAAAGTCATGGGATTCCTGACTGACCTAAAGATTTATAATCATGATTGCAGCACGAGCTAAATCCAGGATTCTGAAACAATGTTATTGAGTCACTTTAAGCTCATAATGAAATCATATGTAGTAAAAATATGTCAGTAACATTCAATTTTATTCAATTCTAGGCCCTGTTTCATCAAACTTGTTATCAGTAAAAAGATACAATAATTGTTATAAGCCACTGAAATCCTCGCATTTGATTGGCTCTGAGAAGATGTGTCATAGATCTGTGGCACTTGTTATTGATAAAAAGTTTTATGAAACAGGGCTCTGGTTCACTAGCAATTAAAGAACATGAAAAAGGTCAAATGACCTGACCAGTAATCTTTTAGTTTGCGATAAAAATATCAATATTTCAATATAACAAATTCATACAGCAAAATATGCACACAATTTAAATGAGACTGAATGAGATTCACGTGAATGGCATTTTGTTGTTACCATTTCACACCTATCCAAGAATTTGACTGCATGAACAAAACAAACAAATGCGGTTATGCTACTCTTACGACTGTATGTTAATACTTTGCCATGCACCTCACACATTTATCAATCCAACGACCACAGAACTGCCTCATTCCAATAGCCTGAATGCAAGAACTAGTCGATCAAAGTTTTAAAGCCTGTCTGTACTAGTTTGGCCAGGGAGGATTAGACCTCCCTGCAAGGTCACTGAAAGGTGGTCATCTCATCAAATCAGCTCTTAATTAACATACCGGTAAGAAAAAGGGGACTATGGGGGACCAACAGGCACCGATTAGGCATTGTTTGCTATATAGAGGGCACAAGTAGCTTTAAGTAGTGCAGTGGGGCTTTAATAGGTTTTAAATATGTGCAAGACTCACCTGGATCACACTGTATTGGTTGCGATGAACCGGCAGGACAGTACGTTCCGGCAAGGCAGCGCCCTCCTGTGGTGTCATTAGGACAGGCACAGCCAAAATCTGTAGACAAAGACAGAAAACATTTTTTTAAATATAGACTTATACACCCTGTAGATCTGTTTCGGCAATGTCTTATGTGCTGTTAACATTCCTGTAAAGTGGCTTCGTGAGATGTAGTGGCCACAAAACATGCGACCTGAAAGCAATGCATTTAAAATAACAACTTTTATGCCACTGAGGTAAAGCTACATTTTAAAGACATGGAGCTGGTAAATATGTCAAATATCTTGATTAGGCTTAATATTATCACAACTTGTAATGCACTGACATCAGCAACAATTATGCCGTATGCATTCTGGGTCCTAAATCGTAAGAAATGTACAATTAATTGAAAGAGCCAAAATTAATTTGAAGGAGAAACAATTAATTTTTGGGAGATGTAATAATTCATTACTTTCTATGTTACAGGGTCGTGAACATGGCCCTGTTGCACAAAACTTACATGTACCATTGATGGTAACTACCATGGAAACCTTGATTTTGATTGGCTGTTAAGCCGTGTTACCATGGTAGTCGCCTTTGATGGCAAAGTTACCATCAATGGTAATTTTGTATGCAACACGGCCCATGTCTTTTCGTGCCACTTCATTGAGCTAAGCTATCAAAGGCACTCACCAGTATCATTTCCTAGAGATGTCGGCATATCCTTCCAAGCTCCCAGAATGCAATACCAACCGTCAGAGCACAGACCAGCGGGTTCTTCCATTCCTCGTTCGGGGCAGTACATTCCGGGTGGGCAGAGCTCGCAGGCATCCACATCACTGCCTCCCGTAGCATTGTTGTACGTTCCATTGTTGCAGGGGTTCTGAGCCGCAAACTCAGTGTTCTGCGGACAGAAGTGACCTGCGGAAACAAATGGAAAAGACATTTAGAGGTCAAGAATCAGTCGGTCAAGTCGCCAGTTACATGGAATTCTTATTATCCTGAAACACAAAGATTGAAATGTTGAACGTTCCATTGTTGCAGGGGTTCTGAGCCGCAAACTCAGTGTTCTGCGGACAGAAGTGACCTGCGGAAACAGACATAAATGACGTGTACAGGTCAAGAATCAGTCCATTATCATGGAATTTGTTTCATCGCAGGCTTGATTTACCGGTGAATTGGTGGTTTCAATAGAACTTTGAGTAGAAATGTTTGGTTTCTTTTTCTGAGGGGTGGATCCAGATAAGAAAGTAGACTTGGGCTTAGATTCATTAGGCATTTTGATCTCCCAGGTATTTATGGCAAGTGTCTACTTGTAGGACGCCATCTTGAATCTAATATTTCACAGGCTAATTTATGGGCAACACATTTTTTTGAGGGGTTGTGGTCTAGTGAATGCGCCTCTGGACTGTGAACCACAAGGTTATTTTTCACCAAAGGAATCCTCATCAACATCACAGCTGCTCTCCTTGAGGGCCCTGCAATTATTTACTACCCCAACAATTGCCCAGTACACCTGCACACCAGGGCGGAGAGACCTCAGTCCTACAACAAATGATTAAAGCCCCACTGCACTACTTGTAGCTACTTGCGCCCTTTATATAGCAAACAATGCCTAATCGGTGATCATTGGTCCCCCATGATCCTCTTTTTCTTATGTTAATTGAGAGCTTATTTTAAGAGATAACCACCTGTCATTGAGAATACAGGGAGGTGTAATCCCTCCTGGCTAAACTAGTGCGGCGGGGCTTAAACTCAAAATGATTACCCCCCCAAAAAAAACCTGCTTATACCCTACCTGTAGGACAGACGGTATAGTTCGAGCTACCCTCTTCGCAGTAATGACCAGCGGGGCAGTCCAGGCAGTTGTTCTCCCTCTCGTTAGGCTGATAGTAGCCCGGCGAGCAGAGGACATAGTCGCTGTTGCCTCCGACGCAGAACGAGCCGGTGGGGCAGGGTCCCCCGGTGGATGAGGCGACGCTAGGGTTGGAGGAGTTGGAGCCGAGGTGGCAGTAGAAGCCTGGGTCACACTCACCGCTGGGGTAGCTCAGGCCTGGAATCTCACAGTAGTGGCCTGGTGAGAAGTAACAGGAAAGAAGCATTGGTAGCTTAAAGATTTAGACCGGAGTGGTAAAATTGAGGTTTGGTTTTGGGTACAAAATATCCATATTGTTTAAATATTGCCCTCAGAGGTTTAGATGGCAACACTTCGACCTAAATTTGTATTAGTAAAAATATATTCTTTCACATGATTGGTAATAAGAGCTTCCCCTTTCATTTTTTGAAAGGGGGGCGTTTCCAAAACTGGTCTATACCTTTAAATACACATACATTTGTAGAAGAGGGCTCAAATGGGGTATTTGATACCGTACAGGTGTATACCCAACAACAGGCGTTGTCAATCACCAGGATTAGCTTTCAGTTTGATGATCAACAATCCTTATGAAATGCTGTGCCTTTTCCACATATGGGAAAGTCATTTTCTTACATTTCCCTCAACCAAAGACTCTCCGAGAAACTGTGGGACATTTCTTGATGGGACTACGGTTTACTGTGTCCAGACTTATACACCCATTAATGGTATTTCCATCAAGTCTTGCGACAGCGAAATATGAATGTTTGCACATGGAAACTGAAAACTCCCTCTCTTTAACACCTTAACTTGTCAGCTCTTGTTTTGACAAATTGGCATCAGGTTTAATACATGACAAACCACATGAAAATGCCACTTTGAAGATAACAATTCAGTTCAAATCTTCTGAATAATGAGAAGAAAATACCAGAGTGACACTTGTTACACAAGGTTTAAACCAAGTGTCACCTGATACATTTAATTTACAAACAGTCTTTGAAACTTGTTTAGGATGAGAAACTTTAACTGATTTAATATTATGTAATGTTTTAAATTGAAAAGTATACATTTTGTAAGTTGGCTACAAACATGAATAGGCACACGTCAAGTCATTTTTAATGGCATCCATACCTTCCAAGCAATCTTGGCATTCTTCCAAACTTGCGATACCGGTAGCATTGTTGAAGGTGGAGGCGGGACAAGGCTCGGGTTCCCCGGTGCCTTGGATGCAGTAGTAGCCCTCTGGACACACTCCTGCATCACCGCGGGATGACTCGCTGGGCTGCTGGGCGTCGGAACCGCTTCGGCAGTAGAACCCTGCATCGCAGTCATCTGTACAATGGGATAAATGTGTTTCACAGTGTCAGTATTAAACCATGTCAGTGATCACACAATGGCAAGCACAAGTGTTGTGGTCTGTTGGATATGTATCTGGGGGGCGCTTCACAAAACTTTTCATTAGTGACAAATGACCGTCATTTGTCATTGAAAAAAGGCTTCGTGAAATGGGTCGCTGAATATGCACGACTCGAACAAACAGAGTCCTTCTCAACCTCGTGCATATTCAGCGATTTCGAGCGATCGGCACTCGATAGCATGAATATTCATACTTTCTGCGGCTCTGCCGCGCATGCGTACAGTCTCTTCGCCATTTTGAATCGACGCTGCAACAAGGAAGAGTCGTTTGGGTAGTGCTCTGAAAAACCCTTTTTTTCCCATCGAAGACTTCTTCAAATTATGAATTCAAGTGATCATTGTTATGCCCTGAGGATTCGTTCGTGCACCCTATGATGTAAAAATTGTAAGTACTCCCTTTGCAGATTTTAACGATAACGTCGCCCCATTTTTTTTTGTCGAAGCCACCACGACAGTTCGACCGAAGCTCCGACGCTGCGCGCCGGTGTTGGAGCTTCCCGGAGTTAATACTATACTAAACTCATGTCATTGTGTTTACCTCTCGAAAATAAAGTACATGTATTTTATTTGACACATTCCCTTTTATTATTTTTGTTTGTTACAGTCCACTGCCATTATAACGAGGTGCTCGGGACCAAGCCAATTTCCTTGTTAAAATGAAATCATGTTATACTCAAGTTACTGAACACATTGGTTTGTTTAAAATTGGGACTGATGAGAATTGCCTGATAATTAAATCTTGGTGTATCCATGTTCGTTATAATAGGAGTGGACTGTATAACATTTTCCATATACCCATTGACTATTTTAAATGTTCTACTGAATGGATTGGACTGAAAGGATGAAGTGAATTTGGCAAACTGAGTAGGTGCATCGATGCAGAGAAAAGAGCTGTAGGAGTAGGGTGACTATTCTACAGTGGAAACTTTTGACAATGAGGTCATGTGCAACCAAGAAATCTTAACCCCCAAAAGCTGTTAAATTACCTTGTCATTTCAGGTATAAATTAACTGATCTCTTTATATCAAGTTTGCACTGTATGATTTAATTGAATGTACAGAGTCGTTGACTGGATGTGTGAGATGGTAGTGCTTGAGAAATCCATGAAAGTAAAGGATGAGTGATCCCCCCCCCCTATTTCCTGACTATTTTTTTCTGATTTCCTCACTTATTTACTATTTTTTTCATATTTCCTTACTATTTCTTTCCTATTTTCTTACTATTTTTCCCTATTTTCTTACTATTTTTTTCCTATTTTCTTACTATTTGTTTTCCTATTTCCTTACTATTTTTTTCCTATTTTCTTACTATTTTCCCCTATTTTCTTACTATTTTTTTCCTATTTTCTTACTAATTTTTTCCTATTTTCTTACTATTTTTCCCTATTTTCTTACTATTTTCTTACTATTTTTTTCCTATTTCCTTACTATTTTTTTCCTATTTCCTCACTATTTTTCACTGTCCACTAGCACCTAGTTATCACTATTTTTAAACTATTTTCTTCACCATTTTCTACACTATTTTTTCACTATTTTTTTCCTATTTTCAGGTCTGAAAAATAGGAAAAAAATAAGAAAAAAATAGAAAAAATTGTTTCAAACCTATTTTTTTCCTATTTCCAAAACTATTTTTTCCCTATTTTTTCCTTTAAAAAAAATAGGGAAAAAATAGAAAAAAAAAATATTTTCGGGACTATTTTTCCCCTATTTTTCCCCTATTTTGTTACGACTGGGGTAACGTCCTTTGGCAAGACATTAATCTACACTTGCCACTCTCCACCCAGGTGATCTTATAGGGTATCTGGTAGGAAGACATTCCTTACATGCCATAACACTTTTTCAGGGTAGCTCACCTAAAGATGAGGTAATAGTACAGCCCTTAGAAACATTCATATTTTAAGCATTATTTAATGTCACTATTATTATTACTATTGATATTAACATTACATCAAACTGAAAAATATATCTGTCGTACAAGAGTTCCTTCAAAATGTACTTGTCTAAAAGGGGAAGAAAAAAAATTATCTTGCCAATTTGAAGAACATGTGGTCAACTTTGCCAACAAAAGAAAAAAAATAATGAAAGGGTTAAAACAGAAGATAAACACCTACCTGCTACTGTAGTAGCATTGACCATGTCACAATAATGTCCAGCGGTGCACTGGGTGCATTGGGTTTCGTTAGCCAGACCAGTGGATGAACTGAATGTCCCGAGAGGGCAGGACTGCCATACATGTCCAGTTCCCTCAGGACAATAGAAACCTGCCGGACAGTCCTGGATTACGAGGAGAAAGAGGTCATAAAGTTACACCTGCTTTAATAGCAAAAGC
This sequence comes from Strongylocentrotus droebachiensis, assembly GCA_035222895.1. NCBI lineage: Eukaryota > Metazoa > Echinodermata > Echinoidea > Camarodonta > Strongylocentrotidae > Strongylocentrotus > Strongylocentrotus droebachiensis. The sequence continues at coordinate 230,470 of JAVYIG010001635.1, forward strand.
TTGTACAGAAAGACCACACGTTCCTTTGCTTGAAAATTGTCCTAAGAGGTGAATTTTTAGATGAAGCCTTTTAAAACGTACCTGTTTACAAAGACATCTATGGATAGTCAAACCTTCTTTAGCAACTACATGTACCTGTATAGAAAGATCACCTGTCTATATTAAAGACCACAATGTTTATTTCCCTTGAAAATTGTTTATCATTTGCTACATAAAAAAGAAACTGTGCATACAGCCCACCTGCCTAAGAAGACTGCTTTTCTTGTCTTCCTCGAGTGGACGGTATGCAGGTTTCACTGGAGGTACATGTAGATGTACATACTGTCATATAACTATATTGAGCTATTGATGTGTATCAATAATGATGAACACTTACAACTTGTTATTAAATGGGTTCTTTAAAGCCCCTCTGCACTAGTTTGGCCAGGACAGATTAGTCCTCCCTGCAAGGTCACTGACAGGTGGTTATCTCATCAACTCAGCTCTCAATTAACATAAGAAAAAGAGGATCATGGGGGACCAATGGTCACCATTCAGTCATTGTTTTCTATATAGAGGGAGCAAGTATCTATAAGTAGTACAGTGGGGCTTTAAATAAAATTTGTGGGACTTTGTTTTCAAGCTTACCTCAGGGTTGGAGCCTGTAATACAGTAGTGTCCAGGAGTGCATTGAAGACAAGCTTCGTTCTGTGTTGTGTCTGTATACGTTCCTGGCTCACACTGGATCGGCTGAGGTGACCCGGCTGGACAGTAGTGACCCACTGGACATTCATTACCTGAAACAGAGACAGTCATGTTATTATTCACAATGCGTATTATTACTTTGAAAAATAAAAACAAAGTGAGTGACAAAGGACTGGAAGTTGAAGACCGATAGAATTCTATGTTAGATAGGAAGTCCTGGTTCATCATATAACAAGAAACTGGAAGGACTCGGTTAAAGTAAGTAAATTGAAGTTGGTTGTTTGGTACGTTTGTTTGTATATTTACATGTATATTCATATGTATTGTAATTTGTAGGTTTATTTGTAATTTGTTTTGGTTTAAATATTGAATGGTTTGTCATTGTATTTTGTTTGTTATAGCACTTAGAGATAAAAAGCTTTATAAGCACCGTAATTATTATAATTATTATTATTACTCTGTCCTATATAACTTGAACTAGGGCGTTGTGGCGTGCGCCTGTAATCCAGCTAACAATGGAAGTTACAAACTGATTCAGCCGAGGACTGAGTCACGTCTTTCGGATGGTGACGTTTAAAGGTCATTCCCAAGACGTAAATAATCATATCTGATTGATGCACGCCCTAAAAACCCAATACACACACACACACACACACACACACATGCAGGGTTGTAAATGGCAAAATCAAATTATAGGATGTATCCAAAGAGTTAAAGAAGAACTTGGATACCTGTATCTCCATCAGTAGGTGATGCTGAAGTAGCATTGCCAGCACAGTAGAATCTTGCATCACAGTCACCTGCTGTGGCGTTCAAGCCGTACGAAGGACAGTATTCACCTGGGTCACAGCCAAGACATTCTGAGATGGACTCACGTCCTGCAAGAGAGAAGGGTGTTTTACATTACTATAATGTACTGATTATTGTAACCAATTAACTCTTTCACCTCAAGCATATTTTCTCTTTTTGCAAGATAATTAGAAGTTCTTTTCAGAACATACGTAGTAGTTAATCGAACCCCTGGTCATTTTAGAACTTATCACTTTCTATGATAGAATGAACAAATATCCTTGCAAGTATGTACCAATGGGATGCTGAATAGCAAGATGCAAGTTGTCTGAAATGCAGTTCAATTAATCCTGTAAATAATTTCACACATGGTGTTACCAAATAAATCTTGTTGTCCTTACCTTCTGTAGGGTTGTACGTTGATGGTGGACAGTCGTACGTCTTGTTAGATCCTGCAGGACAGTATGTTCCAACAGGACAGATATCCCCTGTGACTCCATCCCTCGGCGTAGGTGACGATGCGCCCAGAATGCAGTAATATCCTGCCTCGCACTCGCCAAACGGTGCGGTCAAACCCTCGCGGGCGCAATACATTCCACCGGAACAAGGTGTGCAGTCGCCCGCCACCTGGAGACCAGTCTGGTCACTAAAGGTTCCATTGGGACAAGCGTACTCCATGGCGTATTTGGTGCCAGAGGGGCAGTAGTGGCCTTCGGGACATGGCTGAGGGTTCTGGACACTGTGGCTGCAGAAGGTGTCATTCTGGAGGGTAGCATCACAGTAGAAGCCTGCAGGACAGGTCTTGCACGTATCCTGAAAGAAAAAGAGTGGATACGATGCACGTCAAATATTGATATTCCGCTTTTGTATAGCGCTTTATACAATATTTCTGAGCGCTTTACAGATATACTATTACACTGGTCATTGGATTCAGTGCTTGCCCACACACACTGTGTGCACAATCTCCACTCTCTGGGGAGCTTTCCAGCCAGGCGTTACTTGACGCTCTAAAACTGTGAGACCAACAAATGCAGCAATGTCACCAATATCTCTACAACGATACCAAGTATATGTACATGTACAAACCAATATATATTGTACATTGTAAAGCTCTATCGCTATTTATGTCATTCCTTCAATGATACAGCTGTAGAAGCCTTAAATTTTGAGATGAACATAGCTAACAGCATGTGATGCTCTAACACTTTAAAAACAATCAGAACTATTGTTGCAGTTCTATAAAGATACAAAGCACTAAATTCCTCAGCAAATATCTTTAATGTTCGGTGCTCTGTTTCACAGATATATACATGTACATGTATTGGGTCACTGATATTGATGTAGCGGATTTGAAAGGAAAAATTGTTCAGCTCTTTCCAGAACCCTTATCCTTGATCAACCTACCATTCCAAAGTCATCTTGGTACGACCCGGAAGCACATGAGGTAAGGTCAGAGCTGCCGACCTCGCAGTAGTGACCCGGGGTACATGTATATTCTGTCGGCTGAGAAGTATTCTGACCACCAGGGCAGTAGTAGCCAGCCTGGCAAGGTCCGGTTGGCTCGGGCAGGCCGGAACCCTCACAGTAGTAGCCTGGAGATGAGAAGAGAAGAACAGGGTTTGGTCACGTTTTGTGTGACTGTTGACATTATAGATAAGGGAATATGGCCCATCATGTGTAAAACAACAGTCAATGTTACTTCTATATTACTTTAATTAGTTAACTAAACTATTCACACCCCAATTCTAATCTATGTTTTTTGTTTTTTGTTTAACTGAAGAATGAAATGTAGAATGTTTGAATTAGGGCCTTTGTTGAATATTTTTAGATGTGAGCTTTAATATCTCACATTCTCAAGGAAAATAAGTTGGGACAAATCCTTTTTTTACATACTTCAAAAAAAAGAAAATTGGTAAAGTTATGAATAATTAAGTTGTTAACTGTACATTTAAATATCATTCTCATTAATGCATAAAACATTAATCTTGCTCATGATGTTGAAGAAATGAAATTAGATTTTTTTTCCATTTGTAAAATTTAAAATTCTCCATTTCTTGGGCAGTTTTGGATACAGTTCTGAATACTGCATAGTAAAATGAAACCTCTATAAGAAAGACCACTTTAGGCGGACAAGAAAAATAATTTGTAAAGGCAGGTCTTCATGTACAGGTTTCAATTGAAAAAAAAAGATCTGTATAGACAGGTGGTCATTCTATACAGGTGGTCTCTAAAGCAGATCTGACTGTAAATATACATGTATTATCCCTACCTGGCAAGCACGGCATAGTAAAATGTAACCTCTATAAGAAAGACCACTTTAGGCGGACAAGAAAAATAATTTGTAAAGGCAGGTCTTCATGTACAGGTTTCAATTGAAAAAAAAAAAGATCTGTATAGACAGGTGGTCATTCTATACAGATGGTCTCTAAAGCAGATTTGACTGTTAATATACATGTATTATCCCTACCTGGCAAGCACGGCATACAATCACCCAGTTCCATATTCCTTGTGGTGTTGCTATAGTAACCGGCTGGGCACGGTATGGGGTCATAGGTCGCCTCGGGACAGTAGTGGCCCGTGGGACACAAGGCTCCAGTGACATTGTCCGTGGGCGTGGCTTCGTAAGCCCCCAGGGTACAGTAGTAGCCAGGGTCGCACGGTCCAGTGACGTTAGACATTCCGTATTCTTCGCAATAGTAGCCTGTCGTGAGAGTGGTTTAAAACAGAGAGAAAATATGTTTACAAGTGAAAAAAGCAAGTCTAATATTTTGAAATAATTATCCGGAAATCATATTTGGAATCATTCAAAAGAGGTCAACCCCGCTGCAATTTTTCCAAATAGACGACGGCCGTTTCCGGGTCAAGAACATTTGCAAATTGCAAAACTTCAGTGTCTGGTTTCTACTATTTTGTGGCTAGAAACTTATTATTGGGCGCTAAGACCGGTGGTGGCACATTATTGACCTACAAGGAATGAAAACGAAATATGAGCAGTATGATCTTTTGACAAATCTTGGCCACTATAAATTTGCGAAAATTCTGGTTTCCAGCATCCCTTTGATTTATCCAAACAGGAATGGATTATTTTTTCCACCACTCACCAGGTGTGCAACTTGTAGGTTCAATGGATCCCTCGGGGCAGAACTCTCCCGGCGAACACTGCCCTCCAGTGGCGTTGGATGAACAGAAGCAGGAGGTGGTGATGTTGTTGAAGCCGTAATCTGTCGGCATGCTTGACCACGCCCCTCGGATACAGTACCAGCCCGGGGCGCAAGGGTCAGTAGGGGTGCTAAGACCGGTAGTGCCACAGTATTGACCTACGAGGAAGAAATATTGAAGGAAAAAAGGGGAGTATGAATAGTTTGATCTTTAAATTGGCAACACATGTCAGACTATGCCCCTCTGAAACAGGACCAGTCAAGGGCGCAAGGGTCAGTAGGGGCACTAAGACTGGTAGTGGCACAGTATTGACCTACGAGGTATAAATATTGAGAACAAGAAAGGAGTATCAGCGGTATGATCTTTGAATTCGCAACACATGTCAGATCACAGTCTTTGGATACAGTACCAACCAGGGGCGCTAAGACTGTTAATGGCACAGTATTTACCTACAAAGGAAAGAAAAAAAATATGAGTAGTATGATCTTTGAGTTGGCAACACTTTTCTAACAACATTGCTCGTATAGAGTACAAGCTGGGGTGAAGGCATCTGCAAGTGTGTTGAGACTTGTGATGGCACAGTATAAAAAGGAATACTAAGACAGGAATATGTATATAAGCATTAGAATTTCTAAATTGACAATATTTGGACAAACACGAAAACAAATTTCCTGTAATGACTGGCAAGTTTGATCACATATCTTTTAGTTAAATAGTTATTCTACATACTTCCACATTAAACATGCCTACATGTATCTGCAAGGGTTACAAGCATGGGTACTCACCAGAGCATAAAGGTAAAAGAAAACAATTAGTATAGCTAATTTGAGAGAGAAATACTTGTTCATGAAGTGAGTTAAAATATGCCAAAGAGGGGCTCTCATCAAAAGGAATGTAGCAGTAGAAGAAATATCAGGGTTACCAATTTGTGGACAATTTCTGTAAAGTATTGAGTACTCACCAGGTGTACATGGCTTGCAGTCCACCAGATCGTGTTTGCCCTCATAGTCGTTGTAGTAGCCCTTGGGGCAAGGGAACTCGTAGGACGACTTGGTGCCCTCTGGACAGTAGTGACCAGTTGGACATGGGGTGTCGCTGTAGTGGACATCTCCGCTTTCACAGTAATACCTATATATGAATAGGGAGAGCATATGATATAAAATAAAATATTTGTTTACAGGGCTTTCAAGAGATATCATAGATGTATCAAGCACTAAAAAAACGAAAAATATTGATAATATAATTACCATTGTGCAATACATGTACATGATTCTTTTTATTATTATTATTATCATCATGATTAATACCATTATTATCATCATCATCATTCAAATTATTGTTAACATTTCACAATACAGGATTATTATTACAACTATTATCATTCTTATTATTATTATTATCTTTATAATTATCATAATCATTATTATCATGTCATTATTTGTTAACATTCCTGTCTTGATCATCCTTTCTATCCCGTAAACACTCACATGTAATGTATTATAGAATAGTACAGGAACAATACAAACAATATACAAGAAGCCTAATACATGTACAAGACATACCCTGGAATGAATTAGATCAATTAGCTTCTTACATGACCCAGTAAATGTAATCAATTTGCCGTATTCTAATGGTCATCTTACCCTGCTGGACACGGGTCACACTCTGACTGACCGGTCTGGTTGTTGTACGTTCCAGCCTCGCAGTCCAGTGGATACGACGTTCCGTTTGGACAGTAGTGACCAACGGGGCAAGGACCGCCGGTCGAATCAACTATCGGATTGTTGGGATCTTTGGCACCTCGTAGGCAGTAGAACCCGGCGTAGCAGTCACCGGTCGGAGCGGTCAAGCCTACGACTTCGCAGTACTGGCTGTATAGACACTGTGTGCACTCACTCTGTTAAACAGAAGAGGTTTGTACATTAAATTTATTTCTGGCATTTATACAGGGGAAAACATTTTCATCAAAAGCGATGGACGTCCAAGAGGCCCTGTTTGGTAACAACGAAATGTAATACTCAAAACAGTAAAAGAACAAAACAAAACTGATATAATCCAATTCTCTTTCACAACATTAAGGTAAAAAATTAGTATCCACTTTCCTTAAGAGCCTACTGTAAATGTATGAAGACAGTTACTCACTGAGTTGGTCAGTTTGGTGACATTTCCAAACGTTCCTCTTGGACACGGTGTGGGAGTGTCAGAGCCTTCTGGACAGTAGGAACCCTCGGGACAAACTCCAGCCACTCCTACAAGATACACAAGGAACAGTGAAAAGATTTATAAGTGAGGTATACAAATATTTCAAGAGAACATCTTAAGTGGTAAACACAGAAATCAACATTGTCATTAGAGTGATATAAAAAATTAAATGAACAAATTGAATGGTAAAACCTAAAGCTTGATTTTTTATGTTATGTGAGCATGTGGATCTTTGTCTGTTTGTATTTTATCTTATCTCGGGAATATGAAGTTACTTCTGTGAAATTATGAAAATATAAGGGAAAACATTATAAGTTTTTTACAATACTGTAAATGGCAAATATAATGAGAAACTAATTTGGCATGTATCAGCTCAATTTCTGAAGTGCTAATGAGATCGAATATCAAAATGCTCTTCTGGAAATCTATCATGTCGTTTTTCTGGGCCCCGTTGCACAAAACCTTACAATTGATGGTAACTTTTGCCATCAATGGTAACTCCCATGATGGAAACCTTGATTTTGATTGGCTGTTGAGCCCTGTTACCATGGAATTTGGCATCGATGGCAGTAAGTTTTGTGCAACAGGCCTTGGAAATCATTTAAAACCTATCTTGAATTCTTGATAAGTTCATTAAAGAAAAAGTTGGATCCTACTGAGTCTAAATTCTTCAGTAAGTAGCAGATGGGTTGATTGACCAACCAAACCAAGGACATTGCTTACCTTTAAAAGTGACCTCAGGCGTAGCGGTGTCCGACCCCTCGGTGCAGAAGTACCCTGCCTCGCAGTCTGCCGTTACCATTGTCGCGTTGAGCTCAGAGCAGAACTTCCCTGGTGAGCAGAGGGTGCACTGGGTCTCATTGGCCAGGCCAGCCATGTTGGAGAAGGATCCCGTCGGGCAGGGCTGCCAGTCGTAACCAGTTCCAGCCGGACAGTAGAAGCCTATGAATCGGTTTGAACAGGAAAACCATTTCAATTGTTGTCATGTAGTTTCTTAGTTTGCGAGATGCAAATTAGATCAAAAAGAAGTTAAAGGAAATGTTGGTGATTGGTCACTCCGGAGTGGATTCAACATCGGATTGTAAAGGGTTCAAGCTGCCTTCTGCGTCGTAAGAAATATCACAAGGTAATCCGTAGCTACGGTACCTTTAAAGAAAAGCGAGAGGGGAGGGGCTTTTAGAAACCTTCTCTTTTTTAAAGTCTGAAACACTCACCATGTGGACACTCCGCTGGTTCGTATCCTGATGTGCAGTAGAATCCGGCCGGACAGGTATCGCACTCGCTACGATGCGTCTCGGTCGTGTAGGTCCCTGCCTCACATGGCAACGGTGAGGTTGTTTGACCGGGGCAGTAGTGACCGGTCGTGCAAGGGTCACCGGTGATGCCGCCATCCTCGGGTGTGGCCGTGGATGCGTTGGTGGAGCAGTAATAGCTGAATAAGGATTTCAATTTCACATTAATGTACATGTAACACGATTCAGCTAGTAATTCAACCTACTGAATAATACTACCGGTACTACTAATAATAATAATTAAATGCTTTTGTATAGCGCATAGCACATAGCCATAATTGCACATCTTTATGTGCTTTACAGAACAGAATATAAAAGAAGTGGAAATTGTACTGGGATTAACACTGTGGGATTTTACAAATCCCACAAGTATGTTTTCAAATAAATTCTAAACTTTTCGTATAAAGATATTTCTAAGATATTCCAGCATAAAACAGTGGCTACGTACGATAATGAAATTTCCCGTTAGATTTTTTCATAGTTTGTGGGACCTAAAATAAAGACTTTTTTTACTGGAATGCAGCTTTCTTTTGGGGTTTATAATAATAATAATAATAATAATAATAATTACAGTGCTTATATAGCGCATTAATAATTCAATGAGATATGATAGAGCAAACTGATGGAAACATTGATAAGTTAATAAACTTACTTAAACAAAAAAATATATAAACCTTGTACTGTACATTCAAAGGTTAAAGGTCATAGGTCTTACCCTGGATCACATGGTCCTGATGGAGCGGTCAGTCCGGTACCGTTGCAGTAGAAGCCGCCTGAGCATGCGTAGCAGTCGCTAGCCTTCTCTAGACCAAGGCTATCAGACCAGGTCCCAACTGGACAGTTCTCTGGGGCCGGAGTGCCTAGTGGAAAAGGATTGCATCATTATTCTCAGTCACTTAAAGTCACTGAATGGCATTGGAGTAGACATTAATGTACATTTGCCACTCTCCACCCAGGTGTTAAACGGGTACCATATGAATGCTGTGTGCACCGAAATAGGTAGCCTAGCAGAGCTGGGGGAATTTTGGAGCACCTTGTGTGGTGGATATGTGCGCTATAAAAATATCCAATATTATCATAATTATTAGACTAAATATCCTGCTCTACATATGAATTATGCACAATAGCATCGTTTTGTACCAAAACACTTTTGTACCCTTCTGTGTACACTTTTAACACATTACATAATACATTCATAGCTGAATGAAAATATTACATTATTACAAATCGGGTCAATGCAGAAGGGGCAAATGGTGGCAAAAATGAATGCACCACATTCAAATAGGAAAGAAATCTACATGTGCTACATGTACATACATATAGAGTGCTCTCCCTGAACCACAACAGCCTCTCACTTCAAATACTGTAAAATGTACAGTGTTTCCACACTGAAACAAAAAAATCGGGACCAAGATTCTTTTTTGCTTGTTACATTAATAAAGGCGATTTCCTGATTTTATCTTGGAAAGTTTGTTCATGACTGTATTTAAACAAGGAAAAGTAACACAGGCTCATGCTGCAAGTGTCTTTAATAAAATCACTCACCTTCTATGCAGTATTTCCCTGCAGGACACTCCACCCCAGTCACATCGTCGTTGGGCGTGGCACTCGACGACGCCCCGATGCACCAATAGCCCGCAGCACAGTCGCCCGTCCAAGTATCCTCGCCCGGTGTGTCGCAGAACTTTCCAGGAAGACAGTCTAAGCACTGACCCTCCCTCTCCAGTCTTTCCGAAGGGTTGTACGTTCCGGCTGGGCAGGGGTACTGGGTGTTGAACTCGGTTCCGTTCATGCAGTAGTGCCCCACGGGACAAGGGTAGATGGTGTAGTCTGAGATGGGGGCGTCGGCTACGTCACAGTAGTATCCTAAGAAAAGATGAGAAATGATGATGATTGTCTTACAAAGATAATGCTTATAAAGGTAATCATTATGTTAAAGACACGTTTCTTGGGCAGTGATTCAAAACAATTTTTAAGTTTTCCATTTTTATTCAGTACAAAGAACAGATACAAATTTGTTGATTTTCATTCATCATTACGCTTCATGTGACTTTGACATTCCCTTGTTTAAGAAAAAAAACTGTCATTTTCGTACCTCCGTTGCAGAGTTTGCATGAAGACTGTCCGGTATCGTCCTGGTAGGTCCCTGATACACAGGCCGTCTCATCGGCACTGCCTTCCTCGCAGTAGTACCCTTGACCGCAGGGGAACGGGCTGCTCGAAGACTGACCGGTTGGGCAGTAATAACCTGTAGAAAGAAAAGAACAATAATGCAGTCAAACTTGTACTGATGGTCACTTATCTATACAGGATTAGACCACCCAGGAAGGTCAATGACAGGTGGCTATCTCATCAACTCAGCTCTCAATTAACACAAGAAAAAGAGGATCATGGGGGACCAATGGTCACCGATTAGGCATTGTTTTCTATATAGAGGGAGCAAGTAGCTACAAGTACATGTAGCTACAAGTAGTGCAGTGGGGCTTTTAAGAGTCACTTGTATTTTCTCCAACAAAGATGCAGGCGCTGTAGAATGTGTCTAGAAAGGTGAACTGTCCAAGCTGGAATCTTCTTCTGTTTCCTAAAGGGGCACTGTAGGTTGTCTTTTTATTATCATAATCACCATCATCATCACTGTCACCATTGTCACCACCACAATAAGCATCTTTATCATTAACATTATCATCACCACCACCATCACCACCATCACCGCCACCACCATCGCTATTTGTAATTTTCATTTTCAGTTGCTATTTTCATAACAATGTATAATTGCTAGACCAAGCCCTACCTGGATCACACAGTCCAGTTGGTTGTGTTAGTCCAGGATGTTCACAGTAGGACCCTGCTGTACAGTCTGTGCATTGGGCCTCTATCATTAGACCAGTGCTGTTGGAATAAGTCCCAGATGGGCACACGGCTGGGTTGGCTCCAGTTCCATTTCCTACAAAGATTTATGAGAGTAAACAAAATAATGAACAGAGTAAGAAACAACTGTGTAAAAAACAAGCAAAGCACATTTGTATTCTCGGAGCAGGACATGTATGAAAATAAACACATGAGCCCTAATTCACAAAGAAGGTTTGAATTCAACCCATGGTTTAATCTTCTTTTACATAAACCCATGGTCTAAAATCAGCGCAAAATAAGCATGACACAGTCAGAGGTCCAATATCAGATGCGGGCAAGGCAAGGTACCCTCGATTTGCCCTAATTTTAAACCATGGGTTGATACATGTATGTAAACAAGGGTTTAAACCATGAGTTAGATTTAAACTTCATTTGTGGATTCAGGCCATGGGGGATAATACAGATTCAACTGCTGGTCCAAAGTTATCTTGGGCTCAGTATTCATTGTGTTAAACTTACCGCAGTATCTTCCTCTAGGGCATATATCACCCGTGATACCGTCCGTAGGATCAGGTCTCACGGCTGTGCTGATGCAATAGAAGCCTTCCATACACTTCCCTGCTACATCGGCTAGACCTACATGAACAAAGACAAGAACAGAAGTATTGAGCAGCAAAGAAGGGCTAATCAGTAAAATATTACACAATGAAATGGTTAAAGGCATCGTTTAACAATGTTAAATCTGAGATGCATGGCCTTACGTATTATCAGTGTCTGTGATATGGTGTAATATTGAAGCCTTAAAAAAGTACAAATCTTTGAGTATCCGGCTTTACCGTACTTCTCCAATAGACTTTAGTGTTATAAAATATGTTAGGAAAAACAAAAAATGATTTTCAATCATAAATATCTTAATAATGAGACAGGCGATCGACTTGTAAAAGTCATGGGAATTCCTGACTGACCTAAAGGTTTATAACTTTATAATTATGATTGCAGCATGAGATAAATCAATGATTTTGTTTCAGAATCTGAGGCAATGTTACAGAGTCACTTTAAGGATTAAAAGGTTTAATAAGCATAACAAGGAAAAATACATGTACATGTACATGTACTGATTTTCTATGAGATACCACACAAAATCTATAGTGGGAGTATGCAGAGTAGACTAACAGTTTTTTTTATTTTTTATTAGAGTATGATTTCAGTTTTAAAGTTGCAATATTACTTCATAGAGGTTACAAGCTGACATATTTAATATATGGAACCTCACAAATGCAAGGCAAAATTGAAAGATACACATGAGCGGCCATGCAAAAACAAACAAATGAAGTATTTTTTAAAATTGTCTTTTGGCAAGATATACATGTAAATCTACATTTGCCACATGCCTTCTTAGGTGAGGTAAATGGGTATGCGGGAGGAAGAAATTCCTTGAATGCTTGAGTGCCTTTTCATGGTAGCTCGGCTAAAGCCGGGGTAATAATATAATTGCAGAACCCTCAGGGAGAACAGTATTAATACTGATGAGGCTACCTTGGGCAAACATGACATATCAATATCATTATTACAGTCAAACCTGCTTTAATGACTACCTGTCTACAAAGGCCACATTTGTTGTTTCCCTTGAAAATAGTTTCTAATTGAATCATGTACTAAAGGAACCTGTCTACAAAGGCCACTTTTTTTGTTTCCCTTGGGCGGTCGCTATCAACAGGTTTGACTGTATATTACCAAAACAAATCTTGTCTATGAATCTAGGTGTAATTACCTTCAACGTCACAGTAGTTTCCTTCTGTGCATTCCTCCGGTTCAATCGATCCTCGCGGACAGTAGTAACCAGGCTGACAGCGCCCTCCAGTGCTCAAGCTAGGACAGAGGCAATCCCCATCGGTGTAGTTGTCAAAGTCCATCGGTTGAGCAGTCCAAGCCCCTTGTATGCAGAAGAAACCTAGAAAGAGGAAAATACAGGTTAATAGTCGATTCATTTTCAATATAAAAGATTTGCATGTAATGAATGTGTATTCATGTTGTGTCTTACTTATAATACTAAAAAATGAGAATTGTGTCGTGAATCAATTATTTCCTGCATGAATCTAGAAACATAAATAATCATAATGTTTTGGTTATACAATACACAATATAAAAATCGGTCCACAGAATTACCAAAGCAGTATCTGTAATAGTAAAATACAAAATTAAAATATTTATGCTGTGAAGTGATTTTAAAGTAAATATGATTTCCACACATTATGCCTCTAAACCAATTTATTTCCTTGTTTGGCACTAGCATGTAGAAAAAAAAGGAGTAAACTAAAAGATCTACATGAGTAGCAAATATTGCTAACATGTACACATGTTGCCATTTTACTACTTTTTATGGATCTCACCTTCATCGCAGTCTCCAGTGACCGTGGTGTTTCCCTCGTAAGCACAGTACTTCCCTGGATCACAAATGGTACAGTCCGCCAGGGTGTGCCCGTTCTGGTTGGGTCGGTAGGTTCCCTTTGGACATGGGTATTGATAAGCGTGCTCGGTACCTGATAGCATATTGAAAGTGGATAATATAATAATAATAGGTCCGGTCATATAACGCAGCTACTATATGAACATACACCTTTACGCTTAATACAAAGTATCATATTATTTCCCCGGCTGTAGCTGAGCCGCCATAATAAGGCACTTAAGCATTCAAGGAATTTCTTCCTACGGCTACCGGGTACCCAATTACTTCACCTGGATGGAGAGTGGCAAATGTAGATTTATGTCTCGCCATAGAACATTAATGTTGGGATGGGACTCTAACAAAGAACCAAGTGATTCACATTCCGGATGAGGAATCCACTAGACCACGACACCTTTAATAAATATTCCACAGACCAAAACCTCTGTAAGCTCAGTTCAGTTCAGTTCAATTCATTCATTCTTCTCAGCATAAAAGCAATATTGTAATAAATGGCAAATATACATAGAAAGAGCAAAAACAGAAACTAAAAAAAATTATAAAAACATGTACCTGAAGACGGACAGTCAACCTGTCCGAAACGTCGAGTCTACTCTCTTGCTCCTGCTCTGCAACTCTACTCGCCTACTCAACTCTCCAACTCAATCCAGTCTTCTACTCAAACCTCTCATCCTGCCTACAACTTTCTGGTTTACAGTCCTTTTCAGGACTATACTCACTTCCGAAAGATACTCTTCCTTCCAACCTCCACTTTCTCGCCTTTCCATCTCACTTCTATTTTTCTATCTACTTTCCTCAGTCCCTCGAGGACTTTACACATGGTGTACCGTAAACCTCTTCCGTATGTACAGAGTATTTCCCAGTAAAGGGACAAATACATGGTATAAACAATAACAAAATACAAAATTGTCTTAAACCATCTGTCATCTGTCCAGATAAGCAATGGATCTTTGTCAATACATTCATGAGTAACTGTAGTTCTTTGTACTGTCTTTGGGACCTTTAATTTACATCCTATCAGAGAGACTGGCTTACCGTTAGGGCAGTAGAAACCGGCTGGGCAGTCGAATGGCCTGAAGTTGGACACATTTCCAGGACAATACCACCCACCCTGGCAGGTCTGGCATTCAGACTGTTGGGTGTTCTCGTTGTATGTTCCCGGCGGGCAGCCGATGGGCTCGCTGGACCCTGCCTCGCAGTAGGTCCCCACGGGACAAGGAGCGCCGGTGATGTCGTCTCCTGTGGTGGAAGGTACAGGGGTTAAAGTTGAAAGAAATTAACATGATAATTCTACCTAGAATGAAACCAGTATATAAAGGCCGCTCAAGGGAAACATGAAGTAGACTTCACGTACAGGTTCCTTTAGTACAGGTTTCTATGAGAAACAATATTCAAGGGAGAACAAAAAATGTGGTCTTTATAGACAGGTGGTCTTTCTATACAGGTGGTCACTAAAGCAGGTTTGACTGTCCATTCTATGTGGAAATGACCATACATGTCTAGAAATGATTGCTTAAATAACACCATTCCAAACTTACAAGATCATTTTTATGTTGCAAAAGAATGTTAATGTATGGGTAAATTTTCATTTCTAAAACAGAATCTTAACTCTTTATCGGCTTTGAAATTATATCCTAGAATGACAGGATATTATCTTGTGCAAACACATTGTACAACAAGACGCTGTGTGTCTAGACAGGCTGTGTATCCTGACAGATGATTTAAAATAGCAATTTAAAGAAGTTTACTGGCAATATTTTCATAAATCTTTAAAGACCTATGTTGGGCAATATTATAAAGGACAAATATTCATGACAGTTATAACTTTTTAATCAATATTCTTTCTTCAATCTGAGACCAAAAGAGAAAGCTTTACGTGTGTTAAGTGTCCGGACACCCAACCCACCATCATACATGTGATAGAACTGGACCGTGGCAGTCCATAGCATGTTTCATCAGTAGATTATGTAGTCTAATATGATGATGACGTGGATCCTAATCAAATGATTGGTTGAGAGCGTACACGTGACCAGGCATTTTTTTTGGCCAACACATAATTGGGATAATGACCGGTCATTAGTAAAATCATGTTATAAAACATCATTTTATAAAACAAATAAAAACATAATCTTATAAAACAAATAATACACATCATTTTGTTCGGGCATTAGTGAAATTACCTACACTTGGTACCTTCAATACAGTCCAAACACCATCGGCTATCGCATCGGGCATGTTAGACTGTTCCAAAGGTACCTTGTGTGAGTAATTCTTACTAATGCCCTTACTGCTGTGTATTATTTGTATACTATCCAGTTGTAGAACCCAGGGTCGCAGGGAGCCTGCAGTCCAGTCAGGTTATAAGTACCGCAGTAATTTGGATAATGACCGGTCATTAGTAAAATCATGTTATAAAACATCATTTTATAAAACAAATAATATCCAGTGGTGACTTACCGATGGGGTTTGGATAGGAGGAGCCGTAGTGGCAGTAGAACCCAGGGTCACAGGGAGCCTGTGGTCCAGTCAGGTTATAAGTACCGCAGTAGAACCCTGGATCACATGCCTCGCACTGTGACTCCTCGGAGAGATAGAGGGCATCTGAGTAAGTCCCGTTGGGGCACGGCTGAGGAACGGAGGTCTGCTGCGGACAGAAGAAACCTTGAGGACACGGTCCGCCGATCCCGCTGTTGGTCTCGCCGTCTGGGTTGATGATGTTCACACCTTTAATGGAAAGAAAAGTGTTGCCAATTAGTTAATGATATCCATACTTGAATAGATAGAAGAGCTCTAGCCGTATTTTTAATACAAAGATAAAGGTTAATTTCAATGAAATATGAACATTTGGGATTAGAATATTAATTCCCATCCTAGACACTTTAAGTATTATCTATCTAAGTATCTTCTCCCGGTTCAGAGATTGATTGCAACATCTCTCCATTTCACTCTATCTTCTGCCATTCGGGTGCACTCTTGTAGTTTTAGTCCACTATATTTCTTGACATTCTCTTCACAGTTTAAGTATACTCACGTAAATTTTCATTGGAAATCATGTGGTCCCATACATTCAAATTCATGTCGGATGTACCCCCACCTATCTCTACGGTAGAACATACCTGATTGGCAATAGTAGCCAGGATCACATGGCCCTGCCGACGCGTTCGCTATTCCAAATGAGTAGGCACCAAGCTGGGTGCAGTAGTAGCCTGGAGCACAGGGCTGGCACTGGTCCTCTGAGGCCAGGCCCAGGTCCGGATTGTAAGTCCCACGGGGGCAGGGGATGGACCCGTTGCTACCGGTACCCTCGGGACAGTAATGACCTCGTGGGCATTCCAGAAGACGCTCACCGTCTGCACAGTAGAATCCTATAGACAAATTGAAAATGTTTTATTAATACAACAAAAAGAACTTTTTTTCTTTAAAGCCTCACTGCACTACTTATACATGTATATAGCTACTTGCTCCCTCTATATAGAAAACAATGCCCAAACGGTGCCTGTTGTTCCCCATGATCCCCTTTTTCTTATTTTAATTGAGAGCTGATTTTATGAGATAACCACCTGTCAATGACCATACATGAAGGTCTAATCTCTCCTGGCCAAACTAGTGCAGACAGGCTTTAATATCCTTTTTTTTTCTTTATGTAAACATATACAATAACAACTAAATTATTCACACCCTTGTCAATTTCATGTTTTTTTTGTGTTTTTTTCGTGCCTCAGGAATGAAAGGCGGACTGGTTAAATTTGGGCGTTTGTTTAATACTTTTAGGTGTGAGCTTTAATACACATTTTCCGGAAATGAATTGAGACAAAACAATTCTTCAGATAAGAATTTACAAAACTTGGTAAGGGTACAAATAATTTAGTTGTTGACATAACATGTAACTTTGTTCATGCACAAGGTAGTGTCATTCCTTATTAGCCTTATTATTATTATTATCCTTATTAGCCAAGGTGACCTACCTTGTGGGCAAGTGAAACATTCCGCTCTTCCAGTTATATTGTTGAACTCCCCGTCCGGACATCTCATGGCCGCAGGGGAACTCTCGGGACAGTAGTGACCGACGGGGCAGATGTTCCCAGTGTCTCCGTCCGTAGGGTACTTGGTCTTGGCCTTGCCGATACAGAAGTACCCTAAAAACATAAAATGAGAAACAAAAAATGTAATCAACTTTTTATCAACCATTTCAAGGATATGAAAGGCAAAGATATTTATGTCATTGTCTTGTTATATTTGCGCAAAAGAGAGTCTTTATTCTTAACATTCAAAATGGATTCATTAGTCGTACAGACATATTCCTATAAATAAATAATGATCAAGGTACTTAAATAAAGAATTAATAGCACCAAATTCTATCAATGTTTAATATTTTCAAAGATATGTTTGACTTGCACATCTTCAATTGTTCTGTTTCCCTTGGATGGTCTTCATTTATTTCTTTTTTTTAACTATTTATTCTGCAATTCACAAAAGATATAACAGTGTAAATATGAGTAAACAAACATTTGAGGACAGTCAATTATAAATGCACAATCTTCCTGGAGATCCTCTGAGTGCATCAGTTGGCTTCCGGAGAAGAGGACAGCAAACTTAATCACTGTAACTGTAATGGACAGGTTTTCATGGACAGGTTTTGCCTGCATTAGCACCTTTGCCCTTTGACCTCATCACTTGACCTTTAACCTTACCTGGTGCACAGAGCTCGTTGGGTTCGGTAAGTGCGTATCCTCCACAGACCTCCCCTCCTGGACAGTCCAAGCAGTCGGCCATCTCCTGACCTCCGGTCACGTTCAGGAAGGTTCCATTCTCGCATGGGTAGGAGATGGGCGTCTCGGTCCCCTCTGGGCAGTAGTATCCGGCCGGACACTCCCCACCCCCGAGTATAGTGGAATTGGCCTAGGTGTTCAAAGAGGATTCAGAAATCAGATTCAGAATCAATTAATAGAAGTAGATAAACAAAAACGCTTAACGTAGGGGGGGAGGGGTCAACAACAAAGTTTAAATATTCATGTAAACAGTTCTTGTTTAAACAAATGATGTGCACTGAGTAGATTTTTCTGTACAATGTTCTGCCTGCGGTGTGTGTTGGTGTGTCTGTGTGCCTGTGAATGAATGAGGGTGGGTGTATGTTTGTTTTGATAAGTTTTACAATATTTGTTATAATAATTTGCTTGTATGTTTATTTTTGTACAGGGCCCCATTCTCACAAGCTTTGCTTTTCTTGGGGTCCTTCCAATTTTGCTGTTAATTTGTTATGTATTTTACTTTGAATTTTAATGGAAAATAAATGCAATGAAATGAAATGATGATTCAAAAGGATTTTTGTTTTGTTTTTTGGAGGGGGGTAGATAAGAGTAAACAACCAATCGAACCATGAAAGATGAATGCAGTGAATTACTGAGATATGAGATGGTGTTGATTTTTCCATGAGAGCCCACTACTATGCATCTTCATCATTAGTTCTGAATACGAGACCAAGCTTGACTTACGCATTCTGTTATATACGGATGCGAGGTGTCAGCTCCTCCGATGCAGTAGTGTCCAGCAGCACAGTCCCCACTCCAGGTGGACAGGCCAGTCTCACCACAATACTTCCCTGGTGGACATGAAGGGCAGTCTCCAACCTCCTGAGCACTGGGCTCTACACGATATGTACCCTGGTAATCGAAATGACATAAAAATTAGTTTAAAGTTGCTCATGCGTGGGTATGTAGAGGGCAGCACACTGAGCCAACAGGTGTGCGTACTAGTGTCCCTTTATGAGTACATTCGTACAGGAGCATAATACCCGTTGGCAAATACCTGTTGCGCCCTCTATACAGCCAACAATGCCTAAGCAGTACCTGTTGATCCCCCATGGTCCCCTTAATTATATGTTAATTGAGAGTTGATATGATAAGATAACCACCTCCAAGTGACCACACAGGGGCGTGTATTCCCTCCTGGCCAAGCTAGTGCAGATAGGCTTTAAGTTTCACACTCACCTCTGGGCATGGAATGGGTATAATAGTCCGTGGCGGACAGTAATGACCACTAAGACACGGCTGCGGCGTTGCAGTCCCAGACTCGTTACAATACGCCCCCTGAGGGCAGTCCAAACAGGACGAAGACGCTGTGGCGGTCGTGTAGGTGCCGCGTTCGCACGGTTCGGCCTTGTACGCAGCACTGCCGCTGTAGTGGCCCTCTGGGACCTCGTGTTGGATGCTGGTACCGGAGCCTCCGGTGCAGAAGTACCCGGGGTTGCAGGGGCCTGTGGGCTCGGGGTTGTTGTCACCAGCACAGTAGTATCTGGAAACAGGCAATAAACAAGGCTATAAGTTGTTGCACTTGCTCCACAGACATATTTAAACTTATAGACAATTAGGTAGCACGTCTCTGAACAGATGGACAAGTGGGATTTGGCATAATGTCTCATAACACAAATTTGTATATCACCTGTTGTTTGTTTTGTTTTGGGGGGGGGGAGAACTCCACCTTAGCGCCACATATTTGTCTGTTTCCATGTGCATTGCCTCATGATTCGCTGATACCTATGTAGGTTGAATTACCAGTAAATGGATTCCCAGGCAGCAAAACCCCATGACCCATCAGACCAGAAAACTACATTGTACTCCAGCTCGCTTTCAAATCTCATAGATGAGGGAAATTTTGTGATGATGAGATTAACTAAAGGGGCGATTGGTGAAGGGTGAAGTGCATTACATAAGACGGGTCTGTCATAAAAGTGAAGAACACTCTTGGTGATTGACTATACCCTTTATTGCGGAAGCACCCAAACGGTGTCAGATTCCCCATGAGAACGCACAACTATGGGTCTTAAAAGCCTATCTGCACTAGTTTGGCAAGGAAGAATTACACCTCCCTGCATGGTCACTGGCAGGTGGTTATCTCATCAAATCAGCTCTCAATTAACATTAAAAAAGGGGATCATGGGGGACCAACGGGTACCGCTTAGTTATTGTTGGCTATATAGAGGGCGCAAGTAGATAAAAGCAGTGCAGTCCCGCTTTAAAGATAAATTGGAGACTTACCCGGGGTCGCAAGCGATGCAATCATCCGGTGACTTTGAACCTGATGAGTTACTGTAGGTTCCTAGAGGGCAGTTGGCTGGGAACGCCGTACCAGCAGGGCAGTAGCCTCCCGGTGGACAGACACCTCCAGTGAAGCCATCAACAGGAGCCTAGAAGAGAGATAGGGAAGTGACTACAGTCAAACCTGCTTTAGTGATCACCTGTCTACAAAGACCCCCTGTCTACAAACACCACATTTTTTGTGTCCCTTGAAAATGGATTCTCATTGAAACATGAACTAAAGGAAACTGTCTACAAAGGCCACCTGTCTACAAAGACCACTTTTTGTGTAGACAGGTTTGACTGTATTTGAGCAAGGATCGCAGTCTACTTTTGTAACTAAACAATATTCAAAAGAGCAGAATCATACTGTCGTTGAATCAAGGGACTAGTACAAATACACTGTAATCTCTTTAGTTAGTTAATTGTAAGGCACTATATAAAAAACAGTGATTACTATATAATGATGTTTTCTTGGTGCACCCTTGGCTGTATAATTTTTTTTGGGGGGGGACACTGGTGCTAATGCCCTTGTCTAGACTAATCAGAACCTGCATGTCCATCAGGCTCCCACACGACAGACTTTCAAAATCCTTCTCAAAACTTACTTGTTTCGTTTGTAATTGTTGACAATGCATTTAATTAATGTATTATAATTGAATATGTTACTCTTGATTTTCATAAATATTTGCTTTGTGTATTAATAACTTTGCTCTTAATGAATTAATATTTTTAGCTACTGTACATATCATTAGTTAAAGGTTCTTGTATTTCGTTCTTGTAACTAGTTCATATAATTGTACATGCATATTTTTTACTTTGTAAAGCGCAGAGAGAAACTTCTGTTTATTATGCGCTTAATAAATCAATCTTTATTATTATTATTTGAACTTACGGAAGACACAGCTTTCCAGGAGCAGTAGAAGCCAGCATCACAGACATCCGTGGGTTCCAGGTTGCCTGCACCCTCGCAGTAATAGCCACCTGGACAGGGTGTGCAGTCCTCGCTGCGACGCAGGAGGGTGGAGTTACCGTAGGTGCCGGTGGGGCAGGGCTGGGGGAACTGACTGCCGGCGGGGCAGAAGGATCCCTGCAAGAAAGGAGGTGGAGAGAATGTTTGTGAATATAGTCTGTTGGTATGGGTACGGATGAGTGAGATTGAGATGTTGATGGAGATGAAAATGCTGACAAATATGGAGGTATTATAATTATAATGATGAAGATGAGAAAGAGGAAGAAAAAGATTACTTAAAAGATTGTTAATCATCATCAACATCTCCATTATCATTATCATGATCACCATCATTGATGTGGTTGTCATCAACAAAATCATCATAGAAATCACTATATTCGTCATCAATTTAAATATCTTCATCATCATCGCAATCACCGTAGTCATGATCATTATCAGTATTACAATCACTATCATTTGTCATCTTCATTATCATCATTATCATCATCTTATTCACTATCTTTTTTTTTAAACCTCTGTTAGAAAGTAGTAAACAGTGATAAACAATATACACATTCTCAAGAGTCTTCAACAGAAACAACATTGTCATCATCATCCTCATGATGCATAATCAACAACATCATCATCATCACTTGCATTGTCACCATCATTTTCATCAACATTATCATCAAGATCATCATTATCATCACTTGCATTGTCATCATCATTTTCATCAACATTATCATCAAGATCATCATCATCATCATTGTCAACGTCATTTTCATCAACATTATCATCAAGATCATCATCATCATCAGCAGCACCATCATCATCATCACCATAAACATCATCACTACCACGCATCTCTTTACCTGTGTGCATTCCAAGGGCCACGATAGACCTTCCGTTGGACAGTAGTAACCAGCGATACAAAGTGTACATCAGCAACATTGTCATCATCATCCTCACTTTCATTGACACTGCCATTATCATCATCATCATCATCATCATCACCACCATAAACATCATCACTACCACGCATCTCTTTACCTGTGTGCATTCCACGGGCCACGATAGACCTTCCGTTGGACAGTAGTAACCAGCGATACAAAGGGTGCATCCTTGGGAGTCTTCACCAGCACTTGCGTTGAGGTAGAAGGACGCTGGGCAGGGGTTCTCGTAAGGATCGGCCGTTCCCGCGGGACAGTAATAACCACCTGGACAGTCTCCCGCCTATAGGTCAAAGGGTCAAAGGTTACAACAGGGCTTGACCATATCGTCGCTGTTTTCACGAAGTGACGGTAGTGAAAAAAAATTGCATTCACTTTGCGTTACGATTTTCCTCACTACCGTCACTTCGTGAAAATAGGGACGATATAACAGGCGCCCGGGCCCAAACAAAATCTTAGTGGGGACTCCAAAATTTCAAAAGTTTAGCCTAGGGCTCATGTATGTACACTCTAAAACGCTAATTATAGACTAGAGGTGATTTGGACAACCTTTAGATCAAGAATGCTAGGAATTAGATATTACAAACGAGCAGAAAGAGTGAAATTCACAGAAAATATATAAAGTTCATTGTGCCATTCATCAATAAGAACAATTTAAATGTAAATAATAATCAAAGTCCATAAATTAGCAATGCAGAGTGAAATCTAAAATCAATAATTCTATATACAAATTGGCTTTTTTATATTTTTTTTTTGTCATTTTTCATTCACATTGATTCACTTAGTAAACATGTTTTATTTTTACAAAGACTTACTGTTGCCAATTTGAGGAGAAAAAAATCATCTATCTATAGACTGTAAGGAAACTCTGAAATGCTATAAACGTGGCTTCAGAATTACTGGTCATGTGAGTCCTGTGGGATAGCAGTACTGTCCTCCAGTTCACTTAGTAAACATTTTTAGGAGTGTATAATGAGACTAACTGCTGCCAATTTGAGGAAAAAAGCTCATGAATAACTAAAATGCTGTAAACATTGCTTCAGACTTACTGGTGATGTGAGTCCTGTGGGATTGCAGTACTGTCCTGCAGGACAGGTCTGGCATTCAGATTCCTGGATCAGACCCGTTTCATCGCTGTAGGTTCCGTTGGGACAGTGCCGGGGGAACGGGTCCTGTGAGAAATTTTATAGAGCAAACCATCCAATTCAATCCTATCCCTAACACGACACTAGGGTCCTTTGGCAAGGCATTAATCTACATTTGCCACACTCAGCTCAGGTGAGGTAAATGGGTACCCCGCAGAAATTAATCCCTTGAAATGCTAGAGCGCTGTAATGGCAGCTCGGCTAAAGCCGGAGTAATAATTAATTTGTGCACCTCGGAATAGAATTGTATAGATAGATGGTGCTATAAAATGCCTATTATTGTTATAAGTATTATCCCATAATTTGTAGAGCACTAATACCTACATGCAGTTGCCTTATCAGTAAAAATACAGCCTATTTTGTATACTTTTCACACAGAATATTTCATAAAAAGAGAGAAATTTAGGGTTCAAAACAATAGCATGAAGGCCCCAAAATAAGAATCATTTCTCCAAAATAGGAAGATTGGCAGCTATGAAATGGTAGGTCACAAGTGCGAAAGTACTGTGGAAGACTATTCAACAACCTAAATCTAAAATGGACTCAATGATAAACCTAAAACTAAACCTAATCCTGAAACCATATGCCATTAACAACAACAAATAAAAATGATGTAAAAAGTATGTATCAAATAACCCCCCTTCCCCCCACCCTCCATCCCCATCCCAACTAAAGTCATCTTTCCCTCACGTACCTTATCTCCGCTCAAGCAGTATGAGCCGGCCACGCAAGCGTTGCTAAAGAGATCTGGAGCAGTGGTGCGTCCGTAGTCACAGGTGACTCCAGCAGGGCAGATCTTATAGGCGTACATGTTGTCTTGTGTGGTGGCTCGTACATCGCAGTAGTAACCCGCTTCACACGTGGTACAATCAGTGGCTCCCCAGTCCTGGAACAATTCAAATTCAAATTCAAATTCACATTCAAATTCATCTAATTCAAATTCAATACAATTTCAATTCCAAATCCAATTCCAATTCCAATTCCAATTCCGATTCTATTCAATTCAATTCAATTCCATTCCATTCAGTTCTAATTCAACAAGTTTATTTGTCCACTGTAAGTTCAGCATGGAAATTTGTTTTTCTCAAATGTAGAATAAAGGCTCAGACATACATAGTTTACAAAGAACAGAAATAGGATTCAAAACATGGATACATTTTGGTGGTGACAAAATAATAGTTTTAAAGAAACACAGAAGGCATGTTGAATACGAGCAAAATTAAAACAAAGGGTGTAGAATCAATAAAGATTTTTTTTTAATAGGACTCACAGAATATGTTCCTTTGGAGCATTCGGTTGGTTCAACATTGCCTGTTCCATTACAATAGTGACCGTCCGTGCATGTAGAACAGTCCGATTCACTCTGGCCTTCTTCTTCCTCACGGAAAGTTCCACTGTAAGAAAATAAAAATAATAAAAGTGGAAGTTCACCCTGATATTAACTCATATCCTGCCATAAGGCTGCATGCACGATATTGTTATAGTGCTTTATACACAAAAGCAAGCTACTGCTTCTTGCATGTTTGCAAACATTCGTAATAGCAGTTATTGTTCCTGCCCATTGTACTGTGCCTAGTGTTTCGCACGCACTATTGATAGTACCAGCGCGTTAATCCGATTATATACAAATAAACTTGGCACTGGGGAGATTTGTGGCTTGGCACAATGGGGATTAGCCCTGCGGCAGGATAAGAGTTAAGTTGGTTTTATCCCTATATCTAACCGTAGCCCTAGCCCTAACCCTAACCATAACCCTATTCAAACTAAAACCACCAGAGCATATGTCGGCGTACTTATGCTGGGCATACCGTTGGCAATGATTAGCCTATCACTATACTTAACCCTAACCTTAACTATATTAATCATAAACCCTAACCTAAAACCCACTTGCATCCCTAACCCAATATCTTTGAAAAAAACAGGGCAGTGGAGCATTTCACAAAGACTAAAATCGACTTTAAGTTGGACTTAACTATGGCAGGCCATTCATGCCACTGTTTGCTCTCACCTTTCCTGATATTGGTCTCTCAAGGGACTAACACATCATGGTCACAAATCTACATTTTTTGATAATTCATTATTGAAGGAAAAAATAATATCTAAAGATTATAATGGTGAGAGCAAACAGTGGCATGAACGGCCTGCCATAGTTAAGTTCAACTTAAAGTCGATCTTATTATTTGTGAAACACTCCCCTGATCTACTCTCGCCAGAGCATATTCAAAAGTAACACAAGCAACTTACGCTGGGCATGCCGTTGGTAACGATGAACCTTCTGGGCAGTAGTGTCCCTCCGTACAATCAACGCACTGCTCCCATCTGATGTTCCCCTCGTCATTGGAGTAGGAGCCGGCATGGCACGGAAATTGGTTGGCTGACTGGGTCCCTGCAGAGAGATAAACGGAACAAAGATTGATTGGAGTCATGCGGAATGTTTTCATCAAGCCGCAACAAAAATTAAGTTACAATAAAGGTACACAAAATTTGTTAATTTGTTTGTTTGTTTTACCTGACTGCTATTAAGAAAGTATGTGTATGCTTCTTAGTAAGCAACCAGGGGACCCACGGTTTTAAGTCTCATCTGAAGGACTTGGTAATGAGGATTAATGCCTTACCAAAGGGCACCAGCACATCAACTTGGTTTAGAATCGGAGACATTGTGCCTCCATAAATGAAAATTATTATTTCTTGAAATATGTTTCTGCTGTCCATGCAGCTGTTAATGTCGTAGTTTCAGGCCACAAGGTTACATGTATATTTCCCATGATTTTCTCTATACATTGCACATACCTGCTGGACAGTAGTGCCCTGTTGGACACTGTGCAGTAGGTTCTGTTGAAGCCTCTAGACAGTAGTATCCTCTGGGACATTCGTAGCATTCTTCAACGGATTTCAGATTGGTTTGATTGGTCCAGGAGCCAGCCGGACAGGGGTACTGGTCAGAGTGCTGAGTACCTGCTGGACAGTAGTGACCCTCGGCGCATTCCGAAGGAGGCTGTTGGATACCACCCGTACCTAAGAACATATAAGATACACATGCGATTAAAGACACAGTTATCGGCCAGAGTGCTGGGTACCTGCTGGACAGTAGTGACCCTCTACGCATTCAAAAGGAGGCTGTTGGATACCACCCGTACCTAAGAACATATAAGATACACATGCGATTAAAGACACAGTTATCGGCCAGAGTGCTGAGTACCTGCTGGGACAGTAGTGACCCTCGGCGCATTCCGAAGGAGACTGTTGGATACCACCCCTACCTAAGAGCAAAGAAGATACACATGCGATTAAAGACACAGTTATTGGCCAGGGTGCTGGGTACCTGCTGGACAGTAGTGACCCTGAGCGCATTCCTCAGGAGGCATTTGGACACCATCCCTACTTGAGGACAAAGAAACATGTTCAAGTGAAAATAGTGTCTCACACTGGAAAGCCGTGGTTAGGTTTAGGAAGTCATTGAATGAGTTGCCAATTTAAATATCTTAAGGGACTGCATGGCTAGACCCACAGTAAATGATTCCAAATGTCATCCTGAGAAAGATCAACTAAACTCACTTCCTTAACAACACAATGATTCTTTGCAAGTCTTGAACTGGAAGGGCACTGTCAGGTTGTAGAAGTTATCAGATTTGTGATTTTGTATTGCCAATTTAAATAGACTCCAATGATTCATAACGAGCAAATAATTCTCTACAAACTGCGACAGGCTGCGGCCAGGTTGGGGAAGGGAAGTTACTCATTGTTTTAATGCGTTGCCAATTTGAAAATCTACAGGGATCTACTACACTCACCTTCATAACAAGCAAATGATTCTTCACAGGTGTCACACTGGAAGGCTGCGGTCAGATTATGAAAGTCATTAAACGTTCCAGCCGGGCAAGCGTTTGCAGCAGCGTTGGGACTGTCACTTCCTAGTGGACAAAAGTACCTGGTTGGGGAAAACATGATAGAGGATAAACATACATGTTTAAGAGGATACTGCACTTCATATACAAGTACATATAAAAAGAGACTGAAATGTATATATTACAGCTTCACTAAGGATTCAGCCAATTTGAAGAGCTTATACCTATAGTGATTCCAACTTTCCAACATTCATTACTTTCATATTTTGTCAGATTTTATTCACACTTTCACCCGGCAACTTTATCGGATTATCCTTTAAGTATTTTCTTGATCTCTTTGAAGTTTGTCATTACATACCCAGGGTAGCAGAAGGTATCAGGCTCTACCAAGGCAATGGTTGTGCAGGCGTAACCGGCGGTACAGGCGGTACAGTCGGTTTCCTCATTCTGGCCAACAGAGGGGTTGAAGGTGCCAGCAGGGCAGGCCTGGGGTGTGTCGGTACCCGATGGGCAGTAGTAACCAGCAGGGCAAGTCTTGCATTCCGTTTGAGCTGCAAGGAAAATCAAACATTTCATCATTTTCTAAGTAACCCCTATTGGAATGTAACAGAAGCGCAGTTACTAAACTTTGGCGGCCTTTACCAGACTTTAGGTGGTACACTTAATGTCTGGAAAGTGGGCAATGCACACAGTCATGCACTGTGTCCCGTGACCTTTTCCTAGTGCTACAGTCCAGAAACATTTCTATAAAACTAAGAAGGCAAGTACACCCAGAAACATCCACATCTGGAGACGGGTACGTAATTTCATTAAAGCTTATTTGTGCTAGTTTATAGGAGGGATTAGACCCCCCTGCAAGGTAACTGGACAGGTGGTTATCTCATCAACTCAGCTCTCAAATAACATAAGAAAAAGAGGATCATGGGGAACCAATGGTCACCAATTAGGCATTGTTTTCTATATAGAGGGAGCAAGTCGCTTCAAGTAGGACGGTGTGGCTTTAAGGTAAACGTTATGATCGGATTATGTGGAAAAGTCAGGAAAATTTTGAAAGGCAACAGTATTTTGAAATCCTGTAGACACGCCAAAAAATGCCTACAAAACAATACACTGCAATGACAAATGACAAATAACAGTGACAAATCTGCTGAAAACCAATCAGAAGCAAGGATTTCAGTAGCTTATACAACAACTATCATTTGTGACAAGTTTTGTGAAACGCCCCCCAGGACTTACATTCGGCTCCTTCCACCTCTGTGAATGTACCACCTGGGCAAGGGTAGTCATCACCCGCCGCAGTGTTCTCAGGACAGTAGTAGCCCTTGGGACAAGGTCGGGGCAAACTGGTACCTGAGGAACAAGAACAAGAACAGGACAGTGTCAATGTGAGGGCCTGAGGAAAATGGTGAGGGTATCAATGAATTAAAATGCATACATGTAACTTTACGTATGTATATAAAATGAAGCCCTATTGAACATGGATTCTCACATTTTGTGGTTAGGCTCAGTAAAGTTGAATTCAAAGCCCTAAAAATATACCAAATGCATAAAAAAGAAAGGGCAAAATGTCTGCACACAGTACGTCCACATGATCACATTGTGTTGACAGCAGGAATTTAACCCTATTTAGCCCGGGGGGGGGGCTTCAGAAGCCCCCCCCTCGACATTTTTCGCGATAATTTTTTAACGCAAGAAAATCTTGCACTGAAATTTTGTGACTTTTTTCTTTCGAGTCTTGCGCATCTTTTGAAAGAAATTTTTCGAAAATCGGACCTACCATTACAAAGTCACGTGTCCTTTTGTCTTTGCATGTCAGCCCGAAAATCGCTCATTTTTGTGATTTGTGTACAAAACATATGGAAATCTCATTTTTCGAATAAAGAGATAAAACATTGGTTATTTGGTCTTGTTTATAGTTTAGGGTGTTTATTTTGGGGTCAAAATAGTTGAATGATAGTTAGAAATGAAATAAAACAGCAAAAACAATAAAATACATAAGTTAAAAAAACAAGGAAATACATAAGAAATTATCAAAACAATAGATAACATAAGGAATAACCCTGGTTTTTAAATTTTTTGTGTTGTATTATTATTCCAAATGGTCTAACAAATATATGTAGTGAGAAAGAATGCCTAAATATGAATAATGTCTGATTTATGGGCAAAAATGTGAATTTGATGACCTTATTTGCATAAATTACCATAAATATGCAAATGATTGAGTTTTTCAAAAAATTGAAATTACCATAGTATTCTATACACTTCACTTGACATGTATGCAAATTTTCGCGGCGATCGGTCGTTTCACGGCCGAGATCATAGGGGGGGGGGGGCCTGAGAAGCCCCCCCCTGGGCTATGCAGTTTCAAAATAGCCCGGGCTAAATAGGGTTAAGACAGGGAAAGAAGCTTTTAAATCTGTGAATTGGTATTTAAACACATTGAGATATGACCAGCGCTCTTTAACCCGCATCAGTACAGAGTCTACGTTTTATATTAGTTACGTTGCAACTGGTATAAAAAAAGGCACTTTATAAGAAATGGTTAGTATTTTCATTGCATACAGGGCGAAATGCCTTACCTGCAGGGCAGTAGAACCCAATGGGGCAGTTTGAGCAGTCGTCTTGTTTCGTAAATCCGAGGTCCGTGCCATAGGAGCCAGCCATGCAGGGGTGTTCGGTGGATGTCTCGGTAGAGAACTCACAGAAGTACCCGCGGGGGCACAAGTACTCCACGGTGGGGGTCCCAATGACAGGATCTTGAGGACAGAAATAACCTAGAGAGAGGGGGAAGCAGGAGAGAATAGAACTTGAAGGGGGTGCAATATGAGGGGGAGCCCAATGTCGATCCCTAGATTAGCATATCAAGTTGATTTTGATCAAAAGGAATTGGGTTTGTTTAAATCACTAGCATTAGCACCATCATCATAATCAACATCATCATCACCCTCCTCCTCCTCCTCCTCCTCCTCCTCCTCATCACCTTCCTAATTGATTTTGATTGTTTAGAAAACTCTGAACTGCTTCAGTTATTGACAGGGTATTCTCCTGTCACTACTTAAAATTACGTAGATGTTGACAGCCATATCCCATAATGCTTTACTAACTGGATGATGATACTTGGGTACAGAAACTGGAAATCGCCTATGTACGCCTTCACCGAAAGATTACCCAATTAATTATTATATCGTTGATAGCATTGTCAGTAAAATACCCTTCCTTTAAATCCCCACCACACTAGTTTGACCAGGAGGGATTAGACCTCCCTGCAAGGTCACTGACAGGTGGTTATCTCATCAAATCAGCTCTCAATTAACATAAGAAAAAGAGGATCATGGGGGACCAATGGTCACCGATTAAGCATTGTTTGCTATATAGAGGGGGCAAGTAGCTATAAGTAGTACAGTGGGGCTTTAAAGTATGTTGAGTCTCACCTTCGGGGCATGCAGCACACCCTTCCTCTGCTGTGGCTGCATTGGTCCTGTTTCCATATGTACCGGCCGGACACGCAAGCTCGTTCAGTCCATCATCGCAGTAATAACCTGGAAATTAAGAGTAACAATTATATAAATGATGATGATGATAATATTAATGAAATTATTAACAACAGTAATAGTAATAGTAAAAGTAATAGTAATACAGTCAAACCTGCTTTAGTGACTACCTGTCTACAAAGACCACCTGTCTACAACAAGCACATGTTTTGTTTCCCTTGAAAATGGTTTCTCATTGAAACATGTACTAAAGGAGCCTGACTACAGAGACCAGCTGTCTACAAAGACCACTTTTTGTGTTTCCCTTGGGCGGTCGCTGTAGACAGGTTTGACTGTAATAATAATAATAGAAATAACAATCATGTTTATACATGTAGCATCCTACTGGGTAGTCATTTCAAACCTTGGTGGAGCGTCCCATGGTAGACATGATTATAACCCCATTATAAAATAAATCTAAAATTAATTATATTACCTTGTTTACAGAGTCCCTCTGTTGGTGTGCGGCTGGTCGATCCTTCTGAGCAAGCATAGCCTGGATCACACGTGTCGCAAGCCGAGCTAGACTGGTTGCTATAGTAACCAGCATCGCAGATGACCGGTGCTGCGTCCGTCACGGGGCAGTAGTAGCCAATGGGGCAAGGCGTACAGGCCGACTGCAAACCTGGACAAGGGAGATGACAAATTTGAGCGTAATTTTATGCGTTGAACTATATACATCATATAGCATTATCTCTGTCCAACAGAGCACCAATCCGGGTAGGTTGTTTTAATAATGATTATTGAAATGAAATTCATAATTTGAATTTTTTTATCAGTGCATTTTAAAATGCTTCTTCTTCTCCTTTGTTTCTTCTACTCCTCCTCTTCTTGTTCTTATTCTTGTTCTTCTTTCTTCTTTTTTTCTTGTTCTTCTTCTTCTTTGTCTTCTTCTCCGTCTCCGTCCCGAGTCTATGGTTGGGGCTTCCTTATTATTTTACGGATTTATAGTGCTCTTTATCTTTTTGTACGTTCTGCTGAGTATCTTATTTTAATCATACTCTAATATGCTACAGCACTTTTTGTTACATTGTAATGTTCTTCTATTAATTTCTGTATTTTAATCCTCTACTTGAATTGTTTTTATTTTGAATATGTGTGTATGTCCTTTATCAGGACCATGATGAAATACAGCTTTGCTGATCATGTTTATATCATGTATAAATGTGCTTCAATAAATAAATAATTAAATAAATAAATAGAATGATTTTTACCTTCACTGTAATATCCATCTGGACAGGTTTCCGGTGAAGTCTTGGTGTCATTACAGAACTCTCCCGCTGGACACGAAGTACATTCCTGTATGGCAAAACAACAACAAAAATTAAAATTACATATATGTATAGAGTCAACAGAAACAAATCAAACCACAGTTTTCTTTTAAACGTGAATGTTATTATTATTATTATCAAATATTTGGCATCACTTGTGCCTGCTTGGGAGGTAAAAACGACGGAATCAATGTGACCCTCGGTCTCTCCTCCCGATATAACTGAGTATAGTTATTTATAAACGAAAACCCATCCCCATCATCACCATCATAATCAACACCACCGAGTTCGGGTTAGGTTTGTATATCAAAACCCTTGAATTGAGGGTCAATGTCCCATGACACTTCCACAAGAATATTCTCCTAATGACCTTTTCATCATTTGTGGAATCGGCTAAAGAAAGAACATCATGATGATGCCGACGGCAGTTCACTGTTCCCCCTGGCATCAACGCTCTGCCTGGCTCTAAGCTACCTCGGAGGGATTGGATAACACTCAATAGACTGCGAACTGGGGTCGGAAGATTCAACGCTAATATGTACTGTTGGGGACTTCGGGAATCACCGGCATGCATCTGTGGTCCAGAAGAGCAGACGGCAGACCATGTCATCTACAACTGCCTTATTTTCAAACCTCCTGACGGGATGACTGATCTGTCAAGCCCAATTGATGCACAAGTCAACTGGCTTACCCAGCTTCAAGAAATAACTTTGTATATGATACTACTACCTCATACGAAAGAAGAAGAAGATGATGCTGCTTACCGTCGAGCCTGCTACTGCATAGTAGCCTTCTGTGCATGACTTCTGGTATGTGCTGGACGTGTAAGGGCAAGCCTTTCCAGCGGGGCAGATTGTACAGCTCTCTTGACCACCTCCACTGTAGTAGCCCTCCTCGCAATCAGCGACGGTGGAAGAATCATCACGGTCTGGACATTCCTTGCCGGGCGGACATCTTGTGCAAGACTGGGAATAAGAAACATAAATATATTACAAAACCTGTGTCGGGAGACCTCTAAAGTGAGCCCAAAAGGTGGTATTTTTTAACAGGTTCAACTGAATTAATTTACAATTCTACACCTTGTTAAAGATCAGTCATTTTCATGGCAAGAAATTTACACAAAGAGCGAAAAGTCATCACAATCATCATCACCATCATCAGCATTATCAACATCACTAT
Organism: Strongylocentrotus droebachiensis; assembly: GCA_035222895.1. Lineage (NCBI taxonomy): Eukaryota > Metazoa > Echinodermata > Echinoidea > Camarodonta > Strongylocentrotidae > Strongylocentrotus > Strongylocentrotus droebachiensis. The sequence continues at coordinate 263,855 of JAVYIG010001635.1, forward strand.
CATGATGATCTCCACCACCGCCGACACTGTCATCACCATCATTATTATTTATTATCTCCACCATCATCATCACATACATACATACATACATATTGATATTTATATAGCGCCTTTACATAAACATGCTTAAAGCGCTTTACATCACCAGCATCAACACCTCTACTACCATCATCAGTATCCTCATCTCAACCACCGCCATCACCATCACCATCATCTTCATCATTAACATTGATATATCTGTCACTATCGTGCAATTATCATCCGCCTCCTGGACCTACCTGTGCTCCAGCGTCAGAGTAGTAGCCAATGCCACAGGGAACGGAACTGTTGACCGATGTGGATGGACATTGGTATCCTGCTAGACAGGAGTGGCACTCAATTAGTCCGCCCTCAGAGAAATAACCCTATAGGATCAAGATGGCTAGAGTTAGAATATCATTTTAAACTGTTGCATTTTACAGTCGAACCTGTCTATAAAGGCCATCCAAGAGGTACAGGAAATGTCGCCACTGTACACAACACACATTTTTCCTAAAAGGATACAATATAGGTTACTACTATAGACAGGGGCATTTAAAGAGAGATGGCTGCTAAGACGGGTTTGATTGTATATACATAACTCTCTCTCACTCTCAATTCCCACCTCTCTTTCTCCTTTCTCTCCCTGCTTATATTTTTATCTTAATCTTGTTTCCTTCTTTACCAAATGTAATCTTATTAATATCTGTGACCAGTACTTTTATCACCATGAATCATGCTGTAAGTCATTGTCTGACAAAAATTATACAGGTACATGCATATGTACCTATATGTAAGTTAATAGGACACTAGGCATGCATCGTCAAAGCATTTTTTCATGTAATCTTAACATGATATATAAGGAACTAGATGGAATTCGACTGCGCGCAGTCGAAAATGATGCCTCCGTTATAGAGCAATTTTACAAACCAAAACAGAAAAAAAAAATTGAATTCACGTTCAATGGTAATCCATTGACAGGTTCTCAGAATTTTGTGATTACAAGCAATTTCTCATATACATATATGACCCTTTGATCTTTGACCTCATGACCATAAAATCTACTCAGTTCATTGGCTCTGCAAGATGTTCTGAGTTAAATAGTAATCCATCTGTCAGTTCTAATGAGAATGCGTTCACAAGCTATTTTTGCATACATAGTGGGCCCATGACCTTTGACCTTTGACCTTATGAACCAAGAATCTACTCAGTTCATTGGCTCTGCAAGTAACAAACATGACCTAATTTTGGCATGAATCCATCAATCGGTTCTTGAGATAACGCGATCACAAGCTGTTTTTGCATTCATAATGTGCGCTGTGGCCTTTGACCTTTGACCTACGTGCTCCAAAATCTAATCAGATCGTCTTCCTATGGTGATACATACTATCCTTAAGTTTGAAGTTTTTACATCTCCAGTGGTTCTTGAGATATCATGATAACAATCTCAATGTATGGAATTTCATAAGTTGACCTCTATGACCCTTGACCTTTGACCTACGTGCTCAAAAATGTAATCAGATTGTTTTCCTATAGTGATACACACTATCACTAAGTTTGAAGTTTAAATCTCCAGTGGTTCTTGAGATATCATGATAACAATCTCAATGTATGGAATTTCATAAGTTGACCTCTGTGACCCTTGACCTTTGACATACGTGCTCCAAAATCTAATCAGATCGTCTTCCTATGGTGATACATACTATCCTTAAGTTTGAAGTTTAAATCTCAAATAGTTCTTGAGATATCGCGCTAACAAACTCAATACAAGGAATTTCATAAGTTGACCTCTGTGACCTGTGACCTTTGACCTACGTACTCCAAAATCTAATCAGATCGTCTTCCTATGGTGATAAATACTATTCCTGAGTCTTAAGTTTAAATCTTAAATGGTTCTTGAGATATTGTGATAACGGTCAAACGGGACGGACGTACGGACGGACGGACGTACGGACGTACGGACGGACAACCCGAAAACATGATGCCTCCGGCACCACCTTCGGTGGCGGAGGCATAAAAACAATAGGATATTGAAATTACACCATTGATTTCTTGAAAATCTTTATGATTGTATTCATTGTTATCCTGACAAGGTTAATCTCTCCGGGGGACATTTTTATTTTACATCGAAAATACATTATTTTGTAATTATTCACTTTTATCTTATGAAAGGCTGACCCAAGACATGTTTCAAATGTTCAACATAACATTTTGAAATACAATTCAAATTACATGACACAACGAAAATATACTAAATATTTTGTTTCAATAGAATTAGGTTGTCAGTGAACTTACTGCACCACACTTTGCATTGCCGCTTCCGTCTGCGAGCGGGCACTGCCAGCCGGCGGGGCACGTTGTGCAGTAGGCTGCCCCCAGTCTTGCGTAAGCTCCTTCAGGGCAGGAGGCTATGTAAGCATCGGTCGTGGTGTTTGGACAGATATAACCGGGCTGGCAGATAGTACAGGTGGATTGGTTGCCAAGAGAGTAGGAGCCTGAAATGAGAAATGGGAAGAGATGATTTATAATGGGAAGAAGGGGGAAAATGAAGAGGAGACAGAGGAAAAGGAGAAAGAGGAAGAGGAGGAGGAGGAGGAGGAGGAGATAAGAAGAAGGGGAGAAGAAGAAGGGGAGAATGAGGAGTAGGAGGAAGAGGACGGAAAAGAGGAGAAGAGGAGAAAGAGAAGAATAAGGGGGAGAATGAGGAGTATGAGGAAGAGGAGGAGGGAGAGAAGAAGAAGAAGAGGTACAAAATCATGATGATGATAAATAAGAAGAAAAACATCCTCTGACATATCATGAATTAGAAAGGAAAGAGACAGACCAATTACAAATTTAAACAAATTAAAATTCATGAAGTTGGTGGTGTTATGAATTTTGGGTTTAAAGCCTTAGTTGGCATTGAATGAAATTTGACAAACTTCTTGGAAAACTCTTCAGTAGGCAAACTCTCTTTAAAAAAAGAGATATTAAAGCTTTCATCAATAAAACAACTAGAAACAAACCTTCAAGGCAATTCACGGCAGCAGTGGGGTCAGAGGTCGAAGGGCACGCCTGGCCAAAGGGGCACGGGGTACAAGAAGTCTGGGCTGCCACTGAGTAGTAGCCCGGTTCACAGGCGGTGGGGGCGTCGTCCGTGTTGGCACAGGCGTAGCCAGCAGGGCAGTTGGTACAGGCGGTGGAGAGGGCTAAACTGTAGGATCCCACCGCGCATATACCTGGCGCCAGTCTGAAAGGGCCAATCAGAAATGGTCATAGAGACTTATTAAGTAATAATAATAATAATAGTTTGTTCTTATATAGCGCTTTTTAGGACCGCAGTCCCTCTCAAAGCGCTTGACAGATATATATTTTTATATAACGCGCTATATAATATATTACATGTATATCACGCACTACGGTATACATGTATAAGAATCTACTTAATATCACAGTCAAACCTGATTTAGTGACCACCTGTATAGAAAGACCACCTGTCTATAAAGACCACAATTTTATTTCCCCTTGAACATAGTTTCTCATTGAAACCTGTACTAAAGGAACCTGTACATAAGGACTACCTGCCTATAAAGACAAATTTTCATGTTTCCCCTGAGTAGTCTTAACTCTTATCCTGCCACAGGGCTAATCCCCCCAGTGCCAGATTTATAACGAGATAATCAGATTAACGCGATGGTACTAACAATAGCGCATGCAAAACACTAGGCACAGTCCAATGGGCATGAACAATAACTGCTATAACGAATGCGTGCTAGCATGCAAGAAGCAGAGTAACAATAGCTTGCACGCAGCCTCATGGCAGTCTATGAGTTAATATTAAGGTTTACTGTATCATAATATCATATCTTTCTATGTCACACTAATAATCTTCAAGTGCCGCAATGTGGATCAGTGGATTGAGGCTTGACAGGTTGACGGTCCCAATAATTATCAAGTTATGACATAAGTATTTCGGGATAGAAAAAAAATTAAGGTAAAAAAAAGGGGTTGGGGGTATTGAATTAGAAAATTGAATTAAAAACAACTGATAAAATAGTGATAACCTATTGATAAGAAGATAATAGGTATAAAGTGAGCTAATTAATTAGTTAAAAGTCTGAAAAAGGGGCATCCCCAAATTTCACATTCTACTTACGATGGATCAGAGCAGTACATGCCAGCCGGACAATCAGAGCATTCCGTATGGCCCATTGACCCATTGGTCGACTGGCCGAATGCACAGGCCACCGGGGGCTGGTCAGTGAAGGGGCAGGCGTACCCCGAGGGGCAAGCAGTGCAGGTGGCCTCGCTCGCAAGACTGTACTCTCCCTCCGTACAGTTTGCTGTTGAGCCGAGGGAACAGCTTAAACCGGCAGGGCACAGGAGACACATTGGAACCATCTTATAAGAGGGAAAGAGAAAAATAATTATAAAGGCTTGTTTACATATGCTACGAGCTTGTTCACATATGGTACGGGTAAGCACGATTGCATACTGGATACTGGATTACGTTTTGCTCTGAAACGGGAGTGACGTTTATTGCGTTTTTTGAAGAAGAAGAAAAAAGTGTTTTTGCCCAAATTAATTGAAGATAAAAAACAACTTGTGGGAGTCTAATTATAGATCCATTTACAGCTATCCTTCTTTGATTTTAATGATATATTTTGTTCATAAGTTTTAGATTTGGCGTTTATTGCGTTTTGCAATGAAACTGTTAATTTCTTGACATGTTTAGCTCAGGACTACAATATCCACTATCGCAAGCTGTTTGAGCATTCAACTAATGATCTATTTATATAATATCAGAGGGGTGATTGTCAGATGTTGGGTGACAAGGCTTTATCATCCTGATGGATGAAACCAAATACCTCAGGACTACAATATCCACCATCGCAAGCTGTTTGAGCATTCAACTAATGATCTATTTATATAATATCAGAGGGGTGATTGTCAGATGTTGGGTGACAAGGCTTTATCATCCTGATGGATGAAACCAAATACCTCAGGACTACAATATCCACCATCGCAAGCTGTTTGAGCATTCAACTAATGATCTATTTATATAATATCAGAGGGGTGATTGTCAGATGTTGGGTGACAAGGCTTTATCATCCTGATGGATGAAACCAATTACCTCAGGACTGTAATATTCACTGTCGCAAGCCGCTGGAGCATCTGCAGGGTCGAGGCAAGACATGCCCTCAGGACATGGTGTGCATGAGTCGTTCCTAGCCGAGGAGTACGTCCCGTAGGGGCACGGCTGGGGAACGTTGACAGGGTCGGGGCAGTAGAAACCAGCTGGACAGTCAGTGCACATTGTTCCCTGTTATATGAAGAGATGAATTTGATTATAACACTAATAAGATTTGATTATCCAGTGTCGCCTCATCATTATTATAATGTTCTCCCAGAGGGTACTACAATCATAATATAATCCTGGCTTTAGCCCAGCTGCCGTTGGGCATTTAAGGGTAATCAAGGAATAAATTACTACCATGTACATGTACCCATTTACTACCCCTGGGTGAAGAGTGGCATATGTAGATTCATGTCTTGCCAAGGAAGGAATGAATGTAAGAGGACATCCTTACCTCTCCCAGCCCACTGTATGTTCCATTGGGGCATGTAGCTGGTAAATCGCTGGCTACCAGACATAGAGACCCTGTTGGGCATGGGGTACATGACGAGGCCTGCTCCAGGCTGTACATTCCTGTTATAGAGAATAGAGAGAGCCAGGGAGGGAGTGAGAGAGGGAGGGAGGAAGGGTGGGAAAGATAGAGAGAGACAGAGAGGGAGGGAGGTAAAGAGAAGGAGAAAAAAGGGAGGGAGAGAGAGAGAGAAAGGGAGAGAAAGAGGGAACGAGGGAGAGAGGAGGGAGAGAAATAGAGGGAAAGAGAGAAGAAGGGAGGGAAAGAGGGAAGAAGGGAGGGGGGAGAGGAGAGAGAGAGGAAGGAAGGGAAAGAGAGAAGAAGGGAGGGAACGAGGGAAGAAAGGGAGGGGAAGGGAGAGGAGAGAGAGATGAAGGAAGGGAAGGAGAGAGAGGGATGGATATATGGATTAACTTGTACTACTTATACATGTCTCACAACTAAGGACCTGTCAAGGGCAGAATACACCTACAAACTATCTAACATTGCAAAAATAGTGATCTCTTTTAGTTTTTAACCCCTTAGCTTTATCATTGTGGATCGTAAATGACTTGTAGAGAGGACAAGGAGTGCAAATACACAGACCCTTCTTCATGTAGTTTCAATCTCTAAAAGCCATCACCTTGCATCTGACATGCACACAAAAGTAACTTCCAGATACCAGTAATGTCTTAGCTGCATAATTCTCATATCCATCATTGTCCAACTTACTCAAACGTGTAAGTTATTTACAAAAGGAACAAGAGGTGCAGAAATATGTTCCTCTACTGCAAAATTCCAATGCCTTGATGGCATCATCTTGCAACATACATTTACACTAAGTGACTTACCAAGTGGACAAGGGGTACAGATACCAGCACCCTGCGCTGCATACGTCCCCGCTGTGCAGTTCCTTGGCTGTATCCTCGCTGACCCGTTCAGGCACTCTTGACCGGCCGGACAAATGCTGCAGGACGACACGCCCTCCTCGCTCCACTGGCCCTCCGGACATACGCTACATACCTGTTGACCGCTAAGACTGTAGTAGCCGGGGTCACAAGCCGCCGGGGACCCGCTGACCGAGAGGCAGGAGGAACCACCAGGGCAAAGGTAACAGGTGGATTTGCCTGTGGTGTCTTGGTAAGTACCGCTGGGGCAGGCTTGGGGGTTGCTGAGAGGCGAGGTGCACATGAATCCCTGGGGGCAGGGCAGACAGTCGGTGCCATTGGAGTACTCCCCGACCTGAAAGAATGTTGACACGATGATATGATTTTTAGGAACAGAATCTAATACTTTGAGTATGAGTTTTGGATAAAGATGAGATCCCCAGCTACATTGTCACATACAAATGTACATGTCTGTTACCCATCTCAGAATTTAGAACAAGGACATGTACATATATATATATCTAGGCCCCGTCTGATAAAGAGTTGCAATTTTTAAATCCTAATCAAACACAAGTTATTTAATCAATCGCAAGTTTGCAGTCCCCTATCTTTTATGTACATAGTTTTGATTGATATCGATTGCAAATAAGTTGCAATTAATATCAACTGTTTATAAGACATGGTACTGATCACTGTATTAATTCAATGCCCTACTAAAGACAATTCAGACCAAATATTAAGTAGAAAGGCACATTTGATATGTAAATTTTATTAACATGTGCTCTCTATAGAAAGTCGGCAGCCTATTTGTCGAACTATGTTTTTTCAGTTGCTTTTCTCAATGCCCTATCCTACGGGCATGCCGCGCCGGAACTCTAGCGATGGCTTTGCACACCATACCGGCTGAAGAAACTTCAAGCTAGGGATTTAGCTTGCGCGCTCGTTGCTCTCCAATATAAGAAATTTAGATATCGATCGCAGAAATATTGATGATCGGTGGAAAGAGTGGATTCCGGAATTTACTATACCACTCCAAATAGTAAATTTTCTCACCCTCTCAAATTTATAGTGAAACTATACCTTTTTCGTGTTCTGTACAATCGCAATGCAAATAACTATACATGAGGAATATCAAACTAATTATCATTTACAAATAAGATACACATATATTGCGTACATGACATAACAGCATGTACAAAGGGAAATACACCAAACTGTAAACTGAAAATAACAAGAGGAGACCGACAGTGACTGACCTGACATAACCCTTGACCTGATGACCCACATGCTTGACCGATAGGACAAGACGCACAGCTGGTTGATCCACTTGTTGAGAACTAGAGAGGAGAAGTATTAAAATTGGCAACAACAATTATCAAAGTACTTTTGGCACTGGATATCATTACATACAGGTACACATAGTTGCTTCAAAAGATCCTATTCAAGAAAAACAATTTTTGCAATACATACACAATGTATTTAGTTCTGTATATTTGGTTTTCATGCTTGTTTCTTATGGTATATCATAATATTAGCTTTACTATTACATGCACTATTTATAAGCTTAATTGTACGTAACTGTACCCAAAAATTGCTTTAAATTGCATAAAATTAAACACAAGCAAGAGTTAACTCTCATTTGTCCTTTTATGTGGGCCTTAACATGGGTTTTTTTCCCATAGATGCTCTTTAATCATTAAACTTTTGAATGTTCCACACATCTTTATCATTATTTTGTGTCAATAAGTCAGTTAATTTTTTTTTTTTTTGGGGGGGGGGATGGGGGGGGGGTATTTTCTTCTTAAGTCATTGGTCTACTTTAATAAAGCAGAGGTGCACATGCAATCACATATAAATTTAAGCAAAAAAGGGATTTGGGTTCAATCACAAAGCATCTTCAATTTGATTCTTTCTTATTTTCTTTTCTATACTTTAATTTTAGATTTTTGTTTTAAACATATTAGCAATTCAATCTGTTTGGCGCTAGATGGGCATTAACTCTGCTTCATAGTTTGAGTTAATGCCTTTTTGACGACAAACAGACGATATATCTCATCAAACGGGTAGATGAGCGTAAGGTATGGTTAGTATTGAAGCATTAGTAAGCTTACAAAGCCAGCCTCGCATGCAATGGGTTCTTGGGTATTGTTTGAGCAGCGGAAGTTAGCGGGGCACTCGGTACAACTCGTCTGGGTCGACGCAGTCTGGTAGGTCCCTGCAGCACACTGTTTAGGGGATAAAACATATGATGATAATCATAATAATAAGAATAATGTATGTAATTACTTTAAACATCCAATTAAGTCATTTTACCTGCATTTAGTTAAAGTATAACAAAAGTGTTACCTTGTCATAGATCCTATTGAAGGGTTCACTTTATTTTTTTTCAAAATCCTATTTCAGTATTAGTTGTAAAATATGCAAAGTATAGAAATATAATGAAATATGAGCAGTTTCCAATGAAAAAGTTACACCCATGATATCTGTGGTTTGTTTGTATCGTACAGAAAGCGCACTACATCAATACATCGATACAGCAAATAAGAGGCCAGTGGTATCATAAGGGGGGGTTTGCAAGTTGAAGAAATGTAAGAGAAAAGGGTTACTGACTGGGGGAAAGGACAAATCAGGGATGTGGCATTCCCTTTATTTATCTATTTATTTCTTCTTCTTCTTATTTTGATTTATTTGAATCAACATTTTTTTAATTTCATTTATTTAATTTTTTTTTTTTTTTGGGGGGGGGGGGTGATTTTTGTTCAACGTTTGATGAGGGGAGGACTACTCTACTGTAATTGGGGATGATCATACTACACATATGACTTACCGTGATACATGTCTCTTGTCCTGTCTGATCTGTGTAGTAGCCCGGAGGACAGGCCTGAGGTGCCTTTGTTTCGTCAGCACATTGGTAACCTAAAATTAAAAACACAAATAGCATACTTGTATATAAGATAAGATAAGATAAGATAAGATTTTATTCGTCTTTCTTTCAAATGACATACAGAGCATAACTTTGGATCATAACACATTTACAAAGCAAAATAACAAATTATGATAATGATACAAAATATAGCTAACTAAAAGAAAGACGAGGAGACCCTGGTAAAAGCAGAGCTTGTAATTATTAGGGTCCCCTCTGAGCCGGATAAAACATGATGAATAGATATTTGTGACTACCTAAGAATACAATAGGGAAAAGGGGGTATAACAAAACAAGAAGTGTACACACACAACAACAACAACAAAAAGAGAGACTAGACTAGACAAGACGGGAGAAAAGATAAAATATGAGAAATAATAGAAGAATACAGCACATCGACAATAGGCACAGCACACAACGGGCACAAGACAACAGGGGGAGGGAATAAGAGGTTGACAATCTGAAAATATTCAGTTAGACACATATTAATATCAAGAAGAAAATTTACATTTATAGTAATACATAATATATCTTGGCACCATAATAACTACAAAAATGAACTACTCTATGAGTCACAGTATTTATCGAGAAGATAAACCTTAAGTTTACACTTAAATGAAGAGAGACTAACAGATTGCTTAACGCTAGAGCCTAGAGAGTTCCAAAATTTAGGTCCAGTTCATATATACATAAATATAATTGTCATAGTTTCACAATCAAAAAGGTCGTTTTACATGTACCTGTGAAACTTTCGCCTACTCGTTGCTGCATGCATCATCAGACTGACTTTTTAGCGCAACTAGATGATTGTGAAACCTTTTTTATTGTGAAACTTTGAAAATTCAATTCATGGAATTACTACCAATCAGATGAACCTCTTATTTAGTTTTATTTCCATGAAAATAAAGAAACAAATTTTAAATTCTGCAGTCTTTGAGTAGGTAAGGGGGTGGTTCAACGGGGAGCACATCATTCATTCTAATTGAACTAAAAATGGTAAATATGGTTCTAATATTTTTTAAGGATATTGTTGTTTTTTTTAATTATATTGCTCTGGTTAATCACGTACATCATGTACATGTACGTCTATGTTCAGCAAAGAGACAATAGAACTTGTGTTTTAAAAAAAACATCAAAATGTGAACGGATTCTTACCCATAGGGCATTCAGTACAGTTCGCATTTCCCAGAGAATCTGCATACCAGCCAGCCGAACACACTGTGGGGGCGCTAGACCCGTCGTACGGGCAGTACGATCCCTTAGGACAGTCTTCACAGGATGTTTGTCCAAGGATTGCATATTGACTGGCTTGGCATATGGTCGGTTCGGCATCAGTCGTGGGGCATCTAATAAAAATAAAACGCAAATAAGAGAATTTTGAAAATTCAATTTCTGTCCCATGGTACAGTATGACTAAAGAGACCAAATTATATTCAGTTTAAATGATCAAAAGGCCTTTAGTTTAGCATATGATCAGTTAAGCATCAGACTTTGGACATGTAGTAAAAGGAAAACTCAAAGAAGGGTTTTAAATATTTCTCAATTACTTTTACATACCACAAGTAGAGTTGAAAGTTAAAATCTGTTTTATTAATTCAAAGTCAATTAGTTTTCTAAATATGTATCGCATCACATCATTTTTTTTTAATAACTGCTGAATTAATTTGAATTACTGTTACGCTGTCTGGCAGGTTGTGCATGCAAAATTACTCCCAAAGGAGAAGTAACTTCAAATAAGAGTCTCAATACAAAGAAGAATTCTCGATACAAAGAAGAACTCTGGGGTGTGGCCATGAAAGGGGTCTTAAAGGGGGGAAGGGGGTGTAAAGGGTTCTATATTTACCTGTATCCGGCAGGGCAGATGGTGCAAGTGGAGTTGCCCCCTAGGGAGTAATAAGTCTCTGAACAAGGAGAAGGGGTTGAGTAGTGGTCAAAGCATTCAGACCCAGCCGGGCAGACCATACACCCAATAGCATTGGTCTCGTTGCTGAATGTCCCATCAATACATCTAGATTGGAAAAAGCATAGGCATACATGTACATGAATTATTGATGATTTTAACAACAGTAATAATAATATGTTTTGTTTACCCATTGTAGCCTCATCAGTGTTGATACCATTCTCCCTGATGGCCCTCCAATTACATTATAACTCCGGCTCTAGCCAAGCTGCCATGCAAAGGCGCTCAAGCGTTTACAGGGAATAATTTTCCTCAAATTTTTTGATTAGCAATTTCAGCTGATGGATAAATTTTTCAAATTAAATTCTGTACATTTCTATGGAAGAAAACTGCTACACACAAGATATTTTGTATAGCAGTCATGCAAAAATGCATAGCAAATTGCGATGCGATACCAGGAAATGATTCCCTGGTTTAAGAAATTTCTTCCTACTGGGTACCCATTTGCCTAACCTGGGTGGAGTGTGGCAATTGTAAATTAATGTCTAGCCAAAAGACATGATTTTGTGTACTTGTCACATAATTGCATCGTTACAGAAACAACCATGCTGACAACATCACTACTGGTTTGTGATGAAGTAAATCACAACAATCATGTATACCGGTATTGAAGTTAAAATCACTCGACAAATCAACCAAATCTTGCAGCAGATTACAAACAATGAAAGCACTGGACCAAGATATGTTTACACTGATCCAAAGGAACATTATATTATCAAAATGTGGTCCCAAGTTGTAAACCTATTTCAAGTCTAAATCTACATGTACATGTACACATGAATTTGAAATTATAAGTGAGCATTATTTCCCATTCATGAGCAATCCTTTTCCTTGGGCATTGCCATTACGATATCATTTTACAAGGGCAAAAAAAGAAACGAGAAAGCTTAAAACTATCTTGAGCTCTGGTATGGAAACTTGCTGGAAATCATCTTTAATAAAAATCACAATTCTCATTTGCAAATAGTAACCTGTGTTAGTGCCTGGTCTACCTTGATTTCCTTATCTTTCAATGCTCATTACTCAGCCCCTATACATTTTTTTCCAAAATCGTTTGGCACATGTCATTCATTTGTAATCTTGAACATCCAGTGTAAGTTTTGTTGGATTCTGTGAGAATTTATTTTTTATCATTACCAGAACTCAAGCTTATCTTTAAAACTTGCTATGCAATAACAAATGATCAATTTCTATCAAAAATTTGCTCTCAGCCGATAAAATGCAACGATTACAGTAGCTCATAACAGTTATTATAACTTTTAATTGATAACAAGTTTAATGAAACAGGGCCCAGAACTCAAGAATCTCTTATAAAGCAAAAATATGGATACAAAATTGTTAATAATACTACAGTCAAACCTGCCTTAGTGACCACTTGTACAGAAAGACCACCTGTCTACAAAGACCACATTTTTTGTTTCCCTTGAAAATGGTTTCTCATTGAAACATGTACTAAAGGAACCTGTACATAATGACCACCTGCCTATAAAGTCTACTTTTTTATCTCTCCCTTGGGTGGTCTTTATAGACAGGTTTCACTGTACTAGGGTCTTTGATCTTGATATGAAGATTGAATAATTGCAATTTAAGATTTCAACGGAAGCAATAAACCTTTCCTTACCCGATTGGTTCCACTAATCCATCAACTGGGCAGTAGAAGCCCACAATACAGTCCTGGCATGACACGCTACCGTTGGGTGCGTAGGTTCCGGCCGTGCAGAGCACAGGGTCAGCAGACTGGACGGTGCACTGGTAGCCCCCTGGACACGGGATGCAGGTGGTGGCGTTGGCCAGAGAGTAGTAGCCATCTGGACACGGGCTGGGGACTAAAGACATCAAGGGTGATTTGATTTAATCATTATTTAATTTATTTTTTTCTACATGAAATTGAAATGATGGCGTGCAGTGTTATTTAAAGTGAATGCTGGAAGTGGTACATACTTTTGTGAAAAATCTAAATAGGGCCAACTAAAAATGACCGCTTGTTTCTGATCTCGATATAGATTTAAAATTAGAAGAAAAAAGTTCTGTGCATATGCATATCATGCAATTTACATCACAGTTATGACTTTCCTAGATAGTTACTTACAAATACTATGAAAATGGTGTCAGTTCCACACCATTTTTGTTTTTCATTTGACTATGAAACAGATGCAAATTTGAAATTTCTTGTTTGAACTTCAAAACAAAAATATTTATAAAAAAGGAGGAAAAAAAATGAGCAACTCTTATGACAGCAAAATAATGAAAGCATGCATGGAAAAGTTACTACATGTAGGAATCAATTGTTATTTGTGACTACTTCAGTAAGATAATTTCATTAGAAATAAAATGATGGAAGATGGTGACAAGGGAGGGAGTCTGTAGCACAAGGCTTCTCAAATTTTATGAAAAGCAGACAAGAAATTAATTTAACAAAAGTTTAAATGAGCATTATAAGGAATGTGTTGTATTTTTAATTACTCAGTCTTTGGCCAATGGGGGAGGAGGAGGGATATAAAATGCCTTTAAAAGAAAAGAGTTGAATTTAAAAGGGATGTGAACTGCTTACATAATAATAATTGTATAGGTGACAACTTTTATAAGAAAAGACAACTGTCAATGTTAATAATTTTATTACAAAAGTAAATATCTTTTCTGAAACAAGTGCTTGATTGTTCATAAAACTGCTTTAAACAATAATTTTACCTGTGAAACACTAAAAAATCAAATTAAAAATAACAATTCTGCTTCTTTCTTTTTTTGGGGGGGGGGGGGGGTGCGGCTCATAAATGCAGTTGGGCAAATAAAAATCACCTCTAAATTTTGCTTTTTGGAGGGAAACATTTCAATAAATTTTGATTTATTGTTCATTTTAGCTTCATTAATCCTTTGAATGTTTATTGCAATAGTTCAAACAACCAACAAAAAAATTAAAAGGTGGAAATGTGCCTTTTAAATCCTAAGATCGGATAAGAAATATTCATTTAAAAAATAAAAAAATAAAAATAAAAATGTTGTTGAAAACAGGGTGCAAATGCATGCACTTTTGAGTAGATCACTTTTTGTTGCCAATTTGCTAAATCAAAGAGAAAGTGATTGGATACCAATAATATTTCTTACCAGCTTCATGTCCGAAAAAGGTACAAAATATTACAAAAATTGAACACAAATAGGTTATCCAAAAGCTAGATCAAGTTTGAAGGCTACAGGTATATTTAGACAAGAGTTTACAGGCTATGAAAATGGAAAGGATACATATTATTATATTACGTATTAACATGTCTATAATTAAACAAACAATAATGATTAGTCTAATATTAAAAAATATATAATTCTGAAGTCTTGTATCGACTTAAAACTGTCTAAAGCTTATTCTGCATCGATTATCTTGCAGTAAATAGGTTTTTTGCATGGTAAAATGAAGAAAAAAATGACTAAAATAACGAAAAATCATGCGCACTTTAACCGTTATTGGTAGGCAAATAAATTACTAAATCTTGTGGTATATCTTATAAACACAAGTACATACAATTCCCAATTTCCAGTCTTAGCTCCAAGACAATCCTTTAACACCGGTGTACATTAATCTTACACTGGAAACGGTTAAATAATCATGAAGGCTTTGGCATCTATCTCATGATCAATACAGTGTGGCACAGGGAGATTATTTTTGTGTCATATATACAGAGGACAGGAACCATATCTCCAAAGCCTACGGGAACGATAGAGTCTGGTAGTCAAAAAGAGTTAAATCTTGACATGGAGGTGCAATGGCTCAGTGGTAGAGCACTGGTCTCGTAACCGGAAAGTTCCGGGTTCAAAACCAAGTCAATGCGCTAGTGCCCTTTGGTATTAAAGGCATTTTTAGTTATTTATTTATTTCCATGGGGCCCTGAATAATTATGAACATACAGTATTTACATCAAAAAGCATAACGTTTATTCAGAACAGTTGAAATCCTCTTTACCAAATCCCTCGGAGAAGACTTAATTAAAGCCGTCGGTCCCCTGGTTGCCTACTTACAAGCATACACTTGCTTTCTTAGCAGTTAGGTAAAATCAACCAACCTACCAACCAACCAACAAACATACCTGATGTTTTGTCTAAACACGCAGAGCCAGCAGGGCATGCTGCACAGGACGCTTGGCCTGGTTGATCCATGTAGCTTCCATCGGGGCATTCTAAACAATACTTGCTGGCTTCAGGGCTGTGTATTTTTGATAAACATAAAACCACAATAAATTACATTAGAGGTGCCGTGGTTCAGTGGTTAATGGGCCGTTTATGGTAAACATAAAATCAAAATAAATGTCATTAGAGGTATCTTGGTTGGGTGGTTTACCCCATAGTAGTTTAGAGTTTTCTGATTTTCTAAAGCAATCAGTTTATCTCCTCAAATTTGCCACAATTAATCTTTTTGTGCAATCCTTCATAGATTGAAGAAAAACATGTTTATTAAATTTGAATTTAATGGTTATCGAGTATGAAGAGCCCATTTCATTTTTTGCTTTGCAAAATGGTGGACTTCCTTTATCAAAAGTAATCATAGAATGACAAAAAGGAAGACTTTCAGATCATTTTCATACCTGTATGTTCCCGGTGCACATATTTGAGGTGATGCCATAGTGCTGTTACAAGAATAACCTTCAGGGCATGCCATACACGATGATAGTCCTAAAAAATAAAGAAAACAAAAACAAGAGATAATCAATTCAAGGATATCAGGAAATTGATTAATAAATTATTATTATTATGTCATACAGGGCAGTCTACGAGGGATTTCAACATGAATTCTGAATTCTGATACTTACACGCTTAAAAAAATCAGTGACAAGTTAAAATTCATTCTCAACAATCAGTACAGTTAAACCTGTCTTAGCGGCTACCTCTATATAAAGGCCTTCTGTCTACAGTCTTCAGCTTTATTGCTTCGCTCAATGGAGGAAACATGTACTGAAGAACCTGTCTATAAAGGACTGTGGCCACTCTTTGTGTTTCCTTAGGGTAGCCCTCAATAGACAGGTTTGACTGCGAAGCACTGGTCATTAAATTTGTTGAGCCCGTTTCAAAATATATGGCTAAGATTGGCACAGACGGTATCTAAAGACTCTAGATCCCTTTTTCTATTGTACAAATCCTGTCATTCGGCTTTTGAGCCGCGATTTATATTTATTTCAATAAAGCATTAATACTACTACAATACAATACAATATATACATACCGGTACTATCTGCATATTCGCTATCCCCGCATGAAGTACAGGATGTAGACCCTGCCGGTGCGTAGGACCCGCGGGGGCAGATGACAGGACTCAGGTGGGAGGAGGTGCAGCGGTACCCCTCAGGGCACTGCTCGCAAGACTGCGATGCCGTCTCATTGGCATAGTAACCTGATGATGGGAGGAACCAGGGTGGGAGAAAAGTCAGAAACAATTCGAAGAAAGAAAGGCCTACAGTACTGTACGTGGTGTCCGCATTTTCTGGCGGTTGTATTCAGTACTTTAGAAGGTTACCAACTTTCATTAACTAGTTGTTTATTCCAAACATTAGGAATGACATTTTCCGGAGAATTTTCTATTTTTGATCAAGATTATCATACATTAAATAATAAGAATCTAAAAATTGATCCAACGATATTTTACTAACTTTTATATGAAGTACTATCACAATATTTGGGTTTCCTATGAACTATTAATCAAATTAATGAAACAAACAATTTTATATACTTTTTTTTACGGAATAATATACATGTAGATGGTCATTCCATAATGATGCTATAAAAACTACAATATTTCATAAATTTGATGAATAGTTGATAGAATACTGTTATTGTATTATTGAGGCAATTATATTCTTTCTGCCTGTTTGTGATTAAAAAAAGCTGCAGTTCAGTATGATGTAAATGCAAAATATCAGTTAATAAATCAAGCAATAAACTTGATTTTTGCAATAAATGAGACTTGATTATATATATTATTAATTATATTCAAACTTACATATAACTATGTTTCTGTCATGAATATTACAGGATATATATATATGAGGCAAAATATATTTATACCTGTACATGTTGGCAAGATATTTTGTTCTTGCAACAATCTTTTTTACTTCTTTTGAAACATTAAAACATGTTCATTAAACACAGAAAAATATATAGGACAAACAGTTGCAAAATATGTAAGAAAAATCAAGCCATACCCTGTACCTAAAAGAAAAAACAACCAGTAGTAAACCAAATATTTAATAATAAAGAAATGAAGGTGTAAAATAAAATGAAGGTGTAAAATAAAATGAAGCCCTGTACCCCACCACCAACATAAAGGGACATATATACGAGGATACTTCCCACATACTCCCTGAAGGGAGAGAGGATTATTAACATTTGTTTACATAAATACATAAATAAATAATTAATATTTATTATAATAATGATAATAATAATATTAATCACCATCATCATCTTGTTAATTTCTTATTTGTCATATAATTTTGATGAAACTTTCTTTCTTTTAGTTTGATATTTCTCTGCTCATTCAATTCAACTTGCAAATAGGTTGGACTTGCCCTTTATTACATACAAAAGAACATTGCAATCCATCATCAGTAATTGTATAGCAATGAAGTTAATATTGCAAAGCGGCTAATATACTGCAAAGAGGCTAATATTGCAAAGAGACTATAATATTGCAAAGAGACTAATATTGCAAAGAGACTAATATTGCAAATTAAGAGACTAATATTGCAAAGAGACTAATATCGCAAATAAACTAATATCGCAAAGAGACTAATATTGCAAAGAGAGACTAATATTGCAAAGAGACTAATATCGTAAAGAGACTAATACCGGTATTGCAAAGAGAGTAATATCGCAAAGTGACTAACATTGCAAAGAGACTAATATTGCAAAGTGGTTAATATTATACAAATAATTATGGGTTCTTGTATTACAGTAGCGCTCATATCTGTCAGTATATTCACACTCCTGGCGTTTCTGTTTATTACCTAGCTGGCTTTAGCATGGCTGCCCTTACTGCGCTCTAGCATTTCAAGGGATTAATTCCTGCCAGGTATCCATTTACATCACCTGGGTCGAGTGTGGCAAAATGTACATGTAGATCAATGTCTTGCTAAAGGACATTAGTGCCGCCGCAGCACTCGAACTGCGGGCCTTGTGATCCACAGTCCGATGATGTATCCACTCGATCACGATATCTCAACACCTTTATAAATGCAGTCGTGATTATGCACTGCATGCAGATTAAGTCATAATAAGATAATGAACTAGACTTGTTGAGTTCACTATCTGGTAAATTGTGACTTAACCAAGAGCAGTGCATAATACATATCACTAGTAGGCCTACACATGAGCTATTAACATGTATTATTTGTTTTATAAGACAGGTCTACTATGAGCATAGAGTCTAGAAAATGACTTCAAACCTGTTTAAAAAAAAAATCCTAGAGTCACACAATCATGGAAGCTATCAAATGCTTTATTTGATAACATCAAAATGATCAAATCCTGCAATGCGCGTAGCCAAACAGTGGTACATGTACAATGCGCATTTCAGTGTGCACATCATCAATGTCCTTGCATTACATCGCGTCTGGACTTTGAACGCATCATGATGCGTGGTTCAAGAATGCTGCATGAAGCTTGCATAGTGTTGCACATACATGTATAAGCAGCATGCTGCTGTGCATCGAAAAAATACATAGCCGGGCGGTATACATGTATACAAAAAATGAAAGCATCTACATGTATGTGACTTGAATATAGATTTGCCATGAGCTATGTACATTCTTATAAATAAAATTGTAAACATACTAATTGTAATCTTGAAAATGATGATGAAGTATTATAAGTAAAGTGCATAAACTGCAATAATGTGCCATTATAAAATGTAATACCTCAGTCACGCCGACCGACCGACCGACCGACCCCAAACCGACCGATTCTTGGCTGTTTGCCGTAATGTAAACCTATGTTCAGTATGATGTCGGTCTGGCGTCGGTCTAGCGTCGGTCTCATCAGTGTGAATGCAGTATAAACAAATCAACATTAACTACAGCAAAAGGTAACATGAAGGCAGGAAGAGGACCGATGTCAATAATAATTAATTAGAGAAAATGAGATGTTAAGTTACATGTATATCTATGCCAAGTTGTATCAAAGTGCAAATGCAGTGCGGAAATGTGTAGGAAGTGTATATATGCCATGCGGAAATGTGTAGGAAGTGCATATATGCCATGCGGAAATGTGTAGGAAGTGCATATGCGGAAATGTGTAGGAAGTGCATATATACAGTGGGGAAATCTGTAGGAAGTGCATATATGGGCAATGCGTAGGAAGTGCATATATGCCATGCGGAAATGTGTAGGAAGTGCATATATGCCATGCGGAAATGTGTAGGAAGTGCATATATGCCATGCGGAAATGTGTAGGAAGTGCATATATGCCATGCGGAAATGTGTAGGAAGTGCATATATGCCATGCGGAAATGTGTAGGAAGTGCATATGCGGAAATGTGTAGGAAGTGCATATATACAGTGGGGAAATCTGTAGGAAGTGCATATATGGGCAATGCGTAGGAAGTGCATATATACATGTATACGGGCAATGCGTAGGAAGTGCATATATACAGGCAATGTGTAGGAAATGCATATATATATGCGAGCAATGCATAGAAAGTGCATACAGGTAAATGCGGTGGGAGGATGCAAATCGGTGAAGGCGACATGGACAGAGGTTTTGGGGAAATCACCTGTTGTGCAAGCGATTCGCTCCACTGTTCCTGAGACGGGGCAGAAGAAACCTATCTCGCATTCCTTGCACGAGGAGCTTCCGTTAAGGGCGTAGTAACCTGGATCACAGATAGCAGCAAGAGCCCCATCTCCAGGGCACTCATAACCAGCAGGACAGGTTGTACAGGATGTTTCACCGGCAGAACTGGAAGAGCCTGGGTCACAAGGGGTCTGGGAAGTTGGGTCGCAGAAGTAACCTGCTTCACATTGAGTGCATTCAGAGGCTCCTGTGGTGTTGGAGACGTAGCCATCTGCACAGATGATAGGTTCAATTGTTCCACTGACAGGACAGTAGTGTCCGACATCACAAGGACTGCAGGCAGCACTGCCATTACGAGCATAAGAACCTTCATCACATTGGCTTGCAGCTGAACCTCCTCCAGGACATTCAAAGCCACCAGGACAAGAACTGCAAGAAGTGGCCAATGCCTCGCTGTAGTACCCTTCATCGCAAGAGACTTGGCTAGAAGCTGTACAGTAATAACCTGCTGCACATGGCATACAGGATTCTGGACTGCTTCCTGGATTGTAGTAGCCATCAGGGCACTGAATCTGTTCAATTGTCCCGTTCAAAGGACAGTAAAACCCTGCAATACATGAAGTACAGCTCTCGCTTCCGTTAAAACTGTAGGTTCCTTCAAGGCACTGGACTGGTTCTGCTGTTCCGCTGCAAGAGTAGCCTCCAGGACATTGCAAGCATGACTCTGCTCCAGCATTGCTGTAGTATCCAGCGGCACATGGTGTAATCGCAGATGGGGTGCAATAGTAACCAGCATCACAAATGACGCATTGCGAAGCTCCAGTGGAATTAGAATAGTAACCCCCAGGACAGATGATAGGCTCAATTGTTCCACTGACAGGACAGTAGTGTCCGACATCACAAGGGCTGCAGGCAGCACTGCCATTACGAGCATAATAACCTTCATCACACTGGCTTGCAGCTGCACCTCCTCCAGGGCACTCAAAGCCGCCGGGACAAGAACTGCAAGAAGTGGCCAATGCCTCGCTGTAGTACCCTTCATCGCAAGAGACTTGGCTTGAAGGTTTACAGTAAGAATTTGCTGCACATGGCATACAGGATTCTGGACTGCTTCCTGGATTATAGTAGCCATCAGGGCACTGAATCTGTTCAATTGTCCCGTTCAAAGGACAGTAGAACCCTGCGTCACATTGAGTACAGCTATCGCTTCCGTTAAAACTGTAGGTTCCTTCAAGGCACTGGACTGGTCCTCCCGTTCCGCTGCAAGAGTAGCCTCCAGGACATTGCAAGCATGATTCTGCTCCAGCATTGCTGTAGTATCCAGCGGCACATGGTGTAATTGAAGATGGGGTGCAATAGTGACCGGCATCACAAGTGGCGCATTGCGAAGCTCCAGTAGAATTAGAATAGAAACCCCCGGGACAGATGATAGGCTCAATCGTTCCACTGACATGACAGTAGTGTCCGACATCACAAGGACTACAAGATGAACTGCCATTACGAGCATAATAACCTTCATCACACTGGCTTGCAGCTAAACCTCCTCCAGGACATTCAAAGCCACCCGGACAAGAACTGCAAGAAGTGGCCAATGCCTCGCTGTAATACCCTTCATCGCAAGAGACTTGGCTTGAAGGTGTACAGTAAGAATTCGCTGCACATGGCATACAGGATTCTGGACTGCTTCCTGGATTATAGTAGCCATCAGCGCACTGAATCTGTTCAATTGTCCCGTTCAAAGGACAGTAGAACCCTGCGTCACATTGAGTACAGCTATCGCTTCCGTTAAAACTGTAGGTTCCTTCAAGGCACTGGACTGGTCCTCCCGTTCCGCTGCAAGAGTAGCCTCCAGGACATTGCAAGCATGATTCTGCTCCAGCATTGCTGTAGTATCCAGCGGCACATGGTGTAATTGAAGATGGTGTGCAGTAATATCCTGCAGTGCATTCTGTGCAGGCCTTAGAGTTCGACCCAGAGGCATAATACCCATCAGGACATTGAATATGCACAGTAGTTCCATTCAAAGGGCAGTAGAACCCTGCCTCGCAGGCTGCGCAGCTATCGCTTCCGGTTCCTGCGTAGGTTCCAGCCAGACATTCCACAGGACCTTCAGGGCCACTGCACGAATATCCATCCGGACACTCTGTACAAGATGTAGCTCCTGCGTTGCTATAATAACCAACATCACAGATTATCTCTGTTGTGGAATTACAGTAATAGCCTTGTGTGCACTGGCTACACGTCTCAGAACCACTTGAAAAGTAACCTGAAAACACAAGGAACTGTTATGGTAAGATGGCACGCAAGTTTAACATCATTATACTGAATAAGAATTTCAAAAGATTATCAGTAATTTTTTAATGTCAGAAGTTGAAAGTCTTTATTAAAGTTTTTTTTTTAATAATTAAAAACAAGGAAATGTGATTTTAAAAGATTGAGAGTCATGCAATTTCATGGAAGATAAGATCATATTTGAAAATTGTAAAAACCATGCAAGTTTAGTAAAGAAAAGTCACGGCCTAACTGCAGGTCGTATAAAAGGGCTGATTTTATTTTCAATGCCTGAAATGGCACACTCTTCCTTCATGGTCATCTTTAAAATGGAGGGATAAAAGTATTCAACTAAGACTTTTTAAGAGATTGATTCGTCATTTACAGTGCATATGCAATTATGCATGACAATAGAACAGCCTTATGGGCATACAAATGGAGAAAATCGATTTTGATTCAGCATGTAACATTATCACAATTTTTAATTTTCCCCTTCAATTCAGGCAAAGCGGATATTCCATGAATAAAGTGACGAGCGGTGGATCCAATCAATCACACCATACATGTACCTCTTCTCTTACTAACGATCACCCGCACTCAAATCATAATTTAATCTTTCAAATCTATAAAATCAAATTGATTATTACATGTAACATCTACGCCATGACTACTCAAGCATGTCTTCACAGACTATGCCCCATCGTTCCTATGGCAACAGAGCAAATGTTTATGCCTTGTGCCATAAAATCTGCTATAAAAAGGGAACCTGTAATTCCGAACTGAAGTTTCTCCATTGTCCACATTTTAACCCAATCGAGTGCAGTGTACTTTTGTTGTGGACATCAGTTTAAGGTAATCAATAAAACTTTGAAAGATTTTCTCACAGGTTCATATCTCTCTGAATGATCTATAGCTCAGAAATTGAATATATATAATGTTTACAACTCCTAATTTTGTCAGATCATGGGTTTATTCTCAAAGATCCAAAACATTTGTTTGACGACTTTTTCTTTTTCTTTTTTTTCATAGCACCCTACTATGGTGATGATAGAATATGCAATCATACCTTCCTGTACTTCACAACCCAACATAAGAAACAAAATTGATGAAATTAGTGAAAGTAATGAGAACCAACACACTCATATATAAGGTTTTTAGATGGAAGTAATGAAAATCAACACAATCATGGATATAAAGACAAAATCAAAGGTTAAACAATCCCTTCACTCTCTCTCTCTCTCTCTCTACCTGGGGGATGAAACCTTGACCCGATCCACACTGTTACATTTAACACCCCTATACTGAATGAAAAATGGATTGGTCCAAAATAATGAAAATCAACACACTCAATATTTAGGTTTTTAGGTGAAAGTAATTAAAAATCAACACATTAATATAGTTTTAAGTGAAAGATCATTTCAAATGATTCTTTAGATGTAATTAGTTTTATTTTCCAGCCCCACGTTGTGCAGTTACAGCTTACCTGTAGAGCATTCAATAGGTCCATCAAGGCCAGCGGTTGGGCACTTGTAGCCTATCAAAAATTGAAAGAAGAATCAATAATTTAAAAAATGAGTAAAAAACATTTTCCTCAAAGATTTTAGAAATATTGGGGAAAACACAAAGAAAATATGGTACATGGAAAAGGAGCATATAATTTCATAACAATAATAATATTTGGTTCTTGTATACAATGTAGTGCATATCCACCCTCTCTATGCACTTTCAAAGAGCTTTGGAAAATATTACCCTAGTTTTAGCTCCAGCAACCGTAATCAGCGCACAGTGCATTTCAAGGAATAATCCTACAAGGTACATGTACCCATTTACCTCACCTAGAGTTTGAATTCAAACAGAGAATGAAAATATTCTTTCAGCTATTCTTAGCTACACATGCACTTCATCATTTCGCGTCTCTCTCTCTCTCTCTCTCTCTTTATATACCCAGGAGATGAAACCTTAACATACTAAAACCACACTGCTACATTTAACACCCCTATAATGAAGGGAAATTGGACTGGTCCAAAGTTCTTTTACCTGGTGGACATTGCTGACAAGAGACTGTTCCATTATAGGCGTAGGTGCCTGCATCACATTCTTCACATCCAGTCTGGTTAGAAAAGGGCACATGTCCACTTGGACATATCTGTATAAATAGAGACGATAGATAATAATAATCATATCCTGCATACTAAGAATCTTGCAATCTGATTGGTCTAACCGAGGTCACATGATAAAATATAGATAAGTACTATCTACCTGAGATGGTACTTTTGTAAAGTAATTTTTTGCTGCTACCCCACTTGCCCACCCTTGCCCATTGAATACGCATAGCAAAGTAGGTTAATACGCGAAATGTCAAAGTCAATGTCAATGTCAAATGAGCGCGCATCGACTGTATTACATGTATGCATGTTACGCTTTGTAAAATCTACATGTAGCTGAAGCTAAACTGTTTGCAGAATCAGTTCTTATTACCGGTATGTAAAATTCACTTTAAATACCGGTAGACTTTATTGCCGATGTGGGATATAAAACAAATATTAACCTTGTAGCCGATTAATATTTGCTTATCATAATTTGATCAATTTATATAGCACAGCTACTATAGATACTGCGTTGTGATAAGAAAAATACTTACAGTACTGTACGTCACAGACACACAACCAAAAACTATTGAAAAGCGTCTTTAATGAAAACTTTGAAGACAGCAACAAAATGGGGCTTTTCTTAGATCCTGGAATTTTCAATAAATTGTGAATTAACATAACAACCACGTTGTCAGAGACTTGTTTCTTAAAATTTTGTTTCAATAACAAGTAACAATAGAGCTGTTATACGCCACTGAAAGCATTGCATTTGATTGAGAAAGAGAGAGAGAGAGAGAGAGAGAAATAGAAAAAGAGATGTACTTTTAGCTAAAAGTAAAAGATTAAAGAAGAAGAAAAGGGAGGTAACACATTGGAATAGATAGAAATAGAAAAAGAGAGATGTACTTTTAGCTAAAAGTAAAAGATTAAAGAGGAAGAAAAGGGAGGTAACACATTGAAATTGAGAATACAGATAAAACAAGGATGTTGAAACATGTACATGTATGTAAGATGATCGAGAAAGTATACTGTAGAGTGTCATCAACACCTATTATGGGCAAATAACAGGGATAAATATAGATCAAAAGTAAGAGAGAGTTAAAACCTTCCAAGTGCTGGGAGTTATAAAAGTGTTTCTTGCTTGCTGTTCTTTCTGTTGCCTAGGGAAGGCATGAATGAACCCTCTAATAAAACCTTTCATATTTGAAGCCAGTGAATTTTATAGTGCAAGTTGCATTTCTTACACAGTTAAACGTACAATGTACCTCTGGTATGTATTGGCCCATATTGTATGCATACTTTTGAGAGAGCAGATGGCAATAATTACATGTAGCATTACAAAAATGAAATACATGTAAACAACTGTAAAGTAATCCATACAATAAATCTTAAATTTACAAAATGAACATCGATATTTGTGAAATTTGTTCCAATATTTGGCACAATGTACATTACTAATACAGCAATATCATTGAGTGTAAACTAAAAGACTGGAAAAGGCACTGTTCATGTACATACATGTATGTACATATGTACCCTCTACATGTACATGTATGATTTGCATTTGTTGTACTTTTATGTTTTCAAATTAGCAATAAAAATGTAAATTTATGTACTCTTTAAAAAAAGAAGGAAAATCCAACTATGGTAACTTGAATTTGGTAAAGGCAGAAGAAACTGACTAACAGGTGAGTACAAATTTCAAAATGAAACCAGCCACATATACAGTGTACATGTTTATTCAATTTGAAATTTAAAATTTAAAATTGATTTACATTCTATGTGCATAATTTTGGGAAATGGTTGTAATACTGGGGACAACTTTTTCAATTTGTTAAAATACCATGAATTTTCTTTTTCTCCGAAGCCTCTTCTGTTCAGTCATAATTACTCAAATTAAATTATACTTTTTTTGTGTGGTGGAATAATTGTGAAAGTTGCTGAACCACAGAAACATTAATTATTTACCAATATAAAGTTACTGTACAAATGTACATTGTACTGTACATATACTTCACATGTATGTATATGACAAGTGAATTCAAACTTTCAAAAATTCATATTAAAGTTCCTAACTTCATACTAAATTATCCAAATTCACTTGAAGTTTCCCTAATCTGTTCCTCTAATTCTTCTGTTTACTTTCACAGCAACTTGCTGTAAAAGTTAGATTCCCTAGTAAATAATCATAGTTTTAACATTATGGAAATTCTCAAAATCTTACCATGGGTTCATTGTAGACCGATAGGCAGTACAACCCATCTGGGCATTCCAAGCAGGTCATATCCCCGGCCAGAGAGTACTGACCGTCCGAACATGCTGTCATGGTGCCGGTCGATGAATTGCATTCGCTGCCAGCTGGGCATGGTGTACAGGTCTCCGCCCCTGCAAGGCTGAAGTACCCATCGCTTGGACAGTCCTAACAATAAATATCATTAGAGAAAATAGCAGAAGATGACAGATAAACTTTGCAAACAAAAATTTGCCAACAGTAATAATGTTTACTTTAAACAAAATGATATATTATTCAGTTTATGGCACGAGCTGTACTCATGTGTACCTTTACACAAACATGATCCTGACAAAATAAACAATTTGTTATCAAAAGTTGTTATCAATGTTGACAGTATGCTTGAAAATATTGATCTACTGTACATGTATGTACTGTACATGTACCTTTGTTGTATTTCAGGTTCTACTGTTTGAGAGGAAATAAATCTGAATTTAGTATAATTTAATTTTATAACTAAAATCATAAAGATTTCTTACCGAGCAATCAATTAGATCTGATCCGCCAGGGTTGGAGTTAAATGTCCCCGGAATGCAGGGCGAGGGAGCCTGTGTGCCTCCATCACAACTAAATCAGAAGAAAGGTAGAAGAACATGCAGTCAGGACAAATGTACAATTACAAATTGAAACCATAGAATCATACACTCAATTCTGCTCGAGGGAGACAAGAAATCTAAACTTCTTTATACATGTAGGCAGATGGTCTTGAAAAAATTGTAATCAGTTTCAAGGAAAAAATAATATTTAAGGGTGGGGGGAAGGGAGGGGTGTACAATGTATACAGTGTACATGTACATGTACCTCCATTGTGAGTATTTGAAAGCAGGTAGGAGGGAAAAAGGACAGGTCTACAATTAATTGTTCACTTAAAGTTAAACACTGCTCAGGGCTATTACCAGACAGGAATTGTGATAGGTCTCTAGACATATTTTTTTTAAACAAAAATGATGCTCTAATTGGGGGCAACCATTACAGATTTGAATTTAATGTTTGGGTACCTGAATGTTAGCGTTACATGTAGAAGACCTTTGGGGCATACTTTTTTCACAAAAAACGGCATCATTAAAAAAAACATTAAAGAAA
Organism: Strongylocentrotus droebachiensis; assembly: GCA_035222895.1. Classification (NCBI taxonomy): domain Eukaryota; kingdom Metazoa; phylum Echinodermata; class Echinoidea; order Camarodonta; family Strongylocentrotidae; genus Strongylocentrotus; species Strongylocentrotus droebachiensis. The sequence continues at coordinate 291,749 of JAVYIG010001635.1, forward strand.
CAAGGCATCATTTGATGAAAAGGAATTAAAAATATATATATTATAACTTCTTTCAAAACAGCACATTATAAATTAAACCTAAAGATGTTTGCTGTGTTTTCAATCATTCATACATGTAAATGGTGATTGATGTAGACATACATGTACAGTGTACATACATGTACAAGCCTAATACATTTCCAACTATCAGTACAGAACCAATATCATGGTATCTCTTTTATGAAAAAAGAAAACTGAGTGGAAATTACTTACACTGTACATATACATGTACATATTCTTGATAATTAAGTTGCTGATTTGTGTTAAGATGGGCCTTGTTAATTAGTCAATATTAAGAATTCTTGCATTTTACATACAGATCATGATCGCCCCAAATATGTACATGTACATGTACATGTACAGTGTAGTTTGTAGTTTGTGTTGGGTAAAAACAATCCACATTGTAAATCTTACACAACCATTTTATATATCATATCTCACATTAATTACACAACAATTCAATTTGTCAACCCTTCAAAAGAACAAAATACCCCAGACTCTTGTTATCCGACTATCGGTACTCAAAAGCGCTTAATTACAGTCCGTGTCTGTGCCCTTTATTTGCGGAAGCCACAAGTGGATTATTAATTGCTAGGCGACGGAACGCCAACAAGTGTAAACGCTTCTAAAATGTCAAAAGAAAACCAACATGTGCAGTACGCAGTGTGCTAAAAAACTGTGTATTCAACTCTGTCTTGTAAGGTACATAAACTGCATTGTCTGTGGCTCGGAAAGCAGGGTTTCAATAGGGTTTGTGCAAACAAGCATGACAAAGTACAGAATTCGGGAAGGATCGAGACGGAGAGTTATATTAGGAAACAATAACTATTATGGGCTGGTAGGCATAGCAGGCCATGGGGTTTTGGTTGCACAATGCGTCTGTATCCGGGAGCAGCTGATAGATCATTCGTTCAGAGGACACAGTCCATTTTTCCCCCTCTTCATGCCTCAAGGTGCATAATATTGATCGGTAAAGTCAACTTTATTGACTGCTCGTTATAGAGAAGGTCATGGAAGCGATTGTGAGGCTCTTCTCAATCATTCCAATTGGCAATGAGTTAACAGGCGTTGTTTATTAATCATTGATTCTGGTGATTCAAACACTGTAGTTTTCACACCAATATGACCTTATACACTGTAGTCAAATTTTTGACAAAATCATATTAACATTCAGGGACAGTGTAGGACAACAAGAATATTGATACAGTGTACATGCTCACACAGGTCAACAATAAAAATGAAGGGAAAAAAGGGAGGAAATGCCATTTCTACAAGCTTGCTGAAATACATACCGTACATGTAAGACACAAAACATAAAGTTTTGGCCTCTAAACACAGCATGTACACATGTACGGTACATGTACATGTAGGCCTACTTCCCCTGTAATAATGTACATGAAATCATTAATCCATTGTTTGTTGCAAGAAAAACACTGTCAAAGCATAAATACCAATACACCAAAATTGCCATACATACATGTAGTTAACTGTCTTTTCATATTTAACATGGGATTTAATTCTGACAAATTTCCAATATGATTCCAGCGTACTAATTTACAAGATTTTAATGGCACTATTTTTGTTAAATATAATTTACAAACAATGCAATCTTCAGACAGAAAAGCAATATTTGCAAGAAGGTAAAATCTAAAAGATGTTTAAAAATATACATACTGTAGGTTAATGGGCAATCAAAAGAAATAGGCTCAACAAACTTCAAATGAAATTTGAACAAACGATAGATTTGAACGATGTTGGTGCAATTAGTTGGCCATTTTACTATGACAATACAGTGTAGATAGTTTAGATACAATTGTTACAACAATCCATAAAGGCCGTCCCAATAGACCTGTTTACTTCTTGATCAATATGAGTACTTGTGTTTCTCCTCAAAAACTTGTCTGAGATTTGCCTGACAAAGCAACAACTAACGTATGCAAAGTAAATTTCATCCACAGAGATACCATTATGCATAGCAGGTGAATCAAAGAACGTACTGTATTGATAACCAAGGGTCTGGGCAAGAAACATGCATAAATTGAAATATATGTTTCAAAATATATCGATTCACAACGCCAGATTGAATACACAAGAGACATCTATATGTAGCTTGTGAATTTATGTTCTACTACAGTATTTCCGCTCTTTACATTAAAGTAAAGGTTATAGTCAGATATATTGGTGTACACTGCAATAGATATTTCCATGATTTCTCTCCTGCACGCTCTACCTGTAACTGTAACTATTTTGTCTAGATGCATGTAAATACAAGATTTGTCTCATGACATGTTCAAATATACACCCTGTACATGTACATGTACTGTATATCAAAGAAATACTCTTTATTAAACAGAAACTCCACAACTTTCTTTGTGTTCACCAACCCAGTCAGTTTCTCTGTTTTTCTATTTTCTTTCAAAGTAATTTGAAAGGAAAGTTTGATTGCAATTTAAATCCTGACACATTTCATCAGTGAATTGATTGATGATACATTTTTTCTTTCTGAACTGAAATACAGTCAACATTTGTCCTTAAAACCCCCTATCAGGGATTTGCAAGCCCTTAAAAACTATCACAAAATGTATCTGCGGCAGCAAGATGAGCTTTTGTAATGTGCAAAATTTTGCACCATAACAAATGGGATGGATAAAACACAAGTTGCGAAAATCATATATTTTTTTTTAAAAGACTTTAATTCTGCTAATAATCATTAAATATTTTGTTATCATACTATTAGGAAAAGTTTCAATATGAATTTTATAACATTTAGGCTCTTTTACAAGTTTTGCAATTCCCTTTTCTTAATACCAAGAATTTGCTTCATTATTCATGATGATTTCATTTTTTTTAAATGACATATTCTTATTTAAAGAGTATGTCTCCATGTGTCTATCGCAATACAATTCATTGAATTGTGAATGTTTTAATTTGTCAATATTTTAAGTTGCAAAGTGAAATAATTTCAACTGAATTGAAAAGAATTGAGGTGAAGTGAACTGTTTACATTGGATCATCTTTGCGTGTTGAAGGAAATCTAATCTATTCTTCATTATCCTATATAATACAAATTTAATACAATTGTGTATTTTAACATTCCACATTTATTCATCATTATGGAAGACTGGAAACAAACTTTGGCTTAACTTTAGAATACCCCACCAATATAGGGTTAATGTACATACAGTACATGTACATGTAGATGTGTAGGGTTAGAGAGTTAGGGTTAGAGAGTTAGGGTTAGGATTAGGTTTAGTATTAATTACTAAAGAAACAAGCTAACAAAGTTTTGGTATGGGGTCATGAATTTGGTTCAAATGAACATAACTTGATTGGAAGCATACAATATTCATTGAATGTTGTCGCGGTTGAAATCAAGTCTTACATGTAAGTGATGAAATTGTAAATAATAAACTCTGTATACATGTAGCTCCCTCTCAAGACCGATATTACTTCAGCTTTAAAACAATGTTTCTTGACTACAATCGACTTACTGTTCATGTATTTGCTATTCCTGTTTGGAAATTATATATATCAGAACTGCATACATGTATTGAGATTTTCATGGTCGCAACTATCTGTAGGCCTACCATGGAGGTCGCAACTATCTGTAGGCCTACCATGGAATGGCCTTAAGCGCTATTTGAAGTTTACCGGGAGCACCAGTGAATTTTGATTATTCAATTTCTCGAAAGCAGAAGTGTTTTAGGGGCTAAATTTTCTAGTGCTTAAAAACATCCACAGGGGCATCCAAATATATCAAAATTTTAAAGATTTACTATCCATCCAATTTTCAAAATTTCCCAAACTTTGCATTACTGTACCTTTATTAAGTCTTCAGATTTTAATAGCTTCATTGGTGAAGCGTTTAGCACCCTACAAACTTTTGGTCAATTTTTGTGCTGGGGCATTTGTTGTTCCCAAACTTTTACAGTCAAACCTGCTTTAGCAATCACCTGTTCTTTGAATAGAAAGACCACCTGTCTATAAAGACCACATTTTTCTGTTTTCATTGGATATTGAATATGGTTTTCATTGAAACCTGTACACAAAGAACACCAGCCTATAAAGACCACTTTTCATGTTTTCCCTTGAGCGGTCTTTATATACACTGTACATTTACGGGAGGTGGGGAAGGGGGAGGGAGGTGGGGGAGGGGGGTAAAGCAGTCTAGTCCCTTCTCCCAGTTTACACATTTCCTGATGCACCCATCACCCCTGTATCTGGAGAACGAGTACACAGCCTGAATGCTGAGAATTATTTCAGTATCTTGGAATTAGGTTAAAAATTTATAATAAAAAATTAATGACTCACTAAAATCCTGGTGGGCACTGTAAACAATCCCCCGATGAGTTGGAATATTGGCCACTAGGACAGTCTACTACACAGTCAGATGTGCAGTTGCATTCTGCAGTCGCCCCTGTAAAAATAAAAAATTTAACATCATCAAATTAGTCAATGACACAAATTCATTTTCGGCTGCGCTGCTTGATGGTTATCCTCAATTATTATTCCTAGACTATAATAATAATAATAATAATAAGATATGTGTATGTACACCTGTACCGCAAATTGCATATGGCCTCTAAGTTGTAAGCGGTTTTGTGTGTTTTGCATACACCTGTACATGTACAGTAGGTCTAATTCCTCTTTCTACCTGTACAGCCTACACTTACAGGTTACTCTTAATTTCCTTTGTCATATATATGAGTCTAGACGAGACTAGATCTTGCCATCTTGGCCTAGAAAATAGAAAGTCTACGTCATCATCATTCATCATCATCATCATCATCGATAATCGATATACGGGAGTGAGGTAGATCTACAGATCTCCCAGTCGTCTTCCAAGATATAGCCTACATGTACATGTAGACTAATGTATACAATATACAGATGGACATTTTGAGACTTAAATTTTAAAACGAAGTGCAGAATGCATGGATGTCAGGTTGCATAAATTTGTTTGGCACGCCAGTGTTTATCTAGACCAGTAGTGCAGCCACACAGGTTGGTTGTATGGCCCGAGCAGACACGGCCCAGCCTCATCGGTGCTGCAGGTGGCCGGGCCGTGGGACGCAAACCCAGTCTGCAGTCAGACTTTCATTCATATCCTCATTCTAAAAAAATACAAAAACAAACTAAATTTCTTCCTAAATATCTCACCTGATATTGAGAGGCAGAGTACAATAACCACGAAATACATATACCACGATGACTGCATCCACTTTACAGACCCTCCTGGCTCAAACAGAGCCATTTTAGGGCGATTTTGGCCGAGCTTCGGTGTTTTCGCCGCTTCGCTATTCCAAAATCAATAATAAAAGTTCACGTTTGCCGTCATGTCATTCACGCTTTTCACTTCAAAACATCAACCATCTGCGAGTTAAATTCAGCAAATATTATTCCAAAATATATAAATCCGATAGCATAGTCCTTCTTCAAATCTTCCTTGTCGTTTTCCAGTACAGTTTTCCTTGTTTCGTTCATAAAAGTCACATAAGTTTCTCAAGACCGTTTCAATTTCGCAGCTTGGGTCTTTCGTAATGACACGCGTAATATCTACACTAACGAACATTCAATAAGCTAGGCCAGCGGACCAGGCGGCGGCAAGCTCTAGGTCAGCCTAGGGTGCTCACGGGCGAGCCGTGACAGCTTCATTTGCACAACAGATCATCGCTTGCCTTGTCCCGTTTGTTCTCTTAAAAATATCAAATTTTACATTTATAAAAAAAATTAATACTCAAATTTGTAATTTATTACAATTATTTTTGATTGAAATTATTAAATATATTGACAATTTTGGTTAATGTTAGAGAACTATTAATCATATATTTCATAACCTATCATAAAAAGTCTGGGTTATAAACCTAACTCATTTTGACATAAGTGATTGATGGTAGGAGAATGACGTCATAGCGTGCAGTTGCTACGAGACTACAATGATATCCTTTTTTCCCTGTGCTCACGCGTTTGTGTAATAGGAACTTGAGTGACAATTACATTGCGGAGGGTATTGTATAGTCAGGGAGATGAGAGCTTAAGATGATTATGGGCACCTGTTGATAACGACACTCATGTATAATAGATTAATAGAGAGTTTATTATAGGTGGATCAATTTATTTTTCTTCAAATTCCCTATAAACGTTGTGGGATTATTCTTAATATTAATTTGCAAAAAAATATGAAATGTTATTCTTCGCTCATAAATGGAGGGCGCAGTTATAGTTATTATTTAAATTCCTTTGTTGATATCCCTGTACACACCTTTGTAATATCTTTCAAGCCTTTCGACTCGCTTGCGTTCCCTTTAGAATATAGTTTAAAGTGTAACTCTTTCAATTCAAATTCAAAAGTAACATTCAGTTTCTTCTATTTTCCATATAAAAAATTACAATAGGGGCTTCCAATGAAATTTCTGTATGATTAAAGATGATTAAATGAAATACATAAACATTTAAATGACTCATCAAAGGGGCGAGACCTACATTATTGTATGCCCCCAAAATTCAAATTGACAGAATGAGAGTAACTGAGACAACCTAAAATCAAAGGTTGTATATCGAATTCGATTTGAAAGTCTTCACGGCTTGTTGTGGGCGCTGGATATTATATTTATAGAGGGCCTATAACTATGAGCCCCCCCCCCAAAAAAAAAAAAAAAACCCCAGCACATGGGGCCGATATAAGCACCCGGGCCAATTAAAATCGTTATTCTACGAGCCCCTTCATGATGGCAGCCCATATCAATTCCTTTCATAGCAAAAGCGCTCCTCACAATTTCTGTAAATTTGGCAGTTTAACGCTACGCGTACCGCCTTGACCGGACTGTGCGGTATCTGTGCAGTTCTGTGTGTAGAGAGGTCGGGCTGTATTCATTATTTCTTGGGGGTGCATAAATTGCTCTAATTATACGTACGCGTGTAATGCGCAAGTTTATTGTGACGGCACTAAACCCATCCCACTCATTGTTCCCCTATTTTCATAATGGTACTGACCCAATGAAATGTAGTGCAGTGCGCTCGTACGCGCTGCGCTGCGTGTGTACATGTACTGTACTTATGCATGTTCAGTTATATGTGTATGCATAGTATTACGTACATGCATACAGGGCTAGCTGGCACAAAACCCTGGGTCGGGCTTCTAAAATGGGACATGAAGCATGATTTGACATGAAAATTGACGGAGCTAAAAATGAATCAATCAAAATGAAATTTATATGTATGAAAAGCTTACGTATCATATGTCATTGTCTGTGATTGAGGATTTACAAATTTGACGCAAAACGCGTTGCTGCAAAGTTAAAGATTGGTTTATTGAAAGGCAATCGAGCACAGTGCGACCGATCCATTGACATTGTGTATGAGAGAGTATTTTTTTTTAAATGGATTGTAAAGTTCAACGTCAAAGTGACGGAGGTTTTTTTTTCAAGTAAGGGCATGGTTTTACATGGAATGTAAAGGAAATGTTTCCTTCTTCTCATATCTCGATTGAGGATATTATTCTCAATTTCGATTTTTAATGGTAAAGAAAAGTGTAAAAAGATGTCGAGAATTTTACCATATGTCATGTAATATAAAATGCGCGCGGGTCGGTTGATCTCCCAAAAGGAGCGCGAAGGAATTGATATAAACAGTTATAAAATCGGAAACGTTTTATTACAAGACTGCATTGCAGACTGCAGTTGCTTAGCTCACTAATATTTTTAGGCGAGGAGGGGGGAGGAGGGCCTACTGTTGGTTAGATTCCCCCCCCCCCCCCCTTAGTACACGTACAGCCCTAGATTTTTATATTCTTTCATCAGAGAGAAAACATGGCGAAAGTGACCCTGCAGTAGAGATCCGCCGATGTAAAATCCGCTACCCATTTTCCATTTGATTCAAGCTTTCTTCAATTAACACGATCGTGAAGATTTTCGAAGAATCAACTCAATTTAGGACAATTAATATCCCCTATAATGCGAATACTGCAGGTTATTTTGTGCAGTGGAATATAGGTATTTTTCACAATTTTTGGGGCGGGTCTTCAGCACGCGCCACCCCGCCTCGTACGGCTGTGCAGGGTGTTCGACCAAATATGACGTAATGATTATTCTTTTTGAAAACTAGGCCGTAAATTGATCTGGCTCTCTGAATATCGAAGCTACGAGCGCTAGAGATAGGAGATACCACATGAGGGCGCTCTTACAGAAATACCAGAAACACCCTGAAAGCTCCAAATGTCATTGGCACAAAAAAAAAAAGGTAAAAACATGAATAAACAAAACAGAGAAGACAAAACTATGAATAAAAACAACTTTTCCTTCTTTCATTTAATTTTAATCGATAATTTTGTTTTCATTTATTTGTCTGTGATTCAAACAGGGATGCACATGCCAATATAAAGGTCAAGTGTTCCAAAAAGTTTGGCCTTTTAATCCGAGCTCATTGTTTGATTTTGTGTTTATAGACGGGATCATAGGCGCCGGAAGTGGGGAGGGGGGGCAGGGGGCAGTTGCCCCCCCCCCCCCCAACCAAAAAAGTGGGGGGGGGGGCAAACGCATTTTTGCCCCCCCCCCCAAAAAAAAAGTAAAGGAGTAAAGCTTTTTAACCCAAAGGAACATAGATACTCATTTGACCGTAATTAAATACCTAAAACCCCTGAGCTTCGGGGGCTCTGCCCCCTGGACCCCACCAAGGAACCTAAGGCGGTCCCCTGGATGGTCATCTGACCGTTATTAAAAACCTAAACCCCAGATCTTCCGGGGGCTCTGCCCCCTGAACCCCACCAAGGGCCCTAAGGCGGTCCCCTGGATTCTTATCTGACCGTAATTAAATACTTCAAACACCCGAGCTTCCGGGGGCTCTGCCCCCTGGACCCCACCAAAGGCCCTAAGACGGTCCCCTGAATGCTCATCTGACCGTAATTAAATACCTTAACCCCAGAGCTTCCGGGGGCTCTGCCCCCTGGACCCCACCAATGACCCTTAGGCGGTCCCCTGAATGCACATCTGACCGTAATTAAATACCTAAAACCCCAGAGCTTCCCGGGGCTCTGCCCCCTGGACCCCACCTTGGGCCCTAATTGGTCCCGTGGATGCTCATCTGACCGTAAATAAATACCTAACACCCCAGAGCTTCCGAGGGCTCTGCTCCCTGGACTCTCCGCCAATTAGTGACCTGCCAGTGTCACAAATAAGGGCTTAGCCCATTGACCCCCTGTTGAGGCTCAGGCCCTGGACCCCACGCCAATTTACGCTCTACCTGATCGTTAATACTCCACTTTGAAAAACGTTCCGCGGGGCCTGCATGTAACGTGTAATAGAGTGTTGGTGATGCAGATTTTTCTTCTGCCCCCCCCCCTCACTTCCAAACGTTTTTGCTCATTACGTCACTGCCCCTGGAAGGTGAGCCCCCTGGAATGTTCCCCCCCCCCCCCCCCAATCCCAAACTGCTTCCGGTGCGCCTCAGTGGACGGGATCAATAATTTCAGGTGAAGACTAGCTGCTTGTGCTAGTGTTGTTTTTGCTCGTCTTGTCATATATTGTCTTGTTTTGTATCGTCCCGTTTTCCCCCATCTTTTCTTTTCATTGCATTTCCCACTTTACTTCGGATACTTTTTTTTATTTTAGGGAACCTAAATTAAGCTTTCCTAGGTTTCCTTTGCAATAAAGCAAGCAATTATCTTCTAAAGGTGCTTTCACACCAGGCCTTGCGTATAGTGTTGCGTAGTGTTGCGTACCGACTACGCCGAGCGTACGCTACCCTACGCCGACCTACGTAATCGTCTTCTTTATCTATTTAATGAAACGTCAAAGGGGGGAACTGAATTAAGACAAGTATTAAAAGTAACAATTTAATGAAACATCAATGCGTCCGCGCCACACGCGGGAGGGGGAAACTGAATTCAGACAAGGATTAATAGTCGGGAACGGTTCAACGAATCGTTTTCTTTCTCTAATAATTTAAATGAAACGTCAAAGTTTCCGCGCTTCGCGCGGGAGGGGGAGCTGACAAATAATTTAGCTCCTGGCCCCGGGTTTATAGGGTTAAATTAGACATTGGGACATTGGCATTGATAATATTTGTCGGTTATTGGTGGCTAGTTTTGTCGGTAATCGGTGGCCTCTACCCCCCCCCCCCATTGAAAAATGTCTAGCGTCGCCCCCTACCACCCCCTTAACCCCCCCCCCCCCCCCCCCTCTTCGTGAAACACACACAGGATACGCTCTCTATGAACTGCTTGGACGAGAGTAATATTGTCGGTAATATGCACTATCGGGGAGGATGGGCCGAATGGCGCAGCGTGGTCAGACTGATGGGGGGGGGGGTGGGACTGGGGGCCGGGATGATATGTCGCATACACTATTGGGACACGCCTTTTTGTTCTTTTTTTCTTTCTCCAGAAATGTATGTTTTCAAAATGTTTTCAATAAATGTTTTTTACAAATATTTGGGGCCATGTGGCGTCCCCTCCCCCCGCAGTGGATAGTTCCCTATCCATTATTTCGCTTTCTTATTATCATTTTGTTATTGCTTATTTCATTTACATTATGAATAGCGACCCTCATTTGGTATTATAAATAAATAGCGACCCTCATTTGGTATTATGAATATCGACCCTCATTTCGTATTATGAATAGCGACCCTCTGCTCCTTTTATGATTAACCAATCATTAAAGATACTATGTCTCTTTTGCAGCCAACATCAAATTCTGTTGAACTTTGCAGGAATAATGAATTTGTCACGTATGTCCTATCTGTGAAATTTAAACGTTAGCAGTGTCCTTAACAGTGGCGGATCCAGGGGGGGGGGCACAGGGGGTACGAGCCCCCCCCCCCCCCCCGGCCCCAACAAATGTTGAAATCAGCCCCAAATTCGCCAAAAATGTACTGGCAAACAGGGACGTCCCCCCCGGCCCTCCCCCCCCCCCCCCCCCCAAGTATTGCGCACTCCCCCCCCCCCCCCCCCCCTGAGCGAATTTGCGGCCATCGCGATTTTCAAATATTCGGGAGCAAAAAAAAAAAAACTGCTCTTAACCCCCCCGGTACTATGGTAAATAAGACTACTACCTCCTGGCTCTATAGCTCTTAAGTCGATTCGACAACTAGTAGTCGTTATTTTCCCACTTAAAGACATTTTCAAGCCCCCCCCCCCTTTTTTTTTAAAGGAAGTTCTAAATTAGTATTATCTTTCATCTTTCCCCCATCTTTTCTTTTCATTGCATTTCCCACTTTACTTCGGATACTTTTTTTTATTTTAGGGAACCTAAATTAAGCTTTCCTAGGTTTCCTTTGCAATAAAGCAAGCAATTATCTTCTAAAGGTGCTTTCACACCAGGCCTTGCGTATAGTGTTGCGTAGTGTTGCGTACCGACTACGCCGAGCGTACGCTACCCTACGCCGACCTACGTAATCGTCTTCTTTATCTATTTAATGAAACGTCAAAGGGGGGAACTGAATTAAGACAAGTATTAAAAGTAACAATTTAATGAAACATCAATGCGTCCGCGCCACACGCGGGAGGGGGAAACTGAATTCAGACAAGGATTAATAGTCGGGAACGGTTCAACGAATCGTTTTCTTTCTCTAATAATTTAAATGAAACGTCAAAGTTTCCGCGCTTCGCGCGGGAGGGGGAGCTGACAAATAATTTAGCTCCTGGCCCCGGGTTTATAGGGTTAAATTAGACATTGGGACATTGGCATTGATAATATTTGTCGGTTATTGGTGGCTAGTTTTGTCGGTAATCGGTGGCCTCTACCCCCCCCCCCATTGAAAAATGTCTAGCGTCGCCCCCTACCACCCCCTTAACCCCCCCCCCCCCCCCTCTTCGTGAAACACACACAGGATACGCTCTCTATGAACTGCTTGGACGAGAGTAATATTGTCGGTAATATGCACTATCGGGGAGGATGGGCCGAATGGCGCAGCGTGGTCAGACTGATGGGGGGGGGGGTGGGACTGGGGGCCGGGATGATATGTCGCATACACTATTGGGACACGCCTTTTTGTTCTTTTTTTCTTTCTCCAGAAATGTATGTTTTCAAAATGTTTTCAATAAATGTTTTTTACAAATATTTGGGGCCATGTGGCGTCCCCTCCCCCCGCAGTGGATAGTTCCCTATCCATTATTTCGCTTTCTTATTATCATTTTGTTATTGCTTATTTCATTTACATTATGAATAGCGACCCTCATTTGGTATTATAAATAAATAGCGACCCTCATTTGGTATTATGAATATCGACCCTCATTTCGTATTATGAAAAGCGACCCTCTGCTCCTTTTATGATTAACCAATCATTAAAGATACTATGTCTCTTTTGCAGCCAACATCAAATTCTGTTGAACTTTGCAGGAATAATGAATTTGTCACGTATGTCCTATCTGTGAAATTTAAACGTTAGCAGTGTCCTTAACAGTGGCGGATCCAGGGGGGGGGGGGGGCACAGGGGGTACGAGCCCCCCCCCCCCCCCGGCCCCAACAAATGTTGAAATCAGCCCCAAATTCGCCAAAAATGTACTGGCAAACAGGGACGTCCCCCCCGGCCCTCCCCCCCCCCCAAGTATTGCGCACTCCCCCCCCCCCCTGAGCGAATTTGCGGCCATCGCGATTTTCAAATATTCGGGAGCAAAAAAAAAAAAACTGCTCTTAACCCCCCCGGTACTATGGTAAATAAGACTACTACCTCCTGGCTCTATAGCTCTTAAGTCGATTCGACAACTAGTAGTCGTTATTTTCCCACTTAAAGACATTTTCAAGCCCCCCCCCCCCTTTTTTTTTAAAGGAAGTTCTAAATTAGTATTATCTTTCAAATGCCGTTGGAATTTAACCTTTTCATTTTTTTGGCCTGCAAATGGGACATAGTACCTTTAAGTCAAATGTTGACCTTACACTGACCTTAAAGTGGATTATTTCAACATTTGTGTCTGACAGAATTAAAAATCCATTCAAAAATACCTTGAAAAAAAAGGGGGAATTATCTTGCTTCGTTAGAGGATTTTTAAAGGGATAATTGAAAGTGGGGGCTGTTAGGGCTAAATAGGGGTTGTTTGGTGCAGATTCTTCTAAAAGCACCAAATTTGGCCCAGAGGTAGATTATACCATACTTTTACGATTTCTGCCGGACGCCAAGAAGGGCGCCCTCTGGGTATGCCATATTGGGCAGATCCAAAGTAGGCGTTGTGGCGTGCGCCTGTAATCCAGCTAACAGTGGAAGTTACAAACTGATTCAGCCGAGGACGCAGGTTCGAAACTGAGTCACGTCTTTCGGATGGTGACGTTAAAAGTCGGTCCCAGACATAAATAATCATATCTGATTGATACACGTCTGTATAAAAACCCAATTACACACACACATACAAAGTGGCCGCCATCTGACTTAAAGGTCAAGCGTAGTTCCAAAAGGAAAGGCGCTTGTATGATAATAGTTTATATATTTATGGGATTTTGGGGTCAGAGAATCTGATTATAACGTTCTTTTATTGATTTGAGATGTCCTTGCGGCAGTCATACTGGTAATATTGGTCAAATCCAAAATGGCGGCCATCTGAGTTACAGGTCAAGTGTAGTTACAAAAGGAAATTGGCTAGTATGATAAAAGTTAATACATAATATGGGGGTTTTCGGGGTCAGAGAATCTGATTTTTTTAAAAATTTGTAGCAATTTTTATTTCTTCATTCAGTACAAAATATAAAAAAACATACAGCTTCATTGATTTACATAACATACAAAAATATAAAGAAAATTGTACATTCCTCAAAAAATATATACATAAGATAGTTTAATACACAGTACATAATGTTTTCAAATTAATTATACTGAATGAATATTATAAATCAAAGCCTTACGCACAGACAGACACACACTCACATAGTCAGACACACATACAAACTTACATACCCCCCTCCCCGCCTCTCCCCCTTCATTCTAAAGCTCAACAAATCTCCCTCCCTTCCGGCCGAGCATTTACATCTACACATTTGTTGGAAATCCTGTCGTTTCCTTTTCCTTATGACCAAATTAACAAATGTTTGAGTCTGAGAAGGAAGTATATGCCTCGCCGTCCTTAACTATGGAAGTTGTCCCATTTTCTGAAGTGAAGTGTTAAAGTGCCCCTCTCCCCCGCTTTCTCCTTTTCTTCTTGCCTATTTTTCTATAACTCTTTTTTTTATTTCTTGAGGAATTGGGGGTCTATTTTCAGTTGAACTATATTTAAAAATCATATGTTTTGTTAAAAAAAATAATGTGATTTAACAATTGTTCTTCTCCCGCATTGGATTTTTTTATATCCCGATATGAATTTCTTGCCAGTGTATAGATTTTTTTTAACGCTGATAAAGCAAAAAGGTCACCGCAGTCCTTCCAAATATTTGCTACCTTTTCACAGGTAAAAAAAACAAATGTTCATAGGTCTCTCCGTGCTCACTGCATGTTTAAAAGTATATAGATGCTTATTTGTATAAATTAAATTATATAACATTTTATATTGAAGTTCCCTTAGCTTTCTGTCCAGAGTGAATTTTCGGGGTCTTAAGAAAATTGTTCTCGTGTCATTTTCGACCATAATATATGTACGTTCTAAGTTGCATGTAGCATAAAGAAATAAACAGCTTGGGCGATTTGTTTTGAAGCATTATCTTCAAAAACCCGGACAGCTTAAACAGTATTATCCTTAAAAATAACGTCTATAATTACTCTGAGAGGGAATATAATACCAACACGAATTGCATTATATTATGCAACGTCTAGACATAAAGGTCGAATCTCAACTCTTTTTTTTTTTGTTATTCTTCTTTTACATTTCGAAGCGCGGCACGGGATCTTAATCCTGTTTTTTCTACATACATCAATGCCCCCATTTAAGCATACTTTGAATCTGGTCACGCTTCGAAAAGTTCGTGGCCTAGCATTTTCTTTCTGTTGATGATCAAATAAATAAAGCACCCTTTATAGATCAGGGAGAGTGTGAAAAAAAAAACATTAGGAGCAGTGCAATTTATATATCAAGGGATGGATTAGAGTTTATTTCTAAAATGAAATGAAAGGGCTATTTTATTTTCAAGAGTCCTTTCACTTCATTTAAGAAATAACCTCTCTTTACATCTTAGAGATACTTTCTCTTGAAAGTCAAATAAACTCGAGAGCATCACGGGGCTCTGCCCCGGAACCCCCGGTAGGGACTCTGCCAGGCCCCTAAAGCTGTGCCATATTGTACGGATCCATTAGAAAGCAAAATAAGCCCAATAATTAATTCGTATATATATATATGTATACATATATATAGATATATATATAGTTCTCTTATGAAAACTTTCCTCTGTGAAATGCATAATAAATTCGTTTTCGAGGGTTGGCAATAAAAATAAATAAATAGTAGGAACAGACCATGAATAAAGAAATAAACAGTTTGGACGATTTTTTTTTGAAGCATTATCTTCAAAAACCCGGACAGCTTTAACTGTATTATCCTTAAAAATAACGTCTATAATCACTCTGAGATGGAATATATTACCAATACGAATTGCATTATGCAACGTCTAGACATAAAGGTCGAATCTCGACTTTATTTTTCTTATTCTTCTTTTACATTTCGAAGCGTTGCATGGGATCTTATTTCTGTTTTTTCTACATACATCAATGCCCCCATTTGAGCATACTTTGAATCTGGTCACGCTTCGAAAAGTGCATGGTCTAGCATTTTTTTCTGTTGATGATCAAATAAAGAAATCACACTTTATAGATCAGGGAGATGGTGAAAAAAAGCACACAGTTGGAGCAGTGCAAGTTAAATATCAAGGGATGGATTAGAGTTTATTTCAAAAAATGAAATGAAAGGGCTATTTTACTTTCAAGAGTCCTTTCATTTCATTTTAGAGATAACCTCTCTTTCTCTCTTGCATTGTTATGTAACAAGTCAAGTTTGGCCCCATTTAAAACTCAATGATCTATTACATTAAATTAATCATTAAGAATCATTAAAAATAATCGTTGAATAACAAAGAAGTATTTTGATAGTTGCACTAACCTAGACAATTTTGATTGAATTTTTAAACTTTGAAACACTACTATATTACGACTACTCATATTATCGCTTATTTATAGGAGCGCTAAAAACAAAAGTACCATAGCTCTTACAAAATCGCAGAATTCGAATTAACATACCATTACAATAAATTTCGGCGATTGCACTCTCATTAAAAATCATTACAAATAATCGTTGAATAACAAAGAAGTATTTTGATATTTGCACTAACCTAGACAATTTTGATTGAATTGTTAAACTTTGAAGCACTACTATATTACGACTACTCATATTATCGCTTATTTATAGGAGCGCTAAAAACAAAAGTACCATATAGCTCTTACAAAATCGCAGAATTCGAATAAACATACCATTACAATAAATTTCGGCGATTGCACTCTCTTTTTAAGATATTGGCACACAAAATGCTGGACTTAGCTCATAGGCCTACTAGATAAATTGGCTAGACTAAATAAAGTAATAATCCATTAAACGCGCGCTTTGGTGGTAACAATTTTGGAATTATAGGAAATGTTTTTTCAGAGTAAAAAGTGTCCGTGGATCCGAGTCCCTGTGGACTTGGATCACGATAATGCCGATAATACTTTACCGATGATCAGATTCCAAGTAAAGTTTACTATAAAGAACCAAATGCGACATTCAGAAATGATTTTCGGTTACTCATGTGTCAGATGTGATCATTCACAAAGGAATATGCTATTTACTCAAACTAAACGAGCAAAAGAAAGAAGAAATAAAAAGGAAACGTCTTGATAAATACTATAGCCTTTATTTCTTTCTTCGATGTAAATATTCACTGCGGACTAATACTCATCGTTAAGACTAAAATAACAACAATAATATACTTCACTTAAGAAATCCAGCCATCTGGTTGGTCGAAATTGCAGATTTTAGCCATTCCCGTAAAGAAACGAAAAAAGCCAAAACCATATAATAGTCCAAAAGTAAAACCCAGGCAAAATTCCAGTTACCGGGGAAAATAATAAAATATTGGTTTACGAGTTAAAATGTTCTTTGAGCGAGCGCGGACATTATACAGTGCTTTTTGTCTGCGATTCCTAACTGATCGAAAATTTCTGTAATTTTTCGGGCGGTGATAAACAGACAGTTTATCAGATTTACTCGATAAAAGGATTAGATAAAAGTTCTTGGTAGATTTTTTTTTAAATTCGGCATATAGAAGGGATATGCTTTAAAACTCTAGGATTGACTGTTTCTATACTGGCTCTCGGGGAAATATGTGCCTCCGCTGCTATCACCCCGATGCGCGCCTGTGTGGTGAGCGTATAAAAACAGCCAGTCCTCTCGTAACGTAGCAGTCGATATCTCTATAGAATCACACATTCCTAGCATATGGTCACGTGCTTTATTTGGGGAGTTATCACTCTTCGCTGAATAGTACGCTTTGTCAGCACTACATCCTTGCCACTCCTTGAAAGCAAGTCGACCGGAAGAGAGGTATCGATACTTGAGATCGAGAGAAATTTTACTTTCTATAATTGAGAGAAGATTTTCTAGATTGGCTTTATGCTTCAACAAACTTTGATTAGATCTATCTATTCAGAAAATCTGTTTCATGCATTCACCGGTGGCGTAATGATATGTCGCAATGCGCAGCAGTGATCTGTCTCCAGTCTATCATATTGATCACCCGGGGTTGATCACAGGGTGCTGGTGTGCATCTATATCCCACTAATTTACTCTTCCTCTTACCCCTGCCACATCACCCTCTCTCTTTGTCTCTCTTCCTAAATTCCCTCCTCCTTTTCTCATTGTTTTCTCAATGTTTTTAACATAAAAATGCAGGTAGCTATTTTAGATCTAATTCATCACGTTAACGCATATAACCTTACAAAGTAAGCCAATCAGGTTTCCGACAATCCTAGAAAGATGTCCTGAGTAGCATGATTACGGGGCGAAGTATTTTTGCACTTCCCACAAACTTTTGTTTTCAACTTTCTCCTTGTCACTGGTAGGCAGGCGCGCCGGAAGCAGTTTGGGATTTGGGGGGGGGGGGGCAAACATTCCAGGGGGCTCACCTTCCAGGGCCAGTGACGTAACGAGCAAAAACGTTTGGAAGGGGGGGGGGGGCAGAAGAAAAATCTGCATCACCATCACTCTTACACGTTACATGCAGGGCAGGCCCCGCGGAACGTTTTTCAAAGTGGATTATTAACAATCAGGTAGAGCGTAAAATGGCGTGGGGTCCAGGGCCTGGGCCCGGCCCCAGTAGGGGGTCAAGGGGCTGAGCCCCCAGAAGTTTAGGGGTTTTAGGCATTAAAATTATGGTCAGATAAGCATATTTAGATACCTTATTTGTGACACTGGCAGGCCACTAATTGGCGGAGAGTCCAGGGAGCAGAGCCCCCGGAAGCTCGAGGGTTTTAGGTATTCAATAACGGTCAGATTAGCATACAGGGCCCCGCCTTAGGGCCCTTGGTGGGGTCCAGGGAGCAGAGCCCCCGGAAGCTCAGGGGTTTTAGGTCTTTAATAACGGTCAGATGAGCATACAGGGGACCGCCTTAGGGCCCTTGGTGGGGTCTGGGGGCGGAGCCCCCGTAAGCTCTGGGGTTTTAGACATTTAATTACGGTCAGATGAGCATCTAGGGCCCCGCCTTAGGGCCCTTGGTGGGGTCCAGGGGGCAGAGCCCCCGGAAGCTCAGGGGTTTTAGGTATTTAATAACGGTCAGATGAACATACAGGGGACCGTCTTAGGGCCCTTGTTAGGGTCCGGGGCGGAGCCCCCGTAAGCTCTTGGTTTTAGGCATTTAATTACGGTCAGATGAGCATATTTTGGCGTGGGGTCCAGGGCCTGGGCCCCGGTAGGGGGTCAAGGGGCTGAGCCCCAGAAGTTTAGGGGTTTTAGGCATTAAAATTATGGTCAGATAAGCATATTTAGATACCTCATTTGTGACATTGGCAGGTCACTTATTTTTTCTCTCTCTCTTTCTTTCTTTTTCTCTGTAACAAACTTTTTCAACAATTGAGGGTGGCACGAGTCCCCTAACATAAGCATATTTTTCGCCCGACTGTAAATTTGGGAATTTCTAATTTTCCAACAAACGCATAAAAAGGTATGACTTACAAAAAAAATGAGAAAACATACCGGAAAATCATGTCATTTCAGCAACATTTGTACATCACTGGTATCGAATAAAAAAAATACCCCCCCCCCCCCCATCAGTACGCCATCGTTCAGGGGCTCATAAGCTGCTCACCCCTATAACAAAAAACAGACACGCTTTCCCATTCTCTCGCAATATGTCCACGATATGCGCGTATCGCTATTATAAAAACCTACATTGATAAATATAGGTAGCATGCGCAATGTTTAGGAAATTTAATTCCTGTTAACTTTCCTTTTCTTTGAATGGAATTTCATACGTCATTTAATTCAGGTTTTTATTATTGTTATGTTCTTTTGGGTTAAAAATACAAACCATCTTTACTCCTTTACCACTTCTTTTTTTTTGAGGGGGGGGGGGGCGTTTTGGGGGAGGCAAAAATGCGTTTTGCCCCCCCACTTTTGTGATTGGGGGGGCAGCTGCCCCCCCCCCCCGCTTCCGGCGCCTATGCTGGTAGGCCTACTGGCAGTGGCGTAATGAACAAAAAAGTTTGGGGGGGCTGGCAGACAAAAAAATCCGCATCACCCCCACTCTTACATGCAGGCCCCGCTGAACGTTTTTCAAAGTGGGTTGGGGGGGGGAGGCTAAAGTATTTACGATCAGGTAGAGTGTAGTGTAAATTGGCGTGGGGTCTAGGGGCAAAGCCCCGGCAGGGGTCAAGAGT
Source organism: Strongylocentrotus droebachiensis (assembly GCA_035222895.1). Taxonomy (NCBI): domain Eukaryota; kingdom Metazoa; phylum Echinodermata; class Echinoidea; order Camarodonta; family Strongylocentrotidae; genus Strongylocentrotus; species Strongylocentrotus droebachiensis. Next base: position 311,598 of record JAVYIG010001635.1, read on the forward strand.
CCCCGGAAGCTCAGGGGGTATGGGCATTTAATTACGGTCAGATGAGCATATTTTGATACCTTATTCATGACACTGGCTGGTCACTTATTTGCGTGGGGTCTAGGGAGCTGAGCCCCCTGAAACTCAGGGATTTGAGGCATTTTATAACGGTCATTGAGCATTCAGGGGCCCGCCTTAGGCCCCCTGGTGGGGTCGAGGGGGCGGAGCCCCGGAAGCTCAGGGGTTTTAAGCATTTAATTACGGTCAGATGAACATATTTTGATACCTTATTCGTGACACTGGCAGGACACTAATTGGCGTGGGGTCCAGGGGGCAGAGCCCCCAGAAGCTCAGGGTTTTGGGGGGCTTTTTATAACGGTCAGATGAGCATATTTGTATACCTTATTCATGACACTGGCAGGTCACTAATTGGCGTGGGGTCTTGGGGGCTGAGCCCCCTGAAACTCAGGGATTTGAGGCATTATATAACGGTCATTGAGCATCCAGGGGCCCGCCTTAGGCCCCCTGGTGGGGTCGAGGGGAGCGGAGCCCCCGGAAGCTCAGGGGTTTTAGGCATTGAATTACGATCAGATGAGCATATTTTGATACCCTATTTGTGATACTGGCAGGTCACTAATTGGAGTGGGTCCAGGGGGCGGAGCCCCAGAAGCTCAGGGGTTTTAGGCAATAAATTACTGTCAGATGAATATCCAGGGGCCTGAATTAGGGTCATTGGTTAGGTCCAAGGGCAGAGCCCCCTGGAATCTCAGGGGTTTTAGGCGTTTTATTACGGTATGATGAGCAATTTTTTTGATACCTTATTTGTGACACTGGCATGACACTAATTGGCGTGGGGTCCAGTTGCGGAGCCCCCGGAAGCTCAGGGGATTTAGGCATTTAATCACGTCCAGATGAGCATATTTTGAAACCTCATTATTGTGTGACACTTGCAGGTCACTATTCTTTTTTTTTTCTTTCTCTTTCTTTCTATTTCTCTTTAGTATACTTTTTCAAAAAAAAGTGGGGGCGGAGCTCGAGGCCCCGGAGCCCCGTCGTTCTTGCCTGACTGTAAATTTAGGAATTTGTAATTTGCCAACAAACGCATAAAAAAGTATAATTTATTAAAAGTGAGGAAAAATCTCGGAAAATTATGTCATTTCAGCAACATTTGTAAATCACCGTAACGAATTAGAAATGAACCACGTTTGAATTTAATTGTGACAAAGGCAGGTCACTATTCTTTCTTTCTTTATTCAGGAATTTGCCATTTCCCAACAAACGCATAAAAAATGTATAATTTACTAAAGATTGAGGAAAGATCTCGGAAAATTATGTCATTTCATCAACATTTGTAAATCACCGGTATCGAATTAGAAATAAACCACGTTTGAATTGTATTTGGGGGGTATCTGCCCCCCCCCCCCCCATCAGTACGCCATTGCCCCCCCCCCCCCCCTCGATCTATACCTTGTTGGCGGGGAAAATCGCAACTAAACTCCCCTACCTATCTTCTTTCTCTGTTTTTTTTTAAATTGGAAATTTATTTAGCGTAAGTATTAGAAAAATCAGAAATAGAATTGATGAGAAAGTTATATATTTGTTTTTATCGAGATCAATACATGTAATAAGATGGGGAATCTCCAACTGGCATTTATGTGCGATGTCACACGTACTCGTAACGCATGTCACACACTCCAAGGATAACTCCCATTTGATTTGTGCACACAATAACTCGAAGTGTCGATTTTTCTGGATTTTTTAAATAATGGAACAGATATTTATTCACAGGGGGACATATTAACAAGTAAAAGTATATCGCCCATAACAAATTACGAACACATGCCATATTATAATGTCACTTATGATGACATAGCCATAATGATATGGCTTTGCCATCATAAGTGAGAAAATTGTATTCTTTTATGGAAATGGGAAAAAGGGAGAACGATAAAAGGAAAACATGAGAAGGGAAAGAGAGATTAATTTAAAAAGAGAAGAAGATAGAGGATGGAGGGAAAGGAGAGTGACAGAGAGAGGGAGAGAGAGAAAAGGAAGAAGAAAAAAAGGAAGAACATGAAACTTAAATTTACACTTACAGATTACATTTCCGATGAGTTGGCTCGACATGTGCGGACGAAAGTACAACAATACGAAAACAGAAGTTCTATAAAATTGTCTTTAGGAGAGAAAGAGAGGTTATTTCTAAATGAAATGAAAAGGGGCTTTGTGACTTTTAAGGAGGAACTAACAATTTCTATCGCTTGTGACGACTAATTTGAATTTCCTAATTTTTTTAAAATTCAAGAACTTCTTCTGTCGGCAAAGGCTCTCCCCCTGCACCCCATCCGTAAAGATAGATCGAAGTGGTTCCCAAGACAACCTTTTGTTGTCAAAAATTGGAGAGAGTGTGAGTTTTATGTAGTTAAAGCTTCTAACAACCACTCCGTTGGACCTTTTATTATTTACACAATGTCAATGTCTTGCTGTCGGCTGCCTCGAGCTCACTGGAGCGAAGAAAGGTAACAATGTATAGTAATAATCCCTATCCTTTTTATGCAGATGATTCTTCTACCATTCTTGACCAGAAGTGCGTTTCAAACTCAATGATGTGGGCGTCATTCCATTGAATGTTGAGTCCAGTATTAAGGCGTTTTCTGCTATATGCTGCCTAATCTGAGGGCTTTTTTGTGCTCTTCTAAAAGAACACACAATAGGGGCCAGTGCAAATTTAAACCTCAAGGGATGGATAAGAGTTTATCCTCTTAAAAGCAATGAA